>JAVKLA010000040.1:19529223-19539646 GCA_034782735.1 Sagittarius serpentarius
GCCCCCCGCCCGCGCCATGGAGCGGTACGAGAAGCTGGGCAAGGTCGGGGAGGGCTCCTACGGCGTCGTCTTCAAATGCCGCAACAAGGAGACCGGCCAGATCGTGGCCATTAAGAAGTTCCTGGAGTCCGAGGAGGACCCGGTGATCAGGAAGATCGCGCTGCGGGAGATCCGCATGCTGAAGGTGGGCGGCGGGCGGGCGTCCGGCCCCGCTGGCTCTCCGCGCCCCTCTCTCCATCCGCCGTCTCCGGGGCGCCCGGGCTCCGCCGCGAAGGGCACCGCTCCCGGCGCGGCGGCTGCGGCGGCCGCGGGCTGTGCCCCGCCATTGCGAGCCCTGAGGGAGCTACTAGGGGAGGGGGCGTGAGAGAAGAAGCAAGGCGATGGGGCGTGGTGAGGAGACGGGGCATGAGGGCAGCCAGGAGGAGACGGGGCGTCGTGAGGGGGGAAGCGAGGAGACGGGGCGTGAGGGAGCGGTACGTAAAGTGCCCAAGTCAGTTTCTCTGGGAGAAAGCCGGTGCCAGGGGAAGGCCGGCCCGTATGGCCAGGGACAGACGTGCCTCAGGACGGAGGTGATCTTCCACAGCCCAGGCTGTCGCGCATCAAAGAGGGTTGGTGCAGGTGGGAACTGAAACCCAGCAAAGAGCCGGCTGCCGACTTCTTCCGTGTGGGTGGTGGAGGAGCATCAACAAAGTCATCGCTGTGCCCCTTAGAGAAGGACTGATCCAGTCTGTGTCCCCCCATGGAGTCAGTGACGTCCTGGCCGGTACAGGCACAGCTCTGCCCTCAGGGCGCGGTCAGCACCGCCTGTAACAGTCGGCGGCAGCAGCCCCCTCTGCGTCCAGGAGATTGCCCCCAGAGAGGACTGTTGGAGCTGGTGTAAAGCTCGTGAGCAAAAAGCGATCCTAGATAGTGTGAGGTGGGGGACAGCCATGGGGTGCAGCTCTCCTAGCTCCCCGCTTGATAAATCTGCCCCAGCTCCTCCTTAACGTGCCCTTTCTGAGCCCCTGGTTGTGGGGGATCCACAGTGTTGGGGCCTGACGTGCAGGTGGGATCCAGCCGTGTACTGAATGCTGGGGGCTGTGCAGGCTCAGAGGTATTCACGCGTGGAAGCGACTGCAGAACCAGCACCTGTGAACCGTGGCACCTTGTCTTTGCTGATCCTTTCTTGACTTCTGTGTGAGAGCTCATCCTCACAGAGAAATGAGTCGCTCATTCAGACTCTCTGTTTATTTTCCTGATGGAATAAAAGCACGGGAGCATTCGCAGTGAGTCATACCCCAGGTCCATCGAGCATGCAGAAATAAGGAGAAACCCAGGAGAAAGAGGGAGAGGGTGGGGTACGGTTTCCTTTCAAACACCCAGCTTCTGGGCAGTTTCTGGAGCCAGAGGTTGTACCCGTTGCTTCACGCTTAGCAGACATTCATAGACTGCTGGGAGTTTGTCCCATCTCTTTTTGAACTGGCGTATTGATTTAGTCTCCACAGTTTCCTGAGGCAGTGAGCGCCATGACTGTAGGAATGTGTTGTGTGAAAAAATATTTCCTTTTATTTATTACAAACTTGCTGCTGGGTGATGGCATACAGTACCCTCAGTTGTGTGTTCTGAGAAGTGGAGAGAGTTGTTCCCTTTTCACTTTCTCCAGAGTACTCGTGATTTCGTACACCTCCATCTTCTCCCCATCTTCGGCTTCCTCTTCTCCGTGCAGAAGAGCCATAGCTTTAAAACACTGAACTGATTAAAGAACCATATTAACAGCATATTGGTTTATTAAAAATTTAAAAATAATGTCTTCCAATAGGACTCCTTTTTACAAGAAACCTGCCATTCAGATTAGACAGAATGCATTCTTGTAGACACGCAATGATTTAGGATTTTGGAGTTAACAAAACCCTACGGAAATCTGCAAAGATGTTCCATTTTATTTAAAACTTCTTTCCCAGAATTCACAGTCCCTTGGTCTCTGATTTCTGCATGATGTTTCCAGACTTCACTGCCTGTTAGTATCTGCGTAGCAGCAGTTGATACTCATTGCACTCAATGTTCCCGTCTATTGAGTTAGCTTAATTTGCTTGCTGGGAACCAAGTAACTTTCAGATTGCAATTAAGTGCAAGATTTCAGCAGGTTACAGTATTCCTGATATTTATTTGCCCAAAATCTCTTTGTGTTATCGGCTTGTCTTTTATTGAGCATTTATATATGTGGTGTAAATGTTATTGTCAAAGGAATATGAAGGCCTGATTCTCTACCCGCTGCAAAAAGAGGCAAAATAAGGCTGGACGTCATCCTAAAAGAGCCATCATCTAGGAAAAAAGCATATTTATTTTTCAGTTAGATTTTGGCAAGAAGCAAGCTAAGTTTTTCTCCTGTCTGAAGCAAACAGATGACATGTAGCTGTATTGTTTTAGTAAACAGTGCTGGAGATGCATTAAGATTTAAATGATATTAAAGATCTGAAAAGAAAAATAATCATTGCAGAAGTCACTTGTAATGCAGATGGTAAATGCATCAACCTTAAGGGTCCAAAGCCGACACCACTGCAGCTAGCCACGGCAGGATCTGTGTCGGGCTGCTGTTGATTTTAACAAGTGCAGACCTGCTTGACTATCTTTTCAACTTTTTCTCTGTAAATAGTAACAGTTTGTTTGTTTGTTTGTTGAGGTATTTCCTGGCTTAGGCAACAACTAAGTGTTTGTCAAAGATGTAGTGAGATTGTGTTTCATCAGTAAAAAATGTAGAGCCTGATAAATTATTATTCTGCACAGTAAATACCTTGTAGACAAAGGGCTTTTTATGGCTGGCAGCCATGGGAGGTGGGGTGGGAGAGCAGGGCAGTTTGCAGAGTCTTGAAACACCCTGTGTGATCCCGATTCCGTAGGAAAGGCTGGAAATACATGAAAACAGAGCGAGCCTGTGTGTAAACCCATCAGTGCCTGCTGTTTCCAGAAGGGTGTTGTCTCCCCAACCTTCGCAAGGAGGCTGACACAGTTTTTAGCTCTGACACTGCAAAGAAGATGAGAGCAAAAGACAATGCAAAGCTGTGTTCATATACGAAACAGAAAATAATCCCTGTCATCTTAGCATGGGAGCATTTATAACTTTGGGGAAGAGCCCATGCAGGACATGTGGCCTTTATGCAGAAGGTGATGCATGACCTTGTCGCCCAAGCAGGAGGCAGGGAGGGGAAGCCCATCCCAGTGCTGCCAGCAACCTGCCACTGACACCATCGATAGCCTTAGAAACTGCGCTCTGAAATGCCGCATCGCCGGACGGGGACGTTGTTAGGGTTGCTGGCAGATTTATGGTGGCTTTGTGTGCATGTCTGCCTGTAAAAGAGACACTGGCCAGGTGAACCCAACTGCCTGGAGAGCCCCAACCACAGAAGCTGGCTGTGAGCAAGGCACGAGGAGATGCTATGGCAAGACTGCTCCCAGGGGACCCTTTCCAGGCCTCGCACAGACAGGCAGGTTGACCCATGTTGTGTGTGCAAGAGCTTGTTCACACAGCTGTGTCCCCTCACAGCGTCCCCAGCTCAGCTAGACCTCATGCTTCCAAGCCCAAGCTCGCTCTCTCCAGAAGCCCCAGCTCCACGCACACGTGAGGATGGCCAGGACAGACCATTCCCCAGACACCGCCTGCTCTGTGAAAGTTGCTTCTGAAGGCTGACTCGTACAACCAACCTGTGACTGGCAGAGGTTTTCTAGAAGTCTCTATCCTTGTTGATTTAACTTTCTTCTGGGTTTACAATCAGTTGGCAATTATTTCATCCTCACCTGTCTCTAAAAGTAGAATCTAAGCACTGCAGAGATTGTCTCATCTGCCTCCTTTCCGCTGGCAGGCTTGGCCGTGTCCAGCGGTTTGTCTATGCGGGCAGGCAGATCTGCTGAGAGCAACAGAGGAATCAGGCGCCTCTTAGCCAGCATAGTTGCTCTCAGATATCTCTGTTATCACTGATCTCTGAGAACATACTATGCCAACACACTGAGGGCATGGGAAGGGAAGGATTCACTCTACGCAGTCTATCAGGAGCTGCTTGGCTGGTGAGGGAAGGGGCTGTATCAAAGCCACAGCAGCTCCCTGACTTTCGTGGTGGAGTCTGTACCGGTAGACTGGGCTTTGTCTAATGTGCACGTGGCAAGTAGGTACTTTGCTCGATGTGGATACACTTAATGGGATAGGTGGCGTGGTATGCACGCAATTCCTGGGAGAATTGCTATCATTGCTGGGATTTTCAGCAGTCTTGCGGGCCATTCTCTGTATCTGATCATCTTTCGCAAAGTGAATAAGGAAATGACAAGAATGGAGATACTACTAGATAAATACCAAGCTTGAGAGGTGTTACGAGCCTCCTCCCTTGTGGTTTACTGCTTTCACTAGCAGCCCTGCCATGGGAACTGAGGGTGTGCAGAGAAATCCATCCGTTGCGCGAGGTCAGGAGACATGGCCAGGGCAGAGAAGGTTACGCTGACGGTTAGTCCCTGTTGACACCGTCTGGTACCTTGTGCTAGACAGGCAAGGCATTTGGCGTACAAATACTCACCATGGAGGACTGAGGAAGTGGTCAGAAGATCTTGGTTGTAACCTGTGTTTCATCCAGATGGGTGCGAAGGTCTTGATGCTGGCAGATGGTTTACACGGTGTGGGCAGGATTGAAGGAACAAGACATGTATGTGGTAAGAGATGCTGTTTAGAAAGATCAGCTCCTTGCTGCCAGTTTGCAGGATTGGAATAGGCACCTTCTGCACACTAACGGGGACCCTGTGTGTTGGCATGTGGGCTCAGTTTGGGTTCAGTATAATGTCCCCCAGAGGCAGTGAGCTCCCTGGAAGGTCTCTCTTTACAAGGAGCTTTTACAGTGACATGCTTGAATAAAATTGTGTTTTGCAAAGGGTGCCACAGTGCACCCATCGGAGCACTGAAATAGCCCCTGCCGTGTCCCTCCTACTCGTGACAGGTTGGCAATGAGGTATGGTGGGGGTCTTCTACTGACCTGCTCTTCTACTCAAGCTCACTGGTTAACCCCAGGATTCAAGTCGTGGATTTCAGAGATCCTTCACCTTGGGGTTAACTGGGTGCTTCCCCAAACAGCTGCGTTCCTCACTTGAGGCTCCTTACAGTTTTCTCTAGTCTTGACTCTCCGCTTCCTTCTCCTTTGCAGGCTTTTCCAGATGGCTTAGAGGCACATTAGAAGATGGGGTTAGAGTAACTCCTAGGCGATGCCCTTTCCAGTCTCCTTGCTTAGAAATGTGTTTGTTCTAAAGCCTTGGTCAGGCAAAGCCCTCGTGGATACAGGTCCCTGCAAGCAGAGGAGATGGTGCCATGAGTCATCTGAAAAGCAATAACATTCCTGAGTTGGGTCTGGCTTTTGTTTCTTTTCCCAAACACTGGGTTGTACCCCTGGGTTCAAGCCCTCTCCCAGCCCTCCCCCAAAATGTGGGCAAAAGAATAGGAAATGAGAAGCTCCGGTAATGTCCACCCTCACCTCTTGCGAGGTGCATCTGAATAACCCTGCTGTGCTCGGGCTTTCTGTGTGGTAAGAAGCTGTCAACTTCTCCAGGAGAGGAAGCCCTGGTATGAGCACATGAACTGGATTGAGAGGAAAAGGAAGAAGCACCAATAAAAATTCTTCTAATTAACCTGTTCAGGTTCTGACAATAAGCTGGTGAAGCTAAGACCACATGCTTTACTTAGGCTTATCAGAGGAGCTCTTGGTTTCTCCTAAATGTGTGTTTGCCTGCTACAGGCTCTTACGGTGTGTGATTTCCCAAGCTATTCTCTAGGGAGAGCCGCTTTTCATTGTGGTGCAGTCAAAGGCTGGATACGTACAATGAAAGGCGCTCCCGGAATTGCTGTGGGCACTGTGATGAATTCTTTATCTATGAGCATCTTTTCTAAGAGGCACTTGCTGAAGCCAAGCTGACTTGTTGCCCACAGTCAGTTCCTAAAATAATGACACCACAGGCTGAGCTGTAGCTGAGCTGCTTCTTCACGTCGTGCTGTGCTTCTATAAAAGGTGTCAGCTTAAAGAACTGAGTCCTTGTGGGCAAAAGCACTGTCGTCTCCCCCACCTTTACCCCACTCCCCCGTGCAGTTACTAACCAGTCCATCTGCTGTGTGTTACAGCAACTGAAACACCCCAACCTGGTGAACCTGCTGGAAGTGTTCAGGAGGAAGCGGAGGCTGCATCTGGTCTTCGAATACTGCGACCACACAGTTCTCCATGAGCTGGACAAGCACCCCCGGGGGTGAGTGGCCTGTCTCTCACTGGGAGCTTCGAGCAAAGGAGTCAGGGGGCGTCTATGTTGTTGCTGCTCTGCACAGTTTTCAGAGGAATTTCATTAATTACAGGAGAGGTTTCTCAGCCCAGTGCCCAGGACTTGTTCTGTTACTGTGGTTTAGCAGTGACATCCAAAAGAATTGCGTATGAGCCTGCGTGCGCTCCTGCACGGCGCTGCTCACCGAGGAAACCGGAGCGCTGAGCCTGAGCGCTTGGGTGATCTTTGGCTGGCTCGGCAGCAGCAAACCTGAGTGGCTTGGGAGCATCTTGTGTCTCGCTGTGAAGAGGTTAGGGCTGCTGGGGGAGGCGGGCAGGTGGGCCGAGGGCACGCAGCCCTGCTTCCTGCTGCTCCCCAGGTGTGTTACACATCACTGCGGGAGGCTGTGCAGACCCAGCCTGTGGACACTGGGGCAATGTCATTGAGCACCCAAAACGTATAGTCTGTAGTGGTGTCACTGATGACCCGTATGGCAGACCAGTGACTTCTAGCCCTCTGGCGTGCTGCTGTGCTAAGGAGTATGTGTTGGCTGGCAGGAGTTACCAGGAGCTATGCCTGCATCTCTCTGCGCAGCCTCAGGTCAGATACCCTCTTCTTTAAACAGGCGCTTGCACAGTGTGAGCTACGCAGGCAGAAGGAACATTCTCCAGGACAGTGTTTGTTATTACGACACATTATAAATGACACTCCCACTAAATACATTGTCCCTAATTATTCACACTGACTTGGTTCTGTGGAAATGCTGAGCAGAAGTTCATAAATCATTTTATAGGCCTGGAGCTAAATGAATTGCCTGCAGAAGACTAATTGGGGGTTGAGTAAACAAGAGCCTGTTATTCTCTTTCTCCCTGATGTGGAGCTCTAGAAGAAGAATGGAGTATGCTAATAGCAGATCACTTTGTGAGCTGGTGAGCAGCTTTCACCCCAGTTTGAACCTGTTCACCTGGAATCTGAAGAGAGGATGGATAACCCTCTTTGAAGAAAATACTTCACATTTCCTTCTCTGTTCATCAGAACAACTCTAGTGTGAATGAATGTGTAACGCCTGGTTGCATACTTTGCTTTTGATCTTTGCTACGCAGATGGTCAAGTCTTGTGGTCAGGATTAAGATGGGTGGGCACATGCCTCTTTGCACCATGTTTCCAGGTCATCTGACCAACTTCATCCCCTCGTCAGGCTGTCAGTGCAGCACTCTCATCCTTCTAGGATGTTTCTGCGAGGAAACTCTAGCATTGCAACAGCAGTGTCGGCACAAGACCTGCAGCGCTGACAGCAGAAGGTGCCTTAAAGAAAAAGCCAGGCTTCCTGTATATTGTTTTGGTTTAGTTTTGGGGTTTTTTTTTCCTTTATGATGAATCAGAAGCTTTTCAGCATGAAACACATGAAATAAAATTGGATTTGAGCTTGACAGTGCCAACACTGTCACCTCTGCCTTTCCTGAGATTATTGAAGACCGTTACAGCCAAGGAAGTTTAAGAACTGTTGCACAGTAACTGAAAGAGAGGAGAGTAGGCTGGATTTTTAACAGAGGTTTTCTTCCTCTGAAGTGTTTGCCAGCCGTTGGAGGGAAGGAGAGGAGATGCAAACCAAAGCAGAGCTTTATACTCTCGTAGGAACATCCTTCCCCGTCTCATTTTGGTCACCTCTCCACTCTGGACAATCAATGACATGACAGCACCGCAAGTCAGAGCATGCATCTACACCATGGATACTCCACCGCCTCCAACTCTCTGAGCAGTTGCAGAGGCAGAAATGCCTGCTGGTGTTTCAGGAGGATTGCTAGGAAGCGTGGATGCTAAGCACAGCCACAAGACAGGATTTGACACGGATTTGCATGCACTAATGTGTGGTCACTACTTGGCAGGCCTCATGCTGGCTGTGACTGAGTGGTACCAGACACTCTGGCATGCTCTTAGCTGCATAAATCCTTGTGTCTTGTTGCATTGACCGGATTTGGAAGTGGTGTTGACATTCCCGTTGATGCTCCTGTGACGTTTGGAGGGTAACCTGACAGGAGAGCATTGCTTTCTGCAGGGAGGTGCAGGCAGAGCTCAGCCTCAGCTCTGAAACATGGCAGGAAGTACAAACAGCCTCTGCCATCAGCAGCCCAGCGTGACTGGTTCCCTGCAGTGGAATATCAACGAACTGAGGGTTATTACATATTTCTTCTAACTTATTTGTAGCAAGAAAATGCAGATAGTGTTTTTTTTCTGAGTTTTCTGACTTGGTCCCTGACCAGGTTTTGCTCAGAGATCCCTGTACAATGTTAGCACTCAAAGGCCTCCTCTTCCTTTTTCTTGTAATAGTGAAGTTATTTTTAACAGCCAAAATAAAAATTTGCTTTTTTAAAACAGGGTGCCAGAGCATCTAGTGAAGAGCATAACCTGGCAGACCCTCCAAGCAGTGAACTTCTGCCATAAACACAATGTAAGTTCTCTAAACAGCACTAATGATTGCCTGTAACATGGCTCTGGAGGAGAAGGAGGTTCTCTTGCCATTTTCCTGATTACAGAGCTTTCACAGGATGAAGTCAGATGAAATTTCCTGTTTTCAGCAGGAAACATGTATCTGAAGTATTAGTGTATACCCACAACAGCTGCATTTACTATCACACAGGTCCCTTGGGTTTGCTGTCAAGGAATGATTTGCACTCATGACCTCAGACAAGCTTCCAGGCTCAACAGGAATATATCTTTGTATGTTCCCTGTGCCATGCATTAGAACTGTTGTTTAAAAAGCTGGCTTAACATCTAATCAGCTGAGACCTGAGCAAACTGCTACTGATTTCATAGGAAGTCCTTCTGTTGATAGTCATAGGCATTGAATCATGACACCAGCTAAAAGGTTTCAAAAATTAGATACAGTAAACCAGTTTTACAACCCCTCCTCTGCTTTCTGGAGGGAAATGTGAGTTGTGTGCATGACAAATATTTTGCCGAAAGCTGTGGGGACGCTTTAAGAAGCAGGGAAGGAAAGGAGCGTTTTGGAGAAGTTCTTTAGGCAAACTTAGCTGTAATTGTCTTTGTTTTTGTTTATCTGCCAATATTTGAGATTTAAGAGTCAGGCAGGAGATAGCTCTGGAATGGATGTTTTGTCTTTGCTGGGAGAATTATGTCCAGTTGAGCCACAGAAACTTGGCCATAGGTCTGTCCTGCGTCCAGGATTTGTTGTTTTTCTTCTTTTTTCTGTTCCCCCACTCAGTCTGAAAGATTTAATGGAGTTTTAAAGACAAGGGAACAATGGGATGCTGCAGTCTGACCTCCCGTAGATCACAGGTAATGAGGTTTTATGCAGCTGCCCTTTTTGGAACTCCATGACACTGGTTTAACAAGCAGCATTTCAGTCCTCAGGAGGAGACACAATAAATTACCACCAGCTTAGCTAGGAGAAGTCCGAGGTGTTTGTGCTGAGGTGATGGTAGGGGAGGGACAACGTGAGCTAGGCCCTGGTGATCTCAGCAGAACACACCTTTCACACATAGGCGGAAGAAATTAAGGTCTCTGCTAGTTTGATCAGCAGAAACTCTTTCCCAAGCTGAAATTTAATTGTTGTGAACCTTCAGCAGGCAAGGTGACTTCTCAAGAATCACAGAATTGCTGATGTTGGAAGGGACCTCTGGAGATGATCTAGTCCAGCCCTCCCACTTAAGCCAGGTCAGCTAGAGCAGACCGCTCAGAAACTTTCCCAGTCAGGGTTTGAATATCTCCCAAGGGTCGAGGCTCCACAGACTCTCTGGACAACCTGTTTGGGTGTTTGGCCACCCTCACAGTGAAAAAATAATTGCTTACATTTAAATTTCTGCACTTTGGCTGCAAAAATCCCTGGCAACGCTATAGGCTTGGGGAGGAGCAGCTGGAAAGCTGCTCAGCAGAGAGGGACCTGGGGGTGTTGGTCGACAGCCGGCTGGACATGAGCCAGCAGTGTGCCCAGGTGGGCAAGAAGGCCAATGGCATCCTGGCCTGGATCAGGAATAGGGTGGCCAGCAGGACCAGGGCAGTGATTGTCCCCCTGTACTGGGCACTGGTGAGGCCGCATCTTGAGCGCTGTGTTTGGTTTTGGGCCCCTCCTCACAAGAAGGACACGGAGGTGCTGGAGCGTGTCCAGAGACGGGCAACGAGGCTGGTGAGGGGTCTGGGGCACAAGTCTTAT
>JAVKLA010000040.1:19539746-19553931 GCA_034782735.1 Sagittarius serpentarius
TAGTGGGGGACTTGTCAGTGCTAGGTTAATGATTGGACTAGATGATCTTATAGGTCTTTTCCAATCTAGGTAATTCTGTGATTCTATAAATGGAATTTCCTGTGTGTTCAATTTGTGCCCATTGCCTGTCGTACTTTCACTGGACACCACTGAGGGGAGCCTGGCTCGGTTTTCTTTTACTTCTTCCCATCAGGTATTTATGCACATTGATAAGATGCCTCCTGAGACTTGTCTTCTCCAGGCTGAATGATGGTCCCAGCTCCCTCATCCTCTCCTTGGATGACAGATACCCCAATCCCTTAGTCATTTTAGTGGCCCTTCACTGGAGTCACTCCAGTATGCCCATGTCTTCCTTCTACTCGGGATCGCACAGCTGGACACAGAACTGTGGAAGTGTCTCACCTGTGCTGAGTAGAGGGAATACCAGGCATGCTCTGGCATCTACAAGGATAGATGAAGTCCCACATCTAAACCATAGCCTTCATCTCATCTGTGAGCTTTGCCAGCAAAATCATTTGCTTGTCTACTAGATTATCAGTAAATATGGTTCATGGACTTCTTCCAAGAACTGACCCCAGAGGACCTACACACCTCTCATTAGGATCTCCCCACATATTCATAAAACTGAGTCCCTTATTAGGAGCGCGTTATACACAGCTGTATCGAGTGAGTTGCATTTGCAGAGAGCCAGGTTAACAACAATCCTTGCTATGCAAACCTCGCTCCTCCTGCTAGCAGATTCGCAGCTGGTTCTGGGAGCTGACTCAGTGTTGTCCAAGTGATACAGAGCTATGCAGCTGAAGCTGGGAGCCTGCACAGTGTCTCATCCCAGAGGTGGGGTATAGGCAGGATAATTGTCCTGCCCAGCAGGACGCGGCTTTAGCTGCTGTTAAGAAATCCTTTCATCTTCTCTTTCAGCAGGAGTGATTGCTTGGCACAGTGTGCAAGGGCTATGTGGCTGAATTAAGAGGTTCTTTATCTGAGGGCCAGGTTAAATACTTAATTCTAACCTTGTTCTTTTCTGTTTCCAGTGCATCCACCGAGATGTAAAGCCAGAAAACATCCTGATAACAAAGCACTCAGTCATCAAACTTTGTGACTTTGGATTTGCTCGCATACTGAGTGAGTGACTTGCTACTTATGTGGAAGCTCAAATGAACTGTAGGATCAGGTTTTCAAAGAGCAGTAAAGACTCAGTTGTCTTTGTCTGATGCACGTGTAAATCATCCTATATAAAGGCTGGCATGTTTTCACAGACGAGCTCTGCTAAAGGCTGGGTAGAGATCCCCAAACCAGCTTAAAGGGAGCTAGCCCAGACACCCCGATGCCAAGTGCCTGTGTAAACAAACTCTGTCTGAGCTCTCTACTGCCTTGGGCACCTTGGAGCTGCCCAGCCGTTGCTTATGCAATGCTGGAGACACAGCTGGAGTTCCCTGGCAGGAGGAGCCCCTCTGGCAGAAGGCACTGTCTCTGCAAACAACGGGTTCACATTTTCCGTTGTAAATAAACACCCTAATCTGTTTTTTTTTTTAGTTCTTGTTCAGACAAATCACGTGGGCTTTGAGAACTGACCACTGGCTGGTGCAGGGCCCTGCTGTGGAGCTCTTCATATTTTCATTTGGAGAAAAATATGGTCCTGATTTTTGCCAAACCTGAAGTGTTTCCAAAGTTGGGTTCTGCTAGTGGCCAGTGACTCATCCTGTTCCTGTAGCTATTGCCGGCCCAGGAGGTGCCCCAACATGTGTAACAACTAATGGCGGGTCGTCTGCATCATTCTGGTCCCACATTCCTGTTTGTTTCTCTCCTTCCTGACCCCAACCTAGCTGGTCCGAGTGATTATTACACAGACTACGTGGCTACCAGGTGGTACCGCTCTCCAGAGTTACTTGTGGGAGACACACAGTATGGCCCTCCCGTGGACGTGTGGGCGATAGGCTGTGTCTTCGCAGAGCTGCTGTCCGGGGTCCCCCTGTGGCCTGGCAAGTCTGATGTCGACCAGCTGTACCTCATCCGGAGAACCCTGGGTGAGTGTCCCCTCTGCACCGCTCAGAGGCTCGTCTTCCCGATGCCTTTGGCAAGACTAGAGCTTGTCCAGGAGGACTTTCCTCTGTGCTGCGAATCGCGATTAGCCAGGAGGTGAATTTAGCCAGTGGATCTCTCCCTTTAGTAGGTGTTACTGTCCTTAAACGGGAGCTGGGTTTTCCTGGCATGACTTACACATGTGTATCTTGTTAGGAGATTGTGTAGTTGGAGTAACAGATGCTGCTGCAGGTCCTGGCAGGATCTGGGGAAAAGAAGTTGGCATCCACGTGAGTGGTGACTGTTCTTCAGAAAAAGATCTCTGGGGTAGAATTGGTTTCAGCTTGTATGAGCCAGCAGTGCCAGGCTGTGGCTAAAAGGCTCACAACGTAAGCAGGATCACTGCCTGCCAACTACCTGAAACCATCCTTCCACTCTCTTTAGCAGTGGTGGCCTCTGGGAAGCTGGGTCTGGTGCTGGGCAGTTTAAGAAAGATGTGGAATATGTTAGGTGACCACTGGATGGCCCTCCTGGTCCTTTGGGGTGGCTCGGTGACTACCGGGGTGTGGGGAGCACAAGGCCAGCCCCGCAGGAGGCGCAGAAACACCTGCCTCTGCTGCTGTCCTTTCCACATCTTCATCTGCCGCCACACAGGGAGAAAAATGAGGTGCCTGTATCAGAAAGGACCAGGAATGTTTTGCAGAAAGGTCTGAAAGATCCAGGTGTTTTTCAGGGTTTGGTACCAAGCAAAGTGGTCCCTGCCTCTAGATAACAAATAGTTGGATTTAGTTCATCACAGCTTTGGAGGTCTGGTAAACGTTGCCGGTGCCTGTTGATGGATGGCTGTGTGCTTGGGAAAGACGGTGTGAACATTGAAGTTTGACTGTTCCACCCATTTATCTTTATTCACCATGGAATTTTGGGAGCCACTCCAGATTTGGAACCGAGGTTAAATAAAAGAGCCATTATTCATGTAACATTTAAATTAATCCAGTCTCACTGATTCTATTTGATGTTGGTATGTAACGTGATGTCTTGAGTGGAAAGGAACAAACCCCGACTCTTAAGTGAAATTTGTTAGAATGAATTGAGAATTGTAATTTTTACCGAGCAGTTTATAAGACTATAAAGGTGACTAACGGCTTTAAACAGATAAGCTCCTTAGCTGGAAAAATAGTTCAACGTCGATTGCTTCATCCTCCAGAATGCCTTTATGCCAGTGTTAGATGAGTTATAATTTATTTTTAATGATAGGGTTTCAGCCAGAAGAAATTCCCTTTTGATCCTGGTGATGGACTGAGGCAGTGTTTACAGAGAAAAGCTCCTTGGTGGAAGCTGTGTCATTATGGTGGTTTGGCTATTGTACTGGCTCTTTTGTTATGGATTTGATTTAAACATTTTGCTTTCTCTGAGCTGCGCTAAGCTTCAAAAAAGGGCCATGAAGCTGCATTGGGGAAAAGCTACAGCATGTTCCTGTTGGTGCTGCATTTCAGCTCTTTTCTATACAACATCCTCAGGAGTGTACAAGAAGAATTTCACCCATTATGAGTTAAGTTTTAATGAAGCTGGAACACTTGTGGTTAGCCTGTCCCCTTCCAACAGTCAGAGAAGACACGACTGTTTATGCAGACAGGCTGTCTCTTGGGAACCCTTTTCCTTTGAAAATGCTGAAACACAGCATCAGTGTGGCGAGCAGGCCAGCAGAGCCCTGCTCACCCTCCCTCGAACAGGGGACACCAACAAAGCGTGCCCACGCTGCCATGCGGCCACCTCCAAAACAAACAGTGGCTTCTGCCAGTTACGCACCAGAGCCCAGGGCTGGTCCATCATGTCTGGTGTGAGCAGAGGAGTTAGCTGCCGGTCTGATGTTGCTTAACGCTTTGGGAAGGATCCCTGGCTAAAGCTGCGTGCTGTGGCATGGCTGGAGTTTCAGATCCCGGTAGGTGTTTGCACAGCACCCTCTAGCTATGATGCTGAGACATTCCCTCGCTCACCGACACACAGCTCTTGAGTTCGGCCAGCGCACAGTGGAGGTAGAGGTGCTGGCACAGAGCAGACTGTTTGTGCACCTTAGTGCCTTGTCCACCTCATTCCCTGGTGCTCTACCGAGGGATCTTTTTGCTAGTGCAAATCCAAATTTGAAATTACCCAAATAATGCAGTGACTGATAGGATCTAGGCGTTTGGCATGGGGAGATAAATAGAAATACGTATTTTTCAAGGCCCCCAGCTGTAGTGGCCACAGTTCATAAAAGCCACTCTGCTGCACAGCACAGAAACTCAGAGCCTGGAAGATGCTCAGTAGCTGGGTACTCCTGCTCCAAAAACTGCTCCCACCAGTTGAATTTCTTTGAGTTATTTACAGCATGAGGCCCTAGGCAGTTGTGCCTGCGGGCAGCTGGAGCTGTGTGGCCCCATCTTTCGTTCAGCACAGTCTCACAGCTGTGGGATCACTGATGTCCTGGATGGACGTTAGTTTTCAGAAAAGAATGTCTGAATGTCGGCTCACTTGATGGTACTCCATCTCTTTAGATGTTCTCTTGGATGGTGTCAGCCTTGTTAGAGGATATAAGCTTGTTCAGTGCAGGCACTGTAAAAACAGCAAATTAATCCAATTTTGGTTTTTTTTTTTATTCTTGGTCAAAGGGGATCTTATTCCCAGGCACCAGCAAGTGTTCAGCACCAACCAGTTCTTCAGCGGGGTAAGAATTCCAGACCCAGAGAGCACGGTAAGAGCTCCCTCCAGACGCACCTCCCTTGAGGCCAGCGCTAACCAGCAGTCTATCTGCAGTACTGAGACACGGTGTCTGAATAGAGAAGTGTTCCTACTTCTTTTTACCCAGAGTACACGTGCTGCCTGCTTTGGAAGTAGAGCTGGAAAAGCCTCGCTTGCTCAGCTTGACCAGTCCTTTGCTGCACAGCACTTTTTCCTGATCCAAAAGCTTTGCCCTCTGCTTTGCCAGTGTACACTAGAATATTATTTGGAGGTGGCTGAACCCCTCTCATGACGTTTTAACCGATACCCTGTGTAAAAGCAGTCAAACAAATGCTTAATCTCTGCTCCTTCTCCCCCCTTGTGGTGGCACAGCAGCCAACCTACACCCATCCTCAGTAATGCCAGGCAGCTCCCCTCCAAGCACATGGAGTGACAGACGCATTTTGTGAGGTACAGGTCATGTTGCTATGGAAAGCTGGTTCTCTGTACCCTGATGAATGAAAAGCTTGCTAATATGAGCACACTCACTTTTTTTTTCCCCCTCCAGGAGCCGTTAGAAATGAAATTCCCTAATATTTCGTACTCCGCTTTAGCTCTCATGAAGGTAAGAAAACCAAAGCTAGTAGAGGAGCTCTGCACCGAGACTGAGCGAATGCAGTCTGTTTGCTTATCAGCTGGGAAATGGTTTGAGAGTTGGCTACAGAGGGGCACTGAAAAATAGAGCTGGAGGGGTTTTGGAAAGGAGTTTTAATCCACTCCTCCCTAATCCACTCATCTTTACCATGGAGGCGGAAAACATATTATTCCCTTATTAACATGCAGTGAATGGAAACTGTGAGGATGGAGACATTAAAAAGAAGGTGCAGCTGTGGGTAGTACTAGCTACGCTCAACACTGGAACAACACAGCTAGTGCCATAGTGGATTCCCCTGTTTATAGGAAAGTTGTTCTAGTTCAAATCAAAGTTATGGGCTTAACTGGTTTTTGAGGCTTCATGGTTTGCTACACCATACAATTGTAACTGTCCCTCTAGCTGCAATTTCTATTATTGCTTTGTGGCAATTGTTCAGTATTAGCTGCTTTGCAAGTTTCATGCTGACTCTGAAAAGCCACTCGTAGAAGCCATTAAAAAAAAAAAAAGATTAACACGTGTCTGTGCGAATACTCGCTGGCCGTGGTGAGTAGCTGGAACTGTGCAGACCTGTTTAACGAGTGTTTTGTGTGATCCTTTACTTCATCTTTTCTAAGGGCTGCCTTCGTATGGACCCTGCAGAGAGGCAGACATGCGAGCAGCTGCTGCAGCACTCCTATTTTGACAGCATTAGGGAGGCAGCAGAGCCGGGGAAAGAACATGAAAAAACGGCTCGGAAACCAGCCAGGCTGTCTCGGAAGCACGTGCCAGGGGTAACGTTTTCATAGTAGTATTTCATGTTCAGTGCCTAAGGAGGGGGCTGGTTCTCTTTGTTTGGCTCCCAGGAGGTGGGCTCACGGTGAGAGAGAGCTCCTGCGTTGGACCCATCTTAGTTTTAGCCCGAGGAGAAAATGAACCTCCTGGCTAAAGAGTAACTCAGTACAAACTGTACTCTGCATTGCAGCTCCGTTGAGTCACTGGGGAGAAGCAGCACAGCGATGTGGAAGATCGGTTTTATCCAGGAATGTGCATTCCTGACAAAGAATAGCAGGATAGCTGAACAAGCTGGATGGGCTTGCGTGGCTGGTTTAATTTGGAGTTCTCTGGGATCTCTTCGGTGCATTTGAATCCCAAATTACGGAGATGGCAAAAATGCCCAGTTCCGTTTGTAACTGCTGATGGGATGTGATCCCTTACTCAGTTCCAGACGTTACACAATGCACTGGGTGTTTCTGCAACTGGAGTTGCCAAGCAAATGTCTCCCTGCCATTTCAGTCTTTCCAGTCTCCGGCCCAAGTCTCCAAATCCAGCCGCACGATGAGAGTCGTTCAGCAGTCCTTTTCTTCCTGTGAGCCACATTCCCCGTGACAGCTGTAACACTGAACTGGTAACGTGCAGGGAAATTGGAGGTGTAGGATGGAGAACTGCTACAGCTTATAAATTCCTGGATCAAACTGATTCGCCTCTTCCATTTCTATGACATAGGATATAACAATAGTATTTTTCTTGCCCTGCATGATTGGAAGAAATACCTTTAGTGAGCCATTCTGGTTGCAGTCCAGTTGTAGAACCCCAGATCCATGACTCTTGGTTTGAAAACTACAGGGTTACAGTATGAATTGTTTTATAGCCTATATGCCTTTTTGAAAAATGAAATGCATGCTTTGTTCTCATTTCAAACAAATACAGACTATGTAACTTTTCCTTTAGTTACAGTACCTGCCTCAGTTAACCAGTAGTAACGTTCTGCCAGCTTTGGACAGCAAGAAGTACTGCTGCAAAACAAGGAAAACAAACTACCATTTCCCTAACATCTAACCGGATGGCAGCTTAAAAGCTATTTATTGTTCAAAGTTCAAGTCATTCAGAATTTACAAAAGGAGGATACATGGTGGAAAACTAAATTAATACATGACATATACAAAAGCCATCTGTAAAGTAACGTGCTCTGGGTCAGTAATGGAAAGAAAGTGGTGTACGGAGGGAACTCCAAGCTCACATTAGTCAGTGTTCTGTGTACAAAGGAAAATACATTTGTTTTGCTTTAATTCATGATTGTATACTGGTTCGTGATTGTGTACTGGTTCAGGATTAGTGCAACCCCCCCGTTTACAACGTGAATTTAAAAACTCCTGCCTATCTATCACCTGTATTTCAGACTTGGCAGAAGAACTGCAACCTTGCCAAATAAATGCGAGTCCCACTGTCTCAAAACAGCAATACTGCTTTAGACTGGGGCCAGGTCACTGATCCCGCCAGGAACTGTAAACGTATTGCCGATGCGAGTAGAAGACAGATGTATGCGTTTTGTGGAGCCAAGCCAGGTGAGAGGCTACCTAACTGCTCCAGTTAGTTATAAACCTGCTGAAACAGCTCTGCTTTAAAGATACGTCTGTCTTTATAGACTGCAAAGTATGAAAAGTACTGGTAATGACTTAGACTTAATGGAAGGCTTAACAGGCACTGTTACCAGGAGGAAAACATTTTAATAATAAAACCTGTTGTTTCTTGAGTCTTTTCAGAGTTTCTCCTGCCTGTTTCTTCCTTGCCTTATGAGGTTGCTTTTATCTGCTGTTTCTGTCAATAGTGAGGTCGCTTGCCTGTAGTGTTACAGAAATCATTTTTATCAAAAATAATTCATGAATATAATTTATACTGTTGGCCAGACACAGGCAGGAATTCTACCTAAGCATATGTATTAGAATGATTCTTGGGGGTTTGTGTCATCTCAGGATGTAATACTGTGTTGATTTTGAATAAAAGAAGTGTAGCTTGTTTTGCCAATTTACTGGATGTGTTTTACTGTATAAAGTTTTACTACTGGGCAAGGAACATTCTCTTTCTACTTGAAACCTAGAACAAAAACAGGAAAACCGATTTCAATGAGACAGATGCCATATCCTCACAGTGTACCTGTCTACCTTTTATTTTGTATTATAATTTAATATATTTTAATCTTGTATGTTGTGTCCATAGGTAGTTTTGGTTACAGTTAGAAAGCTTTGGCGTTCCAGTATTTTCTGTGTGGCTACTCAGCCATCTGATCCTGTGTACGTGCGAGGTACCGCAGCACCCATGTGCTGTCCGTAAGCAGTAGGTAGCCTGGCAGTCAGCTCCTGGACACGGCCCGGGGCAGTGCAGGCTGGAGCAAACTTCATTGCTGGACACCGTTCCTGCACTAGGAGACACCAGGAGGAATCAGCCCCATGACGCAGCCACGTTACCCTTTCCGGTGCTGGGCATCGTTTCCTTCAGAGGACAAGCTGGCAATTGGGGATAAGAAAAGAGGCTTCGCAGTTACGCAGAGGTAGTCGTGTCTGAGACATTACTCTGAAATCTGCTTTCTTGGAGTCACTGCCTACCACCTTTCTCTCCCCTACCACCAAAGTTAGGAATTTGACTAAAAATGCTATATTCTTCCTGAGGACGAGTCTTTCTCTTATTTATCAGGAGTGATATGGATGCAACTAAAGAGGTACGCAGAACTAATTTAGTCCGTGTCAGCGTACAGCAAAAATGTGTGCAAGGGCATGGCTAAGAGACCCTGCTTCTCCACAAATACAGCAACGTTCAGTTCCTCAGCTCAGTGTTTGTGAGAAGGTTAGACTGCCTGTCGGTAGATCGCTCCACTAAGACAAACAAAGGCTACATGAGTCAAAGCGTGAAGAACAGAAAAAAGGCCCGTAAGCTCTTCTATTAAATCAGCACCCACTGACCGGGCGAGAATCTCAGAAAGTAAACAGCTCTCATTCCCACAGCAGGAACAACATGCAATAAAAGTGTACAGCGCTGCTGTTTCACAACACTGACGTTCTTCCCACTGTCATTTTGCACCAGAATTTCTGTGCAATAAAATATTTGCAAACTTCTAATTGATATATTTACAGCTTCCTATAGAAACAGGAAAAAAATGACTATGCACAGAAGCCTACCTTCTCTGTTGCTGATTCACCGTATAGTTTAAGCTTAATAAAACTTAATTGCATGAAAGACTGCAGACAGGTCTTAAGGCTGGATTGGGAGATCTGGGCTTGTTTCCATATCTGGAAATACAGTAGCGTCTACAACTTAATTTATGCAACATATGATAAATACTATGAAATCAAATACATCTCAATTACGTGCAATTGAGTTTATTCTAAATCCAGCTCCAGCTCTAGGTTTGGCAGTGCCTGCTGAAGGATGCGAACAGTGGTTTCTTTCTGTCTTATTCCAGGAAGGTCACTCAGATACAAATATTCAAGGTTCCTATAAATATTTAAAAAGAAAAGTCAGCAACTACTATTTAACTGTTGACACAGAAATTAGATAAAGGATTATTCTACCGTAGTTATTTTGAGTATTTTAAAAGGTTACTGGTTCTAAAGGAAGTTTTTTTTCTGAAGTGGGTACTTAAAAGTTTTTAGCTGACCGTAAGTTCAGTCCTTCTACACAGCTGAAAAAGAGATCCTGGACCCCCCACATCATGAAGCTTCCTTTATATTAAATAGCATTCGATAATTTCAGTAGCAATTTAGTAGAAGTTATTTTAATGCAAATAAGTAATATAGAAAGCCTTTAATCATAACTTTCTGTAGGATGAAATCCCAGTCACCACATGACCCATTTGTAGATGTCTATTAACTCCATGTAATACTAAGCAGCTCCGAGTTACTTGAAGGCCACACACCTCCAGATGTGCTGCAGAGCCACAGAGGAGCACAGTATCCAACCCATACTGCTTCCTGTGCCTGAGCGCTAGAAAACACAGCTCTGCCCTAAGCCCTTTCAGGCTACAGTGACGACGAGATAACCGAGTGACAGGAAGCAGTGTGAGGTGTAGAAAGACAATAAAAGTTAGAGGACACCATCACAGCCTGCCCTGAAAAGCAGCTGCAGCAGCGGGGTCAGGAGCAGAAACCAGGGCGATCATTAATTACTTATACTCAAGCAAGCCCCACCTCATGCGCCAGCGTGAAAGGAAGCCGTACACATTCACTGCTCTTGCAAAGGCGGCATGTCAGCAGAGAACACGTGCCCTGCTCTGGTGTGTGCAGCAATCAACACTGCATAAGTTACTTCAGGTGGAAATGGGAGATGCTGCCCTCAGCTCTGAAGGCAGCTCACGCACTGCAGCGGGTGATTCTGGCGTTCTCAGCTGCAGGCCTCAGTGCTACACAACTCCCGGACACCAGCCTTAAAAGGCTGATTAATATGTGTATGTTAATCCACGTGCCTTTTCAGAGCTATCCGCAACACTCTCTTCAACCACGCTTGAAGAACCTTTTCCTGCAGCAGCAGTGCCATCCCTCCCAGGCTGTCATTCAGGTCGGTCCCCAAACCCTGCCATCCCACAGCCCCTCACACGTCTGAAACAGCCCAGAAACATTCAGACTTCAGCCCTTCCAGTCAGCACAATCCCAAAACCGCAGCGGGGTAACAGCTAGGGAGGAAGAAGAGCTCAGCAGCTCACGTACGTCAGCTTGTGAAGTGCAATGATGCCTTTATCTGTGACGTTCCCACAGGAAATTATCTTCAGCTGCAGGAGACTCTTCTGTAGATTCTTTGTCTCGCTGAGCCTCTGCAGACACTCGTCCTGTATGTAAATACACTTCTGCAGCTTGATTTCTGCAACATGTTCAAGACCATCTGGAAAGACAAAAATGAGTATTTGCTTCAGAATACCAGGAACAACCTGTGCTGGTCGTTAAGTTCTCAATTTGGTAACTGCCTCCAAAACCACACAGCAACATGCTCCTTTATACAGTGGGGCCCTAACGCACAATGAATCTCCAAAGTCCCTTTGCAGTACTTCAAATACATGAAAATCCCAGGGTTTGTATGCTCTTGGTGAGATTCTAAGAGCTTTGACATGGGCAAGTAACAAAAAAAGCTCTACAAGTTTGGGTGATAAACGATGACCCTGACTTAGGAAAGTACTAATGCACGAAATTCAAGGTCCCCTGCCAAGGAAAAAAAGAAATGGTCTGTTCCCCATTTTGGTTTTTGTTATTTAAAGGAGACCTGAAACACTTTTTTAATCTCTTATTTTGTAAGAAACTGAGAACTTGTGCTTTTTTTTTTTGGCTTTGAAGACATAATAAATGCCTGGAGAAAAAGTAGTATTATGACTTCACAGACACCAAAAACATCACTTGGTTTTGAAGAAAAAGAATATTTAAAGTAGTGCTTTTTGCTACCAACTACTTAACTATGAACTAAACGAAACAGCAAATCTTTGTCACACTTCCTTAGTGCCACTGTCACTTCAGCTAAGGGCTGATGAAGTCCCCAGTCTCTTTCTGCTTCACACCACACCTCCAGCAAAATCTTAGGAACTGCTGAGTATTTGTAGAGCCATTTTAAGGAAAAAAAAATTCAAAAGATTTCTCTGTATCTTACTAAGGAATGAGAAAATGACACAGTTATTTGTATTTTGATGCAACTGGAAGAACCAAGACCATTCAGCATAATCTTTGCACAGCTGTGTCTACATTACCCAAATAGTCAAATCCTCTGTACATGATGCAAGAGTCAGTGGCATTAATTGCTTCTATCTTGTATTTCCCCAAGGGTCCCGTTGGGAGCCCGTTGTAGTCCTGCTGCCATTTCTGATAGCCTTGATAGCGTACCAGGGCACCACATCGCAACAGCCATTCTGAAGCTGCCCTGTCAGGGCCAACGGCTTGTATACGTTCATAGTCCACTCTGTCAAGACAGAAAGAGCATTCGCATGGTTTCTGTAACGTGGCAGATTTCTTGTCTTGACAATAATAAGACTGTACAACAAATATTTGGTTATGTGCATGATAAGATGTCAGAAAAGTAAGAATATGATTTACTGGAAATGGTTTACGTATAATTATTTGGACGGTGCTGGTTTTTAGTCTGGCATGAGGGGGGGTTTTAACTTGTTCAAATGGCAGATGCTTTTGGTAAAAGAAGAAAGAATACAAATGCAACTTGACTTAACCCTTCTAACATTGTTTCCTTCCATGTCTGTAAGGAGAGAAAAAAAATGCCTTTCTCGACCCAGAGTAAGGCTTTACAACAGTTACAAATTTGTCTCCCAAACATACTTGGCTTATATAAAAACCTTATTGCCTGTCACATGTATGTCATTGCTGAAGCCTTTTTTCCTCAACAATCACAATGTTTCAAAAAGACACACTTCAGCGGTTAGTTAAAACCCTTGGATCCATTCAGGAAAAGGGTATCTTTCTTAGTCTGGTGAGGAACGCTGAAGACAGAAGCAGAGACCTGGAAGACACTCCTGTCTGGCTGCGCTTCCCACCCCGTTACAGCAATCAACTACACCATGCAACCCTTTCCACAGAGCTAGAAAACGTAAGGCAAAACTATTAGCTGCTGGCAAAAGCTATGGGCAGAGAAAGACTTTCACAGAGAAAGGCTGTATCTTTCTAGAAGTAAATATGAAACCCTTGTCTGGCTGAATCATATTGTAAACGATAGGTTGGTCAGATGCTTTTCCAAGTAAGTGAAGGGGACATGGTTGTGCTACTGGTTTAAATGCATTTGGGGGTCAAAGGAAGACAAGCACTTAGGGAAAGAATACACATTGCCAGCTTGCCTCGGCCACCCTGGGGAGGGGAGCAAAGCACACACCTTCCTCTGGAAGGCCACGGCTTCGTACCTGGAAACAGGTAAGGAATCATAGAATCATAGAATTGCCTAGATTGGAAAAGACCAATGCCCGGATGCTCTTGGCCACCTGGGCACGCTGGTGGCTCATGTCCAGCTGGCTGTCGACCAACACCCCCAGGTCCCTCTCTGCTGAGCAGCTTTCCAGCCGCTCCTCCCCACGCCTGTAGCATTGCCAGGGGTTTTTGTGGCCAAAGTGCAGAACGCGGCATTTGGCCTTACTGAAACTCATACAGTTAGTCTTGGCCCATCGATCCAGCCTGTTCAGATCCCTCTGCAGAGCCTCCTGACCCTCAAGCAGATCGACCCTTCCACCCAGCTCGGTGTCATCTGCAAACTGACTGAGGGTACCCTCGATCCCCTCATCCAGAGCACTGGTAAAGAAGGACCGGCCCTGATACTAAGCCCACTCGTGACTGGCTGCCAACTGGAATTAACTCCATTTACTGCCACTCTCTAGGCCTGGCCTTCCAGCCGGTTTTTAACCCAGTGAAGAGTGTATCAATCTAAGCAATGAGCAGCCAGTTTCTGCAAGAGAATGCTGTGGGAAACGGTGTCAAAGGCTTTACTAAAGTCCAGATAGACCCCCGCCAAGCATCAACATGCAATCTGGGGGAACAAGAAGAGCACCGATAACAGAAAATGTTCTCTCCACTCCTGGGACTTAATGCTCTCTGCTTCACAAACCGCGCAGCAGATACCTGGGGCCCGTCAATAGACTTGTGCACACTAAATCACTCTTACTTGTTGAACACGGCATTCAGCCATCCCCAGAAGAGTCTGCAGGCACCCGGCGGCGGCAGCTTGCTTAGGCTGCACACCGGCTGCGCAAGTTTTCCCAACAGCATCATGTTCTTGAAGAAAAGGAGAGAGGGGAAACGCAGATGTTATTTGGCATGTCAGCCCCAGCTCCCGAAGCAGTAGGACGGGCGGCCCGGCCCCGGCTTCCCCTCAAGGCCTAACCGGCTCAGCAGGAGCGAGGGCTGCAGGGGAAGCCGCGGGGATCAGCGCCCTCAGGGGAGGCCCCACCGCCGCCTCGGGACTCGCCCCGCCCGGGCAGCCTCGCCCCGCCGCCCTCCCGGGATACCCTCCCGCCGGGCTCTCCCCAAGGGCCGCCCAAGCAGGCCAACCGTGCGCGAAGGCCGACCCGACCCGGCCCGGCCCGGCCCAGCCCTCCCC
>JAVKLA010000040.1:19574340-19601509 GCA_034782735.1 Sagittarius serpentarius
GGCGCCGTAGCCGGCGGGGAGCGGCGAGGCGGGCGGCCCCGATGCGGAGGAGCCGCCGGCGGGCGCCATGCAGCCGCCGCCGCAGCCGTACGAATTCTTCGGCGAGGAGAACGGCCCGAAATGGCGGGGGCTCTTCGTGCCCGCTCTGCGCAAGGTCAGTCCGGCGGCGGCGGCGGCGGTGGGGGGGGGGAGGGGGGCGGGACGGCGGCACCTGCGCCTCACGCCGCCTTCAGGCCCCCGGCCCCGGGGAGCGCCCCTTCCCCGCCCGCTCGCCCCTCTCCGCGGGCTCCTGGTGCCGGTGGCGGGGCCGCACCGCCGGTGGGTGCAGGTGCCCGTCCCGGCTGCGGCCGGGCTTCGCCTGGGGCCGGCTCGCACCTCTAGTGCGGATGCCCGTACCCCCGACAGGCTTCTCGGGCAGAGCAGGGCGTCTGGCCGTTGGCTTGCACAGTGCCCCTGCCCTGCCTGGCTCCCGCGGGACCTCCTCCGTCCTGTCCCTTCACCCCTCCCCCCCGCTCGCCCGTCACGGCTGGGCAGAGGTTGGAAGGGGCCTCCGGAGGTCCTCTTGCCGACCCCCTGCTCAGGCAGGGCCACCCACAGCAGGCTGCCCACGTCCAGGCGGTGCCCATGCTGCTGGCTTGCCTTCGGTGCTGCTTTGTGTGAAGATGCTGCCAGGTGACGGTGTGTGCCTAGCAGACTCTCCTCCTCCTGTCAGAGGCTTCTTCTCCTCCTTCACTGGCCAAAAGTCCCGTCCCAGCCTTCTTAATTGGGCCGCTCGGTTTCATGCCGCAAATAACATTACTGATTTGCTTCTGAGATGTGCTGTGGAAGGGCAGCCTTCCATCCCTTCCCCGTGGCATTTCTCCAGACAGCTCCGCCGGGCCCTTTCCCGAACCAGACTGCCTTGCTGACCACCTAGTTGCAGTGCTTCTGACACACTGGCTATTGTAACACCAAGTTGTCGATTAGATTTCTGTGAGAGAGCAAAGAGCTGTGGCGCAGGGCAAAGTCAGCCCCTGTTTTCTTAAGACAACTGCTCGCTGCATAAATGAGATAAACTGTGGGGGAAACCGCTTAGCCTGTCGTGAGAGAGGAATGTATCTTTTTATGATGCATTTTGTATAGCAGGGTAGTCCCCAGCCCATCACCCTTAGGTAGGACACCCCCAGTAGCAGAGGGAGTGGGTTAAATTGAGGCTGGTGGGGCATGGAAGGAGTGATGTTGTTCTGCTGCTGTGTCATTTGCTTGTTGCCATTGCAAAGGTTGAGGACCATTATATAGTTTTTAACATAATGGCCTGCTGATCAGGATCTCTGGTGCTAAGGACTGTGCAGGCACTCATGTGAGTGGTGTCTTGTCTTTTTTTTCCAAGAATAGAGTTAGTGATGGTGTGGCATAATTATTTTCTCTCTCTCTTTTTTAAGAGACAATCAAAGATCTGCATTTGTTTTGGGTCCCCAAGTCACTTGTATTAAAAGCCGCTGAAGGCAGCTAAGTAGTCTTGTGGCTGGCATAAAACCTGCTAATCGCCTGTCTGAAGAATCCTGGATTTTCTGCTCTTTACTCTTGAATCTCCTCCTCATAGTAGTTGCTTTCCAGTGTGTTTCAGGAAGCTTAGAGAATGCCATGCTGCTCTTTTCCTGATTACTGGAGGTTGACATAAAACAGCACCTTGACACCATCCATCCAAATGTGAGGTATAGCTGTATCAGTTTGACCAAAAGGATTTCTTTAAAACTTTAAAGTTTTCATCATTCTGAAACACAAATAGTGCAAAAGTTGGTGGACTAATGCTGCCCTTACCAATTCTTACTGTGTCTGTACATTAGGTTTTTGGTGAAAAGAAAGGGAGCAGAAACTTAGACTTTCTAAACCAGAGGAAATTAAGTCTTGATACCAGTGACTGCTTGTAAAAAATTTGTAGTTGCTTATAGACTTTTTTTTTTTCTTGGTGGGAAAGTTCCTTGTCTGCAGTACCCACCCTTCAGCATGAAGCAATCCTACTGTAATGTGCGTTTCTTTTATGAACAGGCAGTATCAGTGACTCAAACCAAAATTGTATCATTGTTCCAGTTATTGCAGTCAGGCTATTAGGGAGACGCTGTCAGTTTTAATATAATCTTTAAAAGATAAATGCCCTAATGTGAACACTGGAGATTTTTAAACCAGAACATTTTAGAAAATTTGTGGGTTGTTTTGTTTACATACCGCATTTGCACTTTAGTAATGAGATGAGAGCATTTCTGTTATTTACAGGAGAGCTGAGGAGTGTGGCACTGAATCCAAAGTGTGCACCAAAGCATCAGATTTTGTGTTAGTTTCAGAATTCATAAAATGTTATTGCAGTTTTCAGATAGTTTGCAATTTCATTCTGGAGAGGTTTAAAAGTCCGCTTGTCATCGAGTTTGGATATGATCTTTTCAAGCAGGTCACTTTTGTGATGAAAATTTTAAAGAAAGTCTGATCTTCAGAAACTTTTTAGTTAAATGCCTGGAATAGAGTTTTTTGAACTTCTAAGCTGGATTTTCGTCACAGTAGCCTGTGCTGCAAGTGCAGAGATAGTATTCTGTTTTCCATTCTTGAAAGCTTTTCCTTCTAATGAACACTTCTTAAAGAAGAGAAACTGGTAGTAGAAAAAGAGGAAAGTTTTTAGTTTTCCTTGTGTATATTAAGGTGCGAGAAATCTTAATTGTAAAATACAGAAAGATGTGGAGCTGGATAACGAGCCAGTACAGTTCACTAACAATAGACAGTATTTCCTTGCTTCTTGAATTTTAACTCCACAGCATGCTTTCAAGAGCTTTAGTCTCTTTCACTATGCATTCAGCAAGTTTAAGGTCACTTCTTTTTATCAAACCATTTTTAAACACTTGAATTTAATTCTATGCAGTTGACACTTAACAAATCATGAGTGGAGAAAAAATGGTAAAATACATCAGTTCTTAATTCAATTTGTGAAGAAAAGATGAGAATCTGTCTTTTAAACAATATTCTGTATGCATTTCAGTGCTCATATATCTTTTAAGATTCGTAGAGAGTGCTAAATTGTACTTAGCAGTGTGAGCAGTTTTAAGAAAAAACCAAAGCTAAATGGCAAGATGTCATTAAACCAGATTTTTTAAATGTTTTTTTGGTCTATTTATATCACCATGGACTTAGGACTGGCACTGTGGAATCTAGTAAGATGAAAATTTTAAAGCAGTTTCATGTATTGCCTCTCTTCCAGCTGGTAGATTTACAGGCATGTACTTACTCTAAAGCATTTTACTTTCTTCTGCTGCTGTGCTGGAAACCTAAGTAGGAAGTGAGTATAATGAAACTCATTATAAAAGTCCTGTCAAAGTGAATGAATCAGAAGAAAACAATATTTTTATCTGGTCACTTAGGTTATAGTTACTTGAACTGCTGTTTGTAGCAAGTAAATCACTTCCAGCAGATCTACGGTCTAAGCTTTATTAAGGCTTTTAATCTGGGAGCTGACTTTAGTTATTAGAGGATCACAATGTCTCTTTGAATAATTCTCGAAGCATGCAGGCAGCTGTTCCAGCAGAAATCACATGCATTTCAAACGCCCCGCTGGCCGGGTTGGTTGGGTTTGAATCCTTGGGATGTTGATGCTGGCAGTGTCAGCTCGACGGGGCAGTGCTGTTCTGGAGGGCTGCGAGTGAGGGGCTTTTCTGCTCCCCCCACTCCACGGCTGGCCAGATCCTTCTCTGATAAAACCAGGACCCTCCATGGAAGGGGATTTTCTGCTGGGGTGGGTGGGTGCTGGAGGGGAAGGTGGTGGTGGGGAGTTTGCTCTCTCTCCCTATCCCATTTCTCCAGGTGTTTGTTGTTTGGGTTTGTTTTGGTTTGTTTGGTTTTTCAGCCGTTCCTGGCCCAATGGCCTTTGTGGGGAAAGATGTCAAATTATGAAACCTGTTTCTAAAGCTGGCATTTGAATTTTGTAACCAGGTTTCCTAGCACAGATCTCGTGCCAAAGCTTGTTCCTGCTGACTCTCAACTTTCTTCCAGATGAAACTTTCCAGAACTGAATTGATTTTGCAGGTTGATATCAATGCTTTGATGTCGTATCTATTAATCTTAGACTGGGATTAGAGGGGAGCCTAAGAAAATCATGCATGCTTCTTGGTGGTAGCAGCTGAGTGTGTAACTCCCACCAACCCACTGAAGGTCCCATTTTTAATGCACTGGATATGCATTGTGTAAAAGCTTTCTCAGAACTGTAATTGAAAATATCATCAATGCCAAACATTTTTCATGCTACCTGGAATGAACCTCTATCCCAATTATTTGGAATGAGTTTTCAAAATGAAACTGGTGACTCCGTAGAACTAGTGTGTATTTTTGAAAATAATGCACAATGTGTTGTTGGACGTATATATATGGATTCATTTGCCCTAAAATATTCTTGTGTGTTCTTAGCGTTATCATTTATGCGTGCTCTTACAAACCCACTGGCAAATTAAAAATATATTTCTGTATACAAGAGCTGTGTATTCAGTTGCTTTGTTCTTTGATTTTTCTAAATTACATTCACAAGCATCTTGGGTATTACTGCTTTGATTTTCTCCATTATCTACAAATAGAGACTGTCAAATGGTTAATGCAGTTCTGCAGGCACTACACGTGTTGGTGTAATCATGGCACTGTACGCTATTTGCATTTTCTAAAACAATTCCACTATTGCTCTGGACTACTCATCAAATTTCTAGAGCATGACTAAAGGGTTTATTCTTGGCAAATGTTGCATACAGAAATATAAAAGACCATTTTGAGGACTTTTTTGACGTTTACATTACTTCAGTGCTTCTCTCTATTTTAAAACGTATGGGAGTTAATGTATAATGACACAGCTCTTGTGTAAGGTTGCATGGTTAGGGTTTGGTCAGTAATAGGGTATGTGCAGGGGCTGCCCCATTTTCTTCACTGCTCTGTCAAGGGCAGTTTGCACGTTTTTCATTGCAGGATCAGGCCCCCTTGGGTTAGAATTATTTAATTCATTATAGTGTCATTATAATGGATTATTATTTAATACATTCTAATTTCATTAGCATGCATTATTATCTAATGCGTTATAATTTCAACTGTAAAGTTGCTTGTTACAGTGTTTTAAAAGTATAGTTATATTCAGTTTTGAAATATGTTAGGTCATTTGGCTTCTAATAGCTAACTTATTTGAGCCCTGAAGCCTGGGCCTTTGCAGGTCTGCAGTTGCTACAAACGTGAATGCCTCAGCTTGGGAGAATGGCAAATAAGGGAAGTGCTGGTGATACTTAATTACCTGTGAAATACCTAGACCCATGTAAGTTTGAAGCACGGATCCGGTTGTTCCCTCACAACACTGCGCTCACAATCAAGAGGTGGCTGGAGGTGTGGAAAGGAACAGCAAGCCCCTGCGAAGTGGAGGCTACCAAGCCTTCTGTAAATAATAGGCTAATTCCTCCAGACCTTTTTTTATTCCCAGTAGCAGTTGCGTATCGTTGTAGGTTGGTCTTAGTCCCTTACAAGCAAGCAGACTGGCTTTTTTTGTTCTTGCATAAGTACGTATCGTTGTAGATTGGTCTTAGTCCCTTACAAGCAAGCAGACTGGCTTTTTTGTTCTTGCATAAATATTTACTATCATAAATAAAATTTGGAACCAAAGGGGACTGGTACTTTTATTTAAATCGTATTTTTTTCATGCCTCTTTTTTTTTTTTTTTTTAAACACTGTTAAGTTTAAGTACTGTCACTGGAACCTGCAGTTGGCAAATGGTAAGAGGAGAGTTTTCGCAGCCACTGGCGTGAAATCAGGGTAGTTTTTTAGATCTGAGGTGTTTAAAAGTAGTAGGAATGGTGCAGTTTCATTTGCCAGCAGTAGCAGAAGAAACACTTTCTACCTGTGTTGTTAAAATGGAACATGGAAATTAGCATTTGCATTGGCTTAAAGACTTGCCGGCCTACCTAGTCACAGGAACGAAAAAAAAAACCTGCGCTGTCGACTGCTGTGATTCACCTGGCCCTTGTGCCTTTACCCCCTCATGTGTGGTCATCTTGCCCCTTGTGTGCGGCGTAAGCCAGGCGCCAGGAGAGCTGGGCAGCATGTGCTTCTCTCGTTTGCTCCTCCCATTTCACGCGTGTTCTCGCAGTTGAACCGCCTCACCTCTTGCAGTGTTTCTTTGTCTCCTCTCTACCACCTCTCCTGCTCTCCCTGGTTTTTCACCTCTTTTCCTCTTTGCACAGTGCAAGCATTAGATAATCTCCTCCAGAGAAGCTGTTGAGTCTGTTACTTGCTTTTATAATTACCTCACCAATTCCCCTTCTGCCAGGCTTTTCAGATGAGTGGTGTGCTGCCATTCCTTGAGTTCGGCAGGTTAGTTGCGTAAAAAAACGTGCTGAGCACATCTTTCTTTCCCATATTTATGGCCTCTTTATTCTCCCTAATCTCTTTTAATGTCATTTCAGTGACCATCTGGTTCACAAAGAAGTTACTCTTGACAGTCTTCACTGTCTCCAAAGTCAAGGTTTGGCCTTTTTTTTTCTTTTAAGTAGTATGTGTCTTTGCTTTTCGGCATTTATTCTTACTGCATCTCTGCGTCTGTTCACTTAAAATATAATCTCAAAACTCACTCTGCTGGCCTGTGTTGCTCATGAATTAATCTTTATTTTTATATCTTCTAAAGACCTAATTGAGAAGTTACTGGCCTGTTTGAATAATTCAGTCTACCTGAGTGAGCTGTGGTTCCTGGGAAGGGTGTGATGTAAAAAGCGGGGAGAGGGAGCCTGTGGCTGCTGGGGTCAGAGCCCAGAGCAGCTTTCAGCTCTGGGAAGTGATGTGTTGAAGAGTTGGGGGAGAATTAGAAGCTGTTAGCATTAAAGTAGGACGTGTGCACAGGAATCTCCACACCGGCCATGGTGTTTTCCTTCCGTATTGCAGGGCAGAGGCTGTGCCTAGCTCGTTCAGGGCTTATCTCAATTTAAACAAGGCATTTTGTATGGATGAATAAAATCCAAGTACTTAATTTTCCATCTGTTTTTAAGATTAAAATGTACATGTTTGTGTACATGTAAACATACACACATTTTAGTTTCTCCTTGACTCTCTATGAAAGGAAACAATCAACTGGAGAAAGGAGATTCTGTGTGTTTGGGTCGAAAAGCAGAGACTGTGAAGATGTGAGAAACTAAATATGAAATGTAGATGAGAGCAGATACAGCAGAAGTGAGGCATGGTAGGGAAGTGCCACCAGGAGAAACTACCGGCGGGCGGCTCTTTGAGGAAACCCATCTGTGCGGTAATTAGCAGAAGCCTGAAATCGGTGCTGCCGTGCTCACCGCGATCCACCAGTCCCTTCCACCAAGTGCCATCGAGGTGATTTACGTGCTACAGCTTATTGGAGAAGAAGGTGGGAGGGTGGTTGTCTGTGTTAGGTTTACAATTCATCAACCGACTATGCGTCAGCTTAGTAGCATTTGTGCCCTTATCAATGGGGTTTTGTCTGCACCAAGCAAACTTCCCAGGAGATCTTAGAACCGTCTTCGATGCTATTTCAGAATGCAGATCCCTGTCTGCACTACCCGTGGCGAATCTCCTTTAATTCAGCCTCCCCTCAACTAGAATATACTAGAGGAGAATAGTAGTTAAATAGCTAAAGATGGAAAAAATTGTATTTACACTAAAGTAGTGGTGTAGGATGGCTGTTTAATCACCCCTGTACACAGTTACTTAACAGCAGTTGGTGTTTTTGAGGTCAGACAGCTGACAGATGATCTGCACCTGAGATGCTTTTTGTAGCTCAGTTACTGTGTTATAAGAATACTTTCTTTTGCTAACCATGCATCAAATGTTTAGAATTGCAGTGAAAAAGCTAAAATGCTGTCTGTAGATAAATTATTAAGTTCTGTTTTGCTTAAGAGACTACTTCATACTATTCCTCTGTCAGGATTTATTAGTTTGATTTAAGAAAGATGGACCATCTACAAATTGCTGTACTGGAAATAAAGTTAGAAATTAGTGCAGTTACTTTTAAAAAGTTGACAGTGCATTTTTATTTGGGTTGTCTCTTCAAGTATTTAAATCCTTGTGGTTCTTTCTAAAGAATTATGCTCTAATTATGCTTGAAAATTGGTAATATCGATGCCGTCATCTCTCACTGAATAAGAGCATCACAGGTCTTTACATTACTACATCTGGTTCCCCTCTTCCTCTGGAGCATCTGGGATTGAAAATGTCTTTGGAGCAGGCATTATCTTCAGAAGAGAAAAGAAGGAATAAAACCCCAACCTAAACTCAGACACTTGTCATTCATTTTTTTCTTCTTCCCAGTTTTCAGCATCTTGGTACAGGAGAAGCCTAGTGCTGCTGTCTTTGTCAGTGATGTATTTTCATCACCTTGAACAGAGTGTATGGAAATATTGACAAGAGTTGGCAAGACTGTAACCAGCCTGTGAGAGTAAATATTTAACTTTTATGTTCTAATTATTTTTATTGCTCCCAAATTTATATGCTTTGTTCCTCAAGTAAACAAACAGCCTTGCAAAAGTTTACTTGTCCACTGATCTAGTATAACTGTGTTTTTACGAGGCAAGTAAAATATAAATAATTTCTAAGTTGAAATCAGTCTCCGTGGGAAAACAGGAATGAGTAGTTTCTGTTGCAAACAGTTTACAAACTTAACATGCAATTTATTAAGCTATCCTGTTAGCATAGTAAGCTTAGACATGTTATACTATCATGCCAACAGATTTTGTGGTGGTGTTTTTAAAACTGGGAACTTCTTGTTCTGAAACATCAGGTAATATTGGAATTCTGTTTTCTGAAAATGTGGTTATTTTGAATGTAAATAGAGAAGTAGTGTATTGTTGTCTAGTCTTTCAGGAATACAAATTGATATGCTTGTGATGGTATATGCTGTCTAAAGACTCGATGTGCGTGTCATGGGTTTGGGGTTTTTCTGTTGTGTTTTTTTTTATGAACAGTCTCTTGTTTTGCTCACGTGCTTACTGTGGAACAACTAGAGCTTTCTGAATGTATTTTTACCCAAAATACACGTATTATGTAAAAATATATTTAGGCATTATTGCCAAACTGCTGTTTTTTCTCATTAGTACAGGCTGAAAAGAAGTTACTTGCAGTTTTGGCTCTACTATTTCTTTTTCCTCAGCTTTTTGTTGTTTCAGGTACAGCCCTTTGACCATTGCTTTTGTACTCGGGACTTGTGAATTTCCCCAAGTCCAGATATTATTGATATTCAGAGTTCAAGCCAGGTCTCCTGCGGTTCAAAATTAAGCCTGCCATTATATTAGCTCTGAAAAATAAGATCAGTTTGTTTCTAGTCCTAATGCTGTTTATCTTCTTGAAAAGTTTTCATCCTCATTTTTTCGTAACAGACTTCTTCCCATGGGCCTGTAAGGACTATTAACATCTCACTGAGAAGGAATTTTGAGCTTGACTTCATCTCTGCAGCTGCCTGTTTTCTCCAAGCTTTTGTGACGTGATGCAGGACCTGCCTCTTGGAACGAACCAAGGGGAAGATCTCAGTTTACCTTTAAGGGGTTTTTCAGTCTCCTCTTGAGCCACTGCTTGTACAGATGCAGTTGAGCTCTCAGGGAGCCCTGCTGAAGGCTACAGCCCTAGGAAGGAGAGGCCCTTGTGAAGCTGCTGCTGGCTTTTTGTCAAATATGCACGTGCTGGAGGGGTGGAAGAGTAGGGAGAAGTAAAGAAGAGGAGCAAGGGAAGGAGCAGTTTAGGAAATGCCATCTAAAATAAAACCATGTCCCCCAGACAGGCCTTAAGGCCATGTTTAAATGCCATGCTTACAGGACTTGTACCTGTTATTTCTATTCCTTGGAACACCTCATGAAGGAATAATCCTATGTGAATGACACAGTAAAAAATGGTTAGTCCTGCTAATCTTAATATCCCTCTTTAATGACTTTAAGCACTCTGCTTGGGTTGTTTCAGAGATAAAATAGGTAAAAAAAATCTGGTTTCTCTGTTACCTTCTACTCAGAGTTCTTGCAGCAGAGATCTTGCTGGTTAGTGGAGCACATCGCGGGTTTAAGTATCTTGACCCTTAAAGGAAGCAGTTACAAGTCAGATCAAAATTTAGCCCTGTGTTAGCTATGGTGTATTATTCCGTGCCAGCTTACCTTCCAGTCTGAACCTGAAATCAGTGAATGTACCTTCTGTAAGAAACATGTCCTCAGTAATTCCTCCTGCTTTTTTCTGTACATTGTGTGTTTTATCAGTCTCTCCTTGCTTTTCCAGCCCTTTCAGTCAGGGTTTAGGTGAATACTGTAAGGAGTAACTGTTCTCTCCTTGGTACAGTGGCATCTGATTAGATCAGCCCGTGGATGGCTTTTTGTTTTGCTATGAAAAACAGCATCTTGTTATGAAATTGTTTTTTCTCAGTAACAGCACTTATGTCAAAATAAATTCTCTTAAAGCCAGAGAGTGCATGAGTACCTCTGGGACCTTTCTGCGATGCTGCAGGTGGTATCCTTTCAGATGGAAGCTGATTTCTAAATCCTCTGGGAAGAGGCTTTGTTGTCGGTTTTGCTCCTTTCAAAGCAAAACTGACCCCAGTACTTATGTTTCTGTGTTCATTGTATGAAGCTGAGATTCTCTGCCAGGGTTTGAAGAGGGCTGAATGTTCCTCTGCTTGTCCTCAACCTTTTTAGATATCCATGTGCTCTTGAGAAAGCTGAGGAAAGCATGGCATGAGCTGTTTAGACCTGTGAGCTGAAGTTCGTTAAAAGTGAAGTCATTTTCTTTGTGGCAGTGATGCCTGTTTTTAAAATAAGCGACCCTCATGAGAGGAGGAGAATACCTATGATCTGATACAGTAAGTTGGAGTTCCCCGTCTTCTCTTAAGGGGAACAAGCTTCCCTTTCTCATCTTCTTACAGCTCCCCTTCTTGTCGTTTCTGCGGAGCATCATTAAGGGTTCATTGTGGGGGAAATATAATTTCATCTTATTTCCTAGTTAGCTAGCTAATGCTTTTGCCATAGTAGTGCTCGTATAAGAGATACGTGGCGGGACCTTAACTTGACGCTTCCTGGTTTTCCATTGTTTTGTGAATTAAACTCTCCTGTTCAGGAAGAACATGAAATGCACTGACTATTGTTGAAAAGCTGCAGTTTTCAAGGAGTGGTTTTGGTTTTCTTGAGGGTTGGTTTTTTTTTGTTTCTTTCAGTCGTACACGATCTTGTGTACATGTCAGCTGTGCAACAGTTACATGAAGCAGAGAGAGGTGCAGAAAAATAAATTATACTTACAGGGCTATACAAAAACTCTATAACAAAATTGGACAGCTGGATTAGAAGCAGAATGTGTGTTCCCACCTCTCTTAGTGTACAACAGCTTTATTAAGGTGTTTCTTCACCAGTGCTTTTTGAGGAAGGATGTCAGTGCAGGATTAAGCACTAGAAATGTGCGTTGTTGCCTGGGCGGGCATCTCTCCCTGGGTATCGCATAGGAGCCCCCATGATTGGCAGTCTCTCTTCACCACCACTGTGCAATACCTTAATTATCAACTCCAGTACAATCAGCACCAGTGTATGTTTTCACATTTTCAGTGTGTCCCTCTTCCCACTCTCTGGAGACATTTGGATTCCCATTGTTCATATGTGTGGTCCCTGTCTGTGCTCCCCTGTCTTTAAGCAGTGTGTTGGTAGACTTCTCCATCCAAGTCGTCATCTCTGCTTCTAGGATGTTGAAGATGTGTGGCAGCAGCCCCTTCTAGTGGTCCCCTCCATGGATCTTCACTTTGTCTCCATAGTCCTGGCTCTTCCTCTCTTCTCATGTGGAGGTGTGGGGGCAAAGCGCAGTCCTTTTCCCCCAGTTCTTTCGGGCCGTGGTGCAGCAGGAGGTGGAGCAGCGAGCGGTTCCTTGCGGTGGCTCCAGCTCCTGAGCAGCTCTGCCCACCTTCCTCTGCGGCCGGCAGGGAAGGAAGCCGGCCAGACACCTTACTTCCTTGTTGGTCTTGTTTTTGCACGATTTACAAAAGCCTGCCGGGCTGCAAATGGAGTGCCCCCAAGATATTGCTATGAAATTATTAGTTCCTTAATTTGGAGGAAGTCCTCAGAGTCCCCAGTGTTTGTGGACTCGCTCATTGTCTTTGGAGGGAGGAGTGCATGTATTCCAGAGGATCAGAATTGACCCAAAGATGTTCCCGTCTTCCCCCAAGAAACTACTGATCGGTTTGTCTTGTGTTTGAAACCATGTACAGAGTGCCAATGTGAGTATGTAAAGATTACTTTTTTGAGGTGATTAACATAGAATTTGTATGGGGAGAGCAGGGAATTTCCCTGGATTGTATTACTTGCGAATCTTTTGGCTATAGTTTAAGATCTAGTTAGTGCTTTCCTGATTGAGAGGCTGCCAGGGCAAACTGTTTATATATAATAACTCTTTTGTGGTGCCTTTTTTTTTTTTTTTTTTTTTTTTTTTAAGGTGGCATTGTTGTTTGATTTTGGGGGATTTTTAGTAGGAAAACAGCCACATTGGACCAGGGCAAGTTAGTTGTGGCCCTTTAGCTTGTGCAGGCACATGCTAAGGTTGCCTGTTTAAGGTCGCCTGGTCTAGCTTAGCCTTGGAAACAAAATCTGTGTGAAGTGAGATAAAAGGCGTTATCCTGCCTTGCATTAGGGGAGGTGAAATTCAGCTTTTCTCGCAGCGCGTCTCCTAGTCTTGACACTCCTGAATTTTGACTCATGCTTTTCCTTAGTTTCTCCCACTCTGTTGCGGGTATTTCACATCTGTCTTTCTCATGCCTCTGACAATGACTTAAGTTCTAGTTAGTTTTCTGGTTCTGAGGCATCTCAAAGTGTTGTTCCTGCCCTTCTCCTGTGTCACGGCCGTGGGTTTTTACTGCCACAGGTTTTGACAGCGCGTTAGTTCAGTTCCCTGCCAGACTGGTTAGTTCTCTTATCCTGGTGTCGTTGCTTATTAAGTCTTCTCCTCTGGTGGGTTCATGCTCCTTCTCTGTTCACAGTCACCCAGTACTCATTGGTAGGGTTAGTAACATAACTGTATGTTACTCATTCTGTGGATGAGTAACTGCAGAATTACCAACAGTGATTGTTTTCACTGCATCGTTGGCAGAAATCTGCCTTAGCTTGAAATTTCCTCCCCACCATAAAGGCTAAATGCTTAGTTTTTAATTGAATAGAGACACCAACTTTGCAGGAGTCGGAATTACCATCTTAACTACATAGGTGAACTTACAGGAAATTACTGGAAGTGTGCAAATTTGCAGTACTACAGTACAGAAGTACTCTGCTTTTTTCCAGTTCTTCCTTCTGTACAGCTTTAAATGGGGAGGGGGAAAAACCTAATTCTTAGAATTCTTTCTGACAGGTTCAGCAACAGGTTCACCCAAACCTTTCAGCAAAAGAAGATTCCCTCTATTACATTGAAGAGTTGATACTTCAGCTGCTAAACAAACTATGCATTGCTCAGCCACGGACTGTCCAAGATGTAGAGGTAAGACTAGATACAGGAAAACCAAGTGCGTGCTTGCAGAATCGCTAAGATGAACTAAGATATTCTGAGTAGTGCAGATTGAAGTTAAAGCAAGCTGACTCTGAAGAGCAGAGCCTCTTAATGCTAAAAGATTGTACAATATTCAGATTTCACAAAGCAAGCTTAATTGGAAACTCATTTTCCTATACAGGGCTTCAGAACAGAAATGGTGAGAATCTTTTCTTTCAGCATTATTTTTATAAATGCAGAATACTTTGAAGGATTTTCTGCTGCTTGAATACATCTTGGACTTAGGAATGTAAGGGTGTTGCAAGTTTTCCTACTCTTTGACATAAATATACAGATAAAAAGTAAATATTGGAATGAAAGCTTACTGTTGTTAGGCCTCGATTGTGCAGCTGAGGGAATAGAGTTGTATGTTCCTGGAACTTTATTGAACTCACTGAGGCTCTTGTATTATTGCAGCTGTCTGCTTTTGTGTCATCGGTTACAAAATGAGGGCTTTAATGGAGTGCGCTTCAGTATACAGTCTAGAGGAAGAAAGTGCTTTCATGGAGCTGTGACCCATTATAGCTTTGTAGAGTATTAATTTTACATCGATCTATATGTCTAGGATATTCAGCCTAAACCAAAATGAAGTTCTCATCTAATATTCTATATGTGTGTCATGGTAATTAAAAAAAAGAAAATAAATTTATAAAATAATCGCCTGAGGGGGTTTAGATTCTCATTAGAAGCAGCAATTGCCCGTTATTCAACATTGAGTTAATTCATTAATTATTAATTTTGGTTTATGATTAATGTATTTTGTAATACTGATGCATAAAGATTATAGTATGACTAAATAAAAGCAAAACTTAATAGTCCCTTAATAGGTCTCAGGATTGTTACTACCTTGAGCCTGGATTTGAACTTTAGATGTGGAGCTGAGAAATTCCACGTTCTTTCTCCAGTTCCTGGCTGATCAAACCCTTAAGGACAGAGGACGGTTTGAGATAGCACTGATTATTCTACATGCCTAACAAGTTTTCTGCTTCTGAGTCATGAATTGATAAAATTGCCCGGTGTATATACGAATTAATAATTTTCATTGGGTATGTATATGCTCCACAAATTACGGTGTGCAAAATTGCACACAATACAAACAGCCTTCTGAGATAACTACAGTTCAGAGAGTTGTCAGTTATGAAAATCACAGCAAACACTAAATCCTGTGTATTGTATTTTAAATATATCTGGCATTTTAAAGCTGTAAATAACAAAACATTGTGGTGCCTGGCAATATAACAGTTACTTAATTTAAAAACACAGAGCTAGGTCTAAATAGTGGTAACAGGTTCCCTGAAACGTTATTGTTCTGTAGGTCAGTACATTCAGACTCTTCCAGAGTGGGGAAAGTAGAATTCAGTTTTGTGTTACGGGTTGCTGGTGAGATTGTGCTGCCAGCAGGCATCCGAGATCCACAAATGGAGGCTTTTGGCTCTGCTCCTCGGCTGTTTTTAGCTGTTAAGAGAAAACATGAGAGCTGTGATCTCTGAAGTTTATCATGCAGATATTTACATAACAGCCTGGCGATAATGGAGCCATTTTTGCATAATATTATACTTAAGTATTTGCAAGATCAAGGTCTAAAATCTCAAATTATACAGGTTTTATAAATAGAAAAAGCCCTTCATATTGTTCCCAAGAAAACACTGGGAACCAGTAAAGTCCAAGCACAAAAGGCGTGTGTTACTTGCGAAGTGCACTGTTAAGTTGAAGGACAGCTGAATGCCACGTTAAGTCCATTTTGCAGGCGATCTCCTGGTAGAATCTCAAGGAAAGTTCATTTCAGTGAACCAGCCCAGAGCTTTCGGCTGCTGTCCAAGAGGAAAGGTCACCGTATGTTTACCTGGCACAGACAGCTGACGCAGAAAGTTGAGCGTTAAATGGCCACGTGCAAATATTTAAAAGCTGCCTCTAAGAAGACCTCAGGCCTCCTGTTAAATTTTGGAATATGTGCAAAGATCTTTTCATCGAAGGGACGCATAGATACTGCCATTTTTCTCAGCTTATTTATAAAATCTCTTCTATAAGAGTTACCACCCATGCAGGCTTCATCGTGGCCCAGGTTACCAGTCCAAAGCAGAGGTGGGGGTATGGCACCCCACTGCATACTGTGCCTGCCTGGCAGTGCTGGCTGCAGGAAGGGCACGGTAGTGGGCTGTGCAGCAGGAGGTGATCGCTACTCCGCCCTGAGCTGTCTAACTTAGAAAACCTGTTTTTCCAAAGTCACTTGAGCAGTCATCAGAGTTCAGCTTAGACTCATTCTGTCAGCATTTAATTCCCCAGCTCACAGGGGCTGCAGCGGGAAGCCTGGAGAACTTCATGGAAAGCAGGACTGGGGTCTTGGCGTGTGTTTAGCTGGGGACTGCTGCCCAACGCAGTTTGTTCTGTTGTGGGGGTCATCTCGCCTGTTCCTCTAGCAGCTGTTGAAATGTGAATCTATATAAAAGAAACCTGAAATTGCATATAGTTTACCATGGTAGTGGGGGCTGTAAACTGCAGCCACTCTAAGTGGTTGTGCAGTGGGGAAGATGCTCCTGTGTGGGCTTGAGGAGTCCAAAGTGTTATAGCCAGCCTTGTTCATGAATCACAGCCCTCCTCCTATTTCGAAGATCCTGCGCTTGTTGTTCAGTTCTGCCATAAACTTGATCTGATGTAGGGCAAGTTACACTCTTTTATGAAATAGGAACAATACCGACTTGTTTTTCTCATTTAGACTGTAAACTGTTTAGTACTTCCTGATGTTGTTTATATTTTGGGCTCCTGGTCTCAGCTGAGGTTTCTTGCTGCTTTTGTGATGTAAAGATTACAGAGCAGGAGTTGTTTTAGGAGATTTGAAGGAGTTCTTCATGTTTAGAGAGGGGAGGTTGTTTGGGATTATTGAAAAGAGTGAAGCTGAGTTGGCTAAGAGGGAAAGAACAGTTAGGAAAATGTGTTATAAACACTGAGGAGGAGGATAATTGTCTACACTACAGGGGAAGTAATTTGCTGTTTTGTTTTTTTTAAAACTTCTCTTTGATTCCTGCGGTTAATCTAAGTGTACTCTTTATGTTTGGACAGGAGCGGGTTCAAAAGACATTTCCTCATCCAATAGACAAGTGGGCGATTGCTGATGCACAGTCTGCTATAGAGAAACGAAAAAGAAGAAACCCTCTCCTGCTACCTGTGGACAAAATACATCCTTTATTAAAGGTACTTAAATCAACAACCTGATGACTGCTGCTTCTGCCTACAGCGCACCCGGAGCTGTATTATGCCCTCCAGCATAACCTTTAAAGTATTTCTTTAATTTGTGTGAAATTAGGGAAGTTTCTCATATTTGCTGAAAGGGTAAAGAGTTACCATAGAACAGGTTGAATACAGTGTAGTGTGTAATAAAAGTAGATTCCTAAAATTCATCATGTTCTAGACATTAGTGTGTTAATGTGTTACTCTACTTTGAAATATGACTAGTTATTTTTTAACATGAATAAAATGCAAACAAACTCAAATACCTTACCTACTTCAGCAGTACTGTTTTGACACCTTTATTTGTTTCAAAATGCTGCAGAAGCCAAAATAGAGGAAGAGAGAACAAGTAGATCCTGTTCCTTGTATACTGTCAACTAAGATGTGTATCGGTGTCCTTTCAGTTACTGTTGAATGTCACTGATGCCTTGGGTTTAAAAATCAATAGATCTGCAAAGGTGTAACAAAAGACCAACTACAGACTTTATCGTTGGTGGGTTTTGAGGAGGAGAGTGGCCACCTCAGTTCTTAGATGTCATGTTACTTATAACAGGTATAGAGCTCCTTCCTTACAGTCAGGATTTAGTGTCACACGGTAAGCATGTACTCATACTGTGCCCCTGTAGAGTTGTTGGAGTTTTTTTAATGATAAAACAGTACTCTAATTTTTAGATCAGTGTTTAATCACTTTTAGATCAGTGCTGAATCAATAGATTCGGGCTGATTCAAACACTACTCTTTTTTTGGTATTTCTTTTTTCTATTGATTTTGCTTTTCATTCATAGCTTTAAAAAATGCTTTTCTCCAGTGGTGGCATTGTTGCACCAGAGTTTCCAGCTGCATCGAGAAAACTTTATTCAAGCATAAGCAGAAATGAATGCGCTTTTTCAGGTGTAGTCACTGTGTTCTTATATACATCTCAGTTTGTGACAGTTAATGAAGGGGGAAGAAGTGTTAATAAAGAAAACGGTATTAAATAAGATCTTCCTAGACAACGCTGGCTTTCTTTTATGAAGTCTGGTTTAGAAGTGTGTGGACATAGGCACAGAATCTGATTGTTAGAAGATATCATCTTCTAACGAATCAAAATACGATAAGAACAAGACTACCTTATTCAAGTGCGTGAACTTACCTGTGCTTGTTCCTGACGGTCCTGTCACAGATAAGAGGCCACGTGGTGCATGCTCTGCAGAACATGGAGCATGTATCACAAGAAGAACATGCAGCATTCATCCTGGTTATTTTCTGTTCAGACTTTAATTATGAAATTATTATTTTACGTAATACAAGATGCAGATAGCTTAGTTGTTCAGCCAAATGTAAAGGATGGACTAAAAGGGATTGTAGTACATAACAGGTTGAACATCCAGTCTGTAGTTTCATGAAAGACAACCTTTTTCATCAAGAACAATTCAAAATAAAGCGTGCTCTCTCCTGAAGAGTCCAGATTAGGGCCAGAGTTCTGCAATAAGTGTTAGATATAGGCTAAAATTTAAGTACAAGAGTGGTTCCAGTGAAGTCCTTTCACTGAAGGAACCCTATTTTTAGGACTGTCCTTTTTAGAGGAAGGATTATTGAAAGTTCTGTAGCTTTTCATCTGTCAGTATACGGCAGAATAGCACAAGGAAGTATTTGCAAGCATTTACTTTGAGATGGCTGATCAAATTTCCATTTGATGCCCTTTGCCCTACCTGTCACATTACTGTAAACTTATCAGCACAGGCAAGATCAATTTCAGTAGAAAACTCGATGTGTTAGTTGTCATTCCAAACGAATTTCTGGAATAAATAGCATTTTTTTTCTCTTGTTTTCAATTTGCAGGAGGTCCTAGGTTATAAGGTAGATTACCATGTGTCTCTGTATATTGTGGCTGTGTTAGAATACATCTCAGCTGACATTTTAAAGCTGGCTGGAAATTATGTTTTCAATATACGACATTTTGAGATCTCCCAGCAGGACATTAAAGTATCAATGTGTGCTGATAAGGTAAGGAGTTGGGATTAAAATAGTCTTTTGGACAGATACAAAGGTAGATAGGTAGATATGAGAGGCGATTTTTTTTTTTCCTAAATTTTTTTTTTTTTAGAAGATACATCCGAAGTATGATAGGAGGGGAGGGGCTGGTCTTACTCAAACGCAGAAGCTTCTTTCCTTACTCATGCCAGACCTGTCACAGTAAAGACTTGAGTTTAAGTTAAACCTGTTAAGTTTTGGAACAGTAGTAGTGCATACAGAACAGTGTAAGGACAGAAAATGATGTTGTCCTTTATTTCTCAGCTTTGTTACTGTCCTCCTGATGTTGCTTTGTCATGACAATTCTTTCCTTCTTTATAATACAGAAAAGACATTTAGTTTTCATCCTCATAAAAATGAGAAACATTTTTGTTTAATTTTGTCTTTATCAGGAGGGTTTTGTCAAAGGCTTATGCAAGATGCCTTGTTTTCAAAGTTGGTTCTGCATGAATTGTAACTTGTTTTCTAGGTCGAACTAACTTATAAAGGGGAAAATGGCTTTGGCAACTGATCCAGCCTTCTGCTGCCAAAGTTTAAATATTACTCCCTTGTGAAAGTGATCACAGAAAGTATTGTATTAAAAACTCAAAGGATTTCTCTGAACACATTGAAATAGCTGAGCTTGAGCCAAGTGTAAAAATCAGGCTTGCATGTAATTTTTTTAATGTCTTTGCTAGGTTTTGATGGATATGTTTGATCAGGATGACATTGGTTTGGTTTCTCTCTGTGAAGACGAGCCCTCTTCTTCTGGGGAACTCAACTACTATGACCTAGTGAGAAACGAAATTGCAGAAGAAAGGCAGTATCTGCGGGAGCTGAATCTGATAATAAAAGTATTTCGGGAAGCTTTCCTATCAAACAGAAAATTGTTCACACCTAATGTAAGTCCTTTAATAGCTTATTGATGTGTAATGTTAGTTGCTCCATTAGCAGCCATAACATATCAATTTTACATTAACTGTGTTGGAGGTAAAATTAAATTTGATTTATTGTATGTCAGTGCATAATGAGTGTTGACTGTATATGAAATAAAATGGAGGAATTGCCATTAAAAGTATGAAGAGTGCTGCTCTCAGGGTAAAGCTTAATGGACACAATTCCCTGACGAATGGCAGCAATAGCTGGAGTGCTTTGCTCATGTAGGTAATAGTTACACTTTTGCTTAACACAAAAATTAAGTTATCTACCTGCATGTACAGTGAATGCAGAGGAATGCTTGAGTTGACATTTGAAGTCTACCCCAGGGCACCCCTGTCTGCAGAAACTACAAGTAAAACGGCCTTTGGCTCTGGATTCTCTAGCGTGTGACTGACTGTGAAGGGAATCTGTTTGATGAATGGTTGGAATATTTGATTGAAATGATGTGTGGCAAATCCTGTTTTCAGGGTGCTGGAGTCTAAAAAGGAAGCATAGATCTTATAAGAGAAGGAGTAATAATGAGAGATTAGTGAATCCTTCCTGTGGGAGGAAGGAGAAGGGGACCAGGCCAGCAGAACCTGAACTGGGATTTTTAGCTGATAGCAGCAGGTTAAAAAGAGAGGCAGCAGGAGACACTCCCATTACAGCTGGGTGTGGAGGTTCGTCAGTAGCTGATAGGATATTGGAGAATTGGGAAAATGTGGGGATAAAATTCAAATGAAGATGATGGAAGGAGAAGGGAGTGATATTTTGGAGCTGAGGAATATTTGAGGAATATTCTTTGAGGAATATTCTTTTTTGGAAACGGGTATGAGAAATTTCGAGATGGCTTGTTCCCACGAAGAGATTGCCATGGTCTTGGTGCTGGCAGGAGGTCAAGACCAAGGTTGGGGCAGTGAAGGCTTCTGAGAAGTGTGTTTCAGAGGGGTCAGAAGAAGAATGCAGGTCATGGGAAGGGGCTGCCTAGTTGGGTGTGTTTGCCATGTGTGGATTTGAAAAATCTAAAAGTAGAGTTTAGAAAAGCAAGCTGCCAATGCCTCCTCTGTACCCAGGTAGTATTCTGCTGAAGCAGCCAAGTAGCGGCTTTAGTTTTACCTGCGGTTTGGAGGATCTGACCTTGGAGCTGCTTTAAATTGCCTCCTTCCTGTTGTGGTCTGAGAGACGAGAATCAGCAGAGGGGAAAATAACAGCTGTGAATTGTGGCCGAAAAGGCCAGGCGTTTCTGTCCAAAGCACTGAACAGCCTGTACTGGGACTGCTGCTGCTCTGGCCTGGGGAAGGATGGTGTGCTTTCTTTTGTTGGGGTGAGAATTGTGCAAGGCTGGATGTGCCCAGGCAAGCCTGTAGCAGGGCTGGGAAGACCACGTAATTTAACTTCCTAACTTTTTGTTGGCTCCTCTCCATTTGCCTTTTCGTTCAGACTTCACAAAAAATGCTCCGATATTTACATAAGCAAAATAAATTACTCTAAACACTACTAAGGTATGTTTTATGTTCACAGGATATCGATGTGATATTTAGCAACATTTCAGATATTCATGAGTTGACAGTGAAGCTTTTAGGGTTGATTGAGGATACTGTTGAAATGACTGATGAAAGTAGTCCTCATCCTCTGGCTGGCAGCTGCTTTGAGGATCTTGCAGAGGTATGGTGTTTTCTTTTTGTTGGTTTTTTTGGGTGGTGGTGTTTGTTTTGTTTTGTTTTTTTAAATCACTGATTGCTTTATTTTCTTAGTAAACTTTTGGTCATGACTCTGGTATCTCCAATAAGTTTGCAGTTGTAAAATGTCCTTTTAATAAGCTCTGAACAGAGACCTTTCCTACGCATTCTTTAGTAGGTAAGCTAAAGTGGTTTTTTTTCTACCCGTCACAGAAACTGTATCAAGCAGGTAAGCACAAAACTAAAATCTTATTTTGGAGTGGGAATTAATTGCTATGATCCTTTAGGGGTGCAGATTTGAAAAGTAACTACCTGGGATTGCTTACTGAAAGAAAGTGGTGCTTTGATTTTTGTAGGCATTGGTGTCAGGCGCAGGGCTACCCAAAAATCTCTGCAAGACGAGTGACTTGCATGACTTTGGACAGTGAGGTAACTCACACAAAATGTGTTCTTAATTCAGGCAAATGCATTGTTTTACATCTGGAATGGGAAATGTCCCTGCAAAGCAATGACTTTGGGAAGGAATGAAGTATCAAAACAGACGTGCAACTGAACAGAAGTTTGCTGTTCAGTATTGTAGCAGAAGTGTATTGGTACCCATTGACCTATAAAATAGATATTGAAGAGTAGGAAGAAGGGAAGACACTGCACATCATTTTGGTGTGGCTCATACTGCAACATTATTAACAATTATTTTGTCAGTTTTGTTGTGGTTTTTTTTTTTTTAAATGGGCATTGAAATACTGGAAGGCCTACAGAAGAGTCACAAAACTAAAGCTTTTTGAGAAAGTGCTTTACAGTGAGACAGAGCTCAGGTTAGTCAAAATAGGATAGGAGTACAGGTACCCTCATGACCTGAAAATAGAGTAGAAAATTACTTCAGAATTCTGCAGAGGGGTGCACAGCAAAAAAGCAGTATCTGAAAGGCAAGAGGACAGTTAAGCTTAGAAATACACCACATCTTTCTAACTGTCCGAGGAGCTAACTCTTGGAACAAATTACCAAGGTAGGTGTGGAGTTTTGGCTGTCTTTGGACATGTTTAAATAGGGTCTACTTTTTCTTGAGAGGTGTATTGAGCCCAGGTTTTTTTGAACCAAAATGTAAACCGTATCAACTGTATTGCAGAGGAAGTCAAATTAGATATTCTGGCCTGAGAGAGTGGGTGTATCTTGGATGAACCACATGGTGAATGTGAAGTTTATGGTTTTTGTCTTAAAATTATGATGTTTATGAAGAAAATGACAGCCCATAAAACTTCCATTTCACTTTCACGTATGTTCAGTTTTTAAAATCTGAGGACTGCATGAACACACCAGTACCGTTTGGAAAATGGTTACATTTTTGTGGGTGTGAATATGGGTCCATCAGCCCATGTGCCACTCATGAATCTACCATAAAGTTTTCCTGACGTTACTTCAATAAACCACTCGTGGTGTATCAGTAAGAAAGTCCAGTTGACTAGGTGTTAGCTCTTAAGTTATTAAAGCATAATTGCTTACATAATAAGGAGAAGCATTTGAACAATGAAATAAAGTAAATGGCTATTATATTAAAATTGAAAAAAGACTTAAAATTTGTAGTAGTACAGCACTATCCTGGAAAACATATATATCTCCATTTTTTTGCAGAAGCTACTCTTAGACATCCTGTGCTTTAGAGAAGCAAATCCTTTTCAATGAGTAAAAATCTCCCCTGATTTTCATTAACTGAAGAACTTAAATTGGAAATGACAAACAGATTATTCCTCAAACCTTTTTATGCAGGTAGTAAGTTTGAATTTAATAATTCAGTTCATACGGCGCAAGACCCACTTAATAACTAGGCTGTTCATTTGATCATCTCACATGTTGAGATGATCTTTTTATGAGTATTTGCAAAAGGGATCGTTAAAAGAGAGACAGGAAAGTGAAGCGTTTATTTGCTCTGTGTATCTTACTGCCAGACTTATTCGCTTAGTGTTTCCATTATAAAGGTCCTTCAACTTCTTTGGAAGGATGATTAGAAACAAACAGCCCTTGCAAGCTGGAATCTTCTGCTTTGTCTGTTTTTCTGCATCAGTTCTCTGGAAGGTTTAAACATAAATATTGTAGTGTTTTTGAGATAAGGAAGCATGGGGAAAATAGAACGTTTTTTCCTAATGTGGAAGAAATTCAAAAACTTGATGCCTGACACACATGAGTGAGAGACAGGTATTTGTTAATATGCTGGTAAAAAAATTTTACTTGATGGTGACTTTTACAGTTCTACCTACTGCAACGTGTTTTAATGATTGCCTGAGAGAGTCTCTTTAGTCATGTTCAGCTTGTGGCAGGAGAGCCTCAGAACCGAGGGCAGAGGGTCTTTGTGCCTGCTTTGAAGTGGTCTTCAGAAGGCAGCTAATAAAGCAAGGTTGTTATCAGTAGGTTGTAAATTTGTTATGCTGGTGTTTGTGTTTCCATAGGAGAAGTTTTAGGTCTCCACAAAGCAAAAAAAGGCGGAAACCAGTGCAATACAGCAAAAGGGGCTGAAACGTACAAACACTAATCCGGAACAATATGCTGCATTGAGATAACTTATATGGGCATCAAGTTAAGGTCTCCATGTTTCAGTAACTTCTGCAACATTGCAAGTGTAAAATCCCCCCTCCCCCCTTTTTTTATTAGTCTATTGGGGAAGATACCTAATGCAATTTGTTTCAATCTGGTGTTCAGAAACCACAAACTCAAAATACTGATTAAAGGCCCGGTGGAAGAAACTGACACCACTTCTAAAATGCAGTAAAAAGTTTAAAAAGACGGCACAGAATAAATATGTATTCGTCTGGCTCCTCCAGTAGATTTGCACGCAGGATTACATTTTGAGTAGTAGTTCCAGCTCTGCTCTCTGCTTGTGTCCTGGGGTGCAGCGGACCGAGCCGGTGGAGCAGCTGCAGCCATCTGTCCGTTCGTGCTTACTACCTCTGGGTGCAGCTGAACCCACACCCCATGGCTGATTTACTGCTTCTGCAGAGCTTTATGTTCATTTTTTCTTGGCTAGTATGGCAGAGAGAGACTGTACATGCAGTATTATTGTCCCCTGTCTTTAATTTGGATGTTGTAAAAGACAGACCCCTGTATTGTATGCTTGCAGGTAGTGGGCAGGTGTGGAGTAAAGAAAAAACAACCCACCCAAAACCCACAGGCTGTAAACTGGATGCAGGTTCCGCTTAAGGAAGCCAGCCTGTTCCGTTAGAGAGCGTCTAATCATTTCTCTTCAGCTGCTGCTGCTGAAGTGCCAAACCTTCGCCCCTTTTCATCCCCCCTCCTAGATACAATCTAATGCGAATGGACAGCGATGGTTAGAACTTGATGAGGAGAGTTGAGAGTGATGATTACAATTTGCATGTGAAAAGAGTGTGCATTCTGTGCCTCTCCTCCCCACAAAGAGTTTAATTGCAGCTGCCCCGAGAGTGAGGTAGGAAATCCCCTGGACCCTCTGCAAATGGAAGACTTGAGACGTTATCTGAACGTTCAAATGAGCCGTTGTGGTGTTTGGTACTCCCAAATTCTGCAGCCTGTATTCTGACAAGCACTTCTGCCATTAAGGTGAAAAGAGGTATGTGCTTATTCTGGGCATCGTGCCATCAGCACCGGATAACCCGGTGATTCATAAGTGATTCAGCCCAGTGAATCTGCAGAGACTTGGGAACAGCCTGACAGGCTTTGGAGCAGGTGATCTATGAGCAGTCATAAATTATTCCTGCAGAGATTCATGTACAGTCAGGTTTTCATCCCATCGTGCTGTAGTTGATATTACAGAATCACAGCCAGAGACTCTGGCCAGAGTCATAATTTTTGCACCTGAAACCCTTGGCGTCATTAGAGGACTTTCCTTTGAGACTCTCAGACTCACTGCTTTGTCCCTGAGATATTTTCCCAGCCTTCCAACATGGCCAGAAAAGTGTGCAGAAGTCCAGGGCTTATGACTGATCATACTTACGTGATGTACCCTGAAATGGTGGTGGTACAACAATGCCTCCTTGTGACAGTCTCCAAAGTTCATCTTTACCTGCACTTCTTTCTGAAGTGTCATTCTTTATTGACAGAGAGGAGGTAAATTGCCATTCTGTGTGAAACGTGGGTGGGCTGAAAGCAGGAACTTCTCTTGGTTCCTGCTGCTTCAGTAAAACAAATTTCGTGTTAGGGATAAGTATGGTGAGGTTGAGGAAAGCTGAGAAAATGTGTGCATTGAAATTTGGAAGTGAAAAAGGTTTGTGGTTTACTGAATATTTGTTTTGCAAAATCGATCTTTTCTTGAAAAGTTCCACTTGTGTATCAGCTTATTAAAGAAATTAATTGTACTAGCTGGGACAGAAATACCTTGCATTCTTCATGTATGTGTATAATTCTGTTTTATTTAGGAGCAAGCCTTTGATCCATATGAAACTTTGTCCCAGGATATTCTCTCTCCACAATTTCATGAGCATTTTAATAACTTAATGGCAAAACCTGCTGTTGCTCTCCACTTTCAGGTGAGTGCAGATGAGAAATGCTTTAGTTCTTGTATTTCAAAGGCTTGAATTTTGCAAGTAATTCTTTACTTCCTACTGAAGAAGTTCTCTAGATTCTGGCCTTTCTTCAGTGTAAGGTATTTGGACTCTGCCTCTTCCTGTAAGAACTGGACATAGCTCTGACCCATCCATGAGTCTTTTGCAGGTGTTTTTTTTGTCCTCATCAGACTCTCTTGCTTGAGAATAGAGGGTGGCTTCTCATACCTGCTACTTCTATTTCCGTTTTGCCTTTTAACACCAAACACAGGCACCAAGGCACAATGTTTTCATTTTCTTCCATACGTATCCCAGCCCCCCTTGTTTGGCATTGAGCCTGGGACTGGCAGTTTTTCTTTAATCATTTCTCTAATAGGACTATCCAGCAAGATCAACTGTGATTTTTTTTTTTCTTCTTTTTTTTTTTTTAAATTTTTTACTACTTCCTTCTGCCAATGTGGCAGATGTATTAAAGACTACTGTTCAGAAGACTGAACTTGTGTTCAGAAATGCACTTAGAGAAGCTGCTGAGCAAGTGTTTGGTCAGTGGTGCTCCCAGCTAAGCCAGTTACAGTAGTGCTTAGTTTGTACAGTTCACTGGGGCCCGTGTCTCTGCAAGATGAGATTCCTCTGAGCCATTCCTTCAGGGTGAGTGTTTCCTCTTCAGCTCTGAGTGCTTGGTAAGCTGGATCATCTCACTCTGCAATACTATTTGGTGAATTAAGGCCCTTTTACCTGCCTCCCCAGCAAATTTAAAGCCCAAAGCCCTATTCCAGATAAAATTGGTAACTTGAGTTATTTGACAGTGCATCTGGCCTCCTTTCTGACTCTACTCACCACAGAAAGGTTTGGGCTTTCCTAGGGATGTTCCTTTACACTTCTTCTCCAAGCTGTGGAGTGAAGGCAGAGGTCCGAGCTCTGGGCCATGGACATGTATGAGCTGTCTCTGGCAGTTGTAGAGAGATGCAGTCAGAAGTCTTAAACAGGGTGGACAGGTCATTTCCAAAAAGGAGATCAGGTAATTCAGTTTCCGTTCAACAGTTACCTTGATATAGAAGATGGCAGGGATTTCACCGTCCTTTGGAAAACCTCTCCTCATTTTACAACCTGAATTACTGTGTTAGTTAACTGCTGGGATTGGGAAAAGATTTCTAACTCATTTTCTAAGTCACAAACTTGTGATTCTCAGTTTCTGAGGAAGAGGAGATACTAATATTAATTTCTTCAGTACTTGATGAGGCCTCCATATTTCTGTAGTGTTGTGACGGGTTGACCCTGGCTGGATGCCAGGTACCCACCAAAGCCGCTCTCTCACTCCCCCTCCTTGATTAAACA
>JAVKLA010000040.1:19610215-19647680 GCA_034782735.1 Sagittarius serpentarius
AACAAATTTTGGGTGGCCACGCCCCCCCCCCCCCCCCCCCAAAAAAAAAACCAACCTACCAGTGGTCTAATTGGAACCACTAGTGTGTTTCCTGAGACCATAATGGCTGAAGCAGTGGTGCTGTTACAGGCTGTGTGACTGTGGAGGACGAAAAAAGTTGAGGTTGTATTTATTATGCTCCAACCCGTTGCTTTGTGAAGTCCCTCGGTAGGAAAGCATACAAATCACAGTCGGGATTCTTCAGACTTTCCTGTGAAATACTGTCTTAAAGCCACAGAAATGAAAACTTGAAGTAGTTACATGAAGTGCTAATGTTGATGAAAATGTTAGATCTTAAGTTTGGGGTGAAAAGCATGTGCTGAAAGGGAGCACAGTGAAGCTGACAGAACGATGCTGGTGGAAGTGGTGTGCAATTTTTGTAAAACTTCTCAAATAGTAACAGTCTCCTTTGTGCTTTTTACAAAAGTGCCCAGTATTTAAGTGAGCCTTTTGTAAAACCAAGGCTAGATAGTCTGGAGCTGTATATTTAAAAAAAAGTAAAAAATCGCATTTCCCACCTTGAAGCTCAGTATTGATGGAGCTAGTTGGTACGCAAGTAATCCGTAGCTGTGTTGTCTGTGAGTCCCCAGTCATCCATTTCTAAAATGTGATGGGTTTTGGTGGCTTGTAGAGTTAGCTCTTTTTCTGAATGAACTAGTGTATTCGAGTATTAGTTTGATAACATAACTTCAGTTTTTATAGCGCAAGTACTTGCCACTTTGGCCTTGGGAATCTTCAATGAAAGCATTGCCTCTTGGGTTTCTGTGTGCTTTTTTCCAACAGTGTTTGGAGCCAAGACTAACAAAAACCTCTCCCTCAGCCTCCACAAGGGCATTTCGATGACTTAACAGCATGTGGAGGGACTCTCAGCAGATCTTGGTGGTGCTTTTGTTTGTATTTAGGTCAAGATACAATTTTTTTTAAACTTGTCAGTTTGTTGTAGGTTTGTCTTAGTTTCAGACTTGTTTGAAGCAGGCTTTGCTCCAGCACAACAGGCTCTGCATTCGCAGAATGACCTCTGTCATGTCAAAGAAGTCCCCAGTTAATACCAGGATACCAAGGGAGATGGCAGGTGCAGAGTTGTTAAACTCTTGAATTTCAATCGCGAGCCACTATTAGCACATTGCTTGTACTTTCTATTTTATTGAGAATGTCATTTACAGGAATAAAGAATTTAAAAAATAATATAAAGGAACCTACACAGGTTAGAGAGCAGAGTAGCAGCCCCCATTTTAAGAGAACTGCAGATCTTGTCTGCATAGCAGAGATACTACATACCTGTTCAGTGGTAAGAGGAAGATTCACTTTTAAAATGTCGTAAATAGTACTGAAGAGTGAATGTAGATGTGATGTGGAAGCAGAACAAACAGGCCAGTGCAGGATTAGGGTGCAAGCTCAGCAGCTTTATCATAGAATGAGAGCACTATTACTCTTAGCTTGCAAGCACATTCCTGTATATGGATCCCTTAAAAATGTTGAGCAGTGCTCTGCAGGGAATTCAAGCCTTCTTAAAAGCAGTGTTTGTCTTAATCTTTTGTGGGCTTATGGGAAGAAATTCACTGCCCACATGTTGAAGGCTGCTGGTGTAAGCTACCTGCACCTAATGCTGACAGATTCAAGACTATTTACAGAACAGCAAGAAAAAAGCAACTCCTAACAACCCAAAATCCACACTTCTGCGTGAGCATATGCACATACACTTCTCTAGGTCTGGTTTTCCTGTGTTTCAGCACTCGTTTGCTCCCAGGCAGCTCTGGAAGCTGCTGCGTACTACACAGCAGGAGCGTCTTGCCTCTGTTACCCTTGTGAGGGGGTCTGCTGCAGGGATGCCAGTATTAGGACCAGATGATGACCCTTCGTGGCTCACAGTAAAATGATTAGTTTATCAGCTTGTGTATTCATGATCTAAGAAACTCTGCACAAGAGGGTGGAATTAAAAGAGATTAAGGGAACAATATTTTTCTTTTAATACTTCTAATATAGCAGAGTGGGCCCAATAAAACACGTGGTAGCTTGCGGATAGGCGCGTCTCATGGTAACACACCTACCGTTGCAGTGAGAAACAGCAGGAGGGAGGTGTGGTGGCTTGTGGAGATACGACGTCTTGAAAGTGCTGCAGGTATTTGCTTTGCAAGGCCTTGCTACTTGTCGTGTTTTCCCTGCTGGCTGCTCGGCAGAGGGTAGTTGTGTGCTGTACACGCAGGTGTGGCTGGGGCAGGTGTGCAGTCCTCACTGCTTGGAGATCTTTTAAGAACAGGTAAGACAAATGTTTTGTCGAGGTGGTACAGGTGGTTTTGATGTGAAGAGAATAGACAGCCTAGTTCTACCATGTTTTCTTTGTCTTTATGAAACCATGGAATAGCTGCGTGCGCAGGGAGTGTAAGCCATTCCGCACGCCAAGACTGAGACATAGTTTTTGAGAGAACACGGTATGTGCAGTTGTGTACTTTTAGAGGGGAAATGCATCAAAGAACTAAATGAAAATTGCACAAGCAGTATCATTTCTGGTACTTTTCAAATTAGTGCTTGACTTCTAACCTTAGTGTATTTTCTGTACTTTAAAATTTTTCTGTGAGTATATGTCTTTTTATTTCTGATATTTTGCAATTGGATAAAAAAAACCACCAGCATTTTCTTCTTCTGTCTTTACAGATCCAAATTTTGTACGTACTTTCCTTACCACGTACCGCTCCTTTTGCAAGCCCCAGGAACTGCTGAGTTTACTGATTGAAAGGTAAGTACTGGTCATCCTTTCTGAAGATACTGAAAGGCTCTGTGTATTTACGTGATCCTTTTCTGCTTGGGTTCTCAGTGCTGTGCGGCACATGTTTTAGTGAAGTTCGTAAAACAGTAACTTTTAAAACAGGATACAGCAGTGGAAGTTTTTAATGCAAGCTTCCTTTTCCCAGTTTGTTAAATTAGTTACCTGAATTAAGTATTAGAGCACTTAGTGTGCCTCAGCTGTGGGGCGGTAATGTTTTGAACTGCTTAACTTGATCATGAGAGAGTATTTGAGTATGCCTAAAGTCTTGATGCAAATAAGAACGGAAATGTTCTAAGCAGTTTGTTTGAAAGGCATATAGACTCTCAGTGTAAACAACATTTTAATACAGTGTGATAAAGCTGATCTTAAGCTTTCTTCTAATCTTCACTTAATCAAGCTAGGGTAGTTAAAAACCTTATATCCTAGTCTAGACATCTTGTGATGACCAGGGAACTAGCGAATTATCTGGGCGAGAGCTGGGTGTGTTAGCAGTATGTAGCTAAAGGAGAAGGGAATTCCAGGCAAACCGGATATTAGATGAGTGCTTGAGTTCCACCACACTGAATTTTTTTAAAATGCAATTGCTCTTCATGTCCTACATAAAGGGTTTGTGTTTTATCTTAATTGCCATCAGTTTTTTGGTGCTTTTATTCATAGGTTTGAAATTCCAGAGCCTGAGCCTACGGAAGCAGACAGGCTGGCAATTGAGAAAGGGGAGCAGCCTATCAGCGCAGACCTTAAGCGATTTCGCAAGGAATATGTCCAGCCAGTACAACTCAGGTTTATTTGCTTTTAAATTTGTTCTGTTAAGGCCAGATTTTTACTTCAATGATTATATGGTGATCCTGGAGACAGTAATCTCTTTTGGAGACTGCTGTGCTGTCAAGTAGGGACTTATCGCTGTCTGCAACCAGACTAATATCCCAAATCATGTTCTGATTAGTCATACTGACTTCTGTTGTTGTTGCAACTGTACTTTGGTTCTCTGCCACTCACAGCTGTGATCACCACCCACAAGAACGCTGTATGGCTGCTATGTAAAGCGGGTGTGGGTGAGAGATGTATAACTGAAAGTGTTTCTGACTGCATTTTGAATGGATTCCTTGTTAACAGGCCCTATGAAGATAGTTTCTCTGTTTCCATTTTTTTCAGTCCTGCTGGTATTTTACTCCCTTTCCCAGCCCCGTTGATGTATTTGCACACAGACAGGGAGACTCTTGTCTGTACTGCAGATTGCAGTGGGCTGCAGTGAATCTTCAAGGTCTTGCTGACCAAGCTAACTTGGGGAAAAATTAAGCGTTTCTAGCATGAATGAGGCTAATTGTTTCCCTGATGGGGGATCAAGTCAGGAGGAGACACAGATCACAACCAATATTTGCTAGAACAACTTTTATTCATTAAAGCGTTTTTATGAGTAGCATCAAGGTGTTACTATTAATGGCAGATTAACTATATGCACAGTACTCTCACGCAGTCATTCATAGTCACATATTTGGAGCAACAGCAGTTTACTCAAAGTGAAGGGTTGTACTGACATGCCAGTACCTTCAAGGTGGGTGTTCCGAAAGGCACTTAAGAGTCCCATTTTCATCAAATACATGTATGCATATATATATATATATATATATAAAAAAATACATGTATGTAATACTGTAGTGTTTGTCAATATATAGCTGCCACCACCTTCTTGGATGTAGTCCAAGTTATACAGCCTCAGTGTAACCTTCATACTTGTGAGTGCTTGTGGCCTTGTACGGATTTATCAGACGCTTGGTGTTCTCAGTTTATCAGCTCCTGTGGGTTCAGCAGAACCACTTGTCTCAAATTATCAGTTCTTGGGAGAGCTTCACATGCTGCCTGTCAGCAAACACTTTCCTGATTTCAGCTTGCTGTTTTCTGGTAACTGTTTCTGCATCCATCCACATAGGTTCAGAGAAACTCACATGGAATGGCCTTTTGTGACATAACTGGCCCAAGAGTTTAGATACCGTTGTATTGCTTTTTTTGCTTTTTTGGGGGTTTTTTTTTTTTTTTTTTTTTTTTTTTTTTTTAATATAACCTCCTCTACTAGCTAGACTGGAAGTTGCTTGGGGACCTCCTCACAGTGCCCCTTATGGAGGCATCTTCCTGCAGCACTGCTAACTGCCATAGCTGAGCAGGACAAGTGGTTACCAGTGAACTGGAATCTGTAGAAAAGTTTGAGGCAGCAATTAAACATGTTTCTTGCTGTTAATTTTGAAAATCAATTTATCACTTTTGCTTTCATATGTTATGTTTGAGCTGTTTGAAACCTGTGCCCTGTTCCAAAGTTTTCAGGGTCTTTGGTTTTGGTTTCTGGTTTCTTTCCTTGTTTGAGAGATTAGGATACCTCTTACCGTGACAACTACTCTTTGCTGTCTAAGTTATGCTGTGGTTGGTGAGTTGAGTCCCCTTACTGGTTCCTGCTTGATGAGACGTGGTTTAAAGCTGCTATTTAACCCACACCCTTCTGTGGCTTGTAGTTAATCTTTGAATTTATGAGATACTACATGTTTCTAGTGGCTTGAAACTCTTAACTGTCTTACAGTTGAAAATAAGTGCCTGAATTTGAGCTGTTAGGTTGATATGCCCAGCACTTTGTAAATTCCAGTATTGTTAATAGCATTGACCTCTACTTCAGAGAGATGTGAGATTTGGGAAGAAGGTGGAGAACATGAAGACGCTCATCCCTCCCTGCCTGCCTGCCTCCCTTCCTTCCTTCCCCAGCACTTAACTCCCCATCTCGTATAAAACGCTGTAGACATGCTGTGCAGTGCACAGGCATGGAAATGGTAATGTCTTTGACTGGATTAAATACATGTGAGGTCATGAGAAAGAGGGGGTGCTAAGCTGGAAATGCAGTCAGCAGAACCAAGCAATCTTTCTTGCTTTGTCAGTATTACTACTATGACGTCTGAAAGGCAAAGACTGATTAGATAAGATCCTGTATTACTGTTATTGGGAACTTGTTTCAAAACATCACTCCTTTTGATGGTTAGAAGCTGTCATTAATTTCCAGCCTAAGTGATCTGTTTGGGTAGCCATTCTTTCACGTGATAAACTTTATTCTTTAACGTACACACTGGGAAGAGGAGAGCTATTTAATGCTCCATGTATTCACGTGGAGCACCCTTCATTTAACTAACTTAAACGAGCCAACCTCTCTAGTGCTCTGACTCACAACGGACTGGCAGATTATAATCAGTTGTCTGCCCTGTCCCTCTCAGATGTCCTTGCCCCTGCTCTACAGGGCTGAGCCACCGCAAACAGTAGTCTGATACACAGTTAGCGCTGGTTTACCCTAATATCGTGACCTGTGAAGAGTGGGCGAGTTCAGCAGCACTCTGCGTACAGCTGAGCTACTTCTGCAAAGGCGATGGGGCAGGAGTAACCACATCTCACTGTAACTATCTCCTCCTCTGAGTCCGAGACCACGGACTCTCCACTAACCCCATCATCCTGTCCCACGTGTTGAATTGGCACAGGGAAAATCTGTTGTACTAGTTGATGTAGGAGGTTTTTGCTCGCCCTTCAGGTAAGGTGATACTGTGCACCTCAATAAACGTTTTGAGGTACGAGCTCAACTTGTTTACCTGAAGAAGAGGCAAAACAGTCTTTTGTTCTGATACACCCTAAGAGTAGAAGGCAGAAGAGCAGTTGTAGTTCACTTTGAGGCTTGTTTATTAGTGGTCTGGATAAGAAAGTATAGAGAAAAATCAAGAAAAAGTTTAGTTATCCTTAAAAGAAGTACTGGATCTACTACGGCCATTTGTGTAATTAAAAAGTTGTAAAAGTCAGGCAGTACACTTGCAACAACTGCTAAGCTGAAATTTCTGTATAGGAAAGAATTATAAATTTGTTTCTTACCAAATGGGAAATCCTAATTAGCTTTTTAGTTTAAAAAAAAAAACACAAACAGAAAATTACATTAGAAATACCAGTTTTACCTGATTTTGATAAGTTTATTTTCCTCTTCTGAAACCACCACAACACTAGCAATCTTTATATAAGATTTAAAAAACCCACCAAACTATATGTATGCCAAGACTGGAAAATTAGGTTTTAAATACCTGGGGACTTCTTTGGTCATTGGTACCATGCTTAATCTTTGTTCTACCCCTCAGTCCGTATGTATTTTGATAGTCATCAACTACATGAATCGATAACTTGTTTTTTGTAGAATTGTGTTTCATTTAGTGTTTACATGGATCAAGCTTTGGAAGTTCTTAAAAACAAAACATAACATTTTATTTTTTTTCTCTCCTTCCTCAGAATATTGAATGTTTTTCGTCACTGGGTAGAGCACCATTTTTATGACTTTGAAAGAGATCTGGAGTTACTAGAGAGACTGGAGACGTTTATTTCCAGTGTAAGAGGTATGGTAATTGGTGGTCCTGTTGTTCTTCTGCACTTTGGTACAACCTGCTGGTCTAACAGTGACAGGTTTTAGGCATGAGTATATCTTTACACACATGAGTAATTTGAATGACTTTAATTGAGCTGTTTATGAGACTCTCCTTTACATTAGCAAGCTTTGGCCTGGAGCCTAAACAGCTACCAAAAATTACTTCAAGCATTATGGTATTTACCTTAAGTGTACTTCTGGACAGTAATGTTCATCCTTGCCTGACTCTACAACAGACTTGTTAGAATTCAGACTGTCACCTTCCTTCTCCTCATGTTGTATTTGTAGAGAATTCCTTCCTTGTTGGTTACTGAGACTAGATTTTTTTCCATCTTTTCCCATTTATTAAAATTTCCAGCTAAAAATCATTATCCTTTTAGGAGAGGATACTTGACCCATTTGGTATCGCTTCCTCTGGAGCAGTCCCTTACGAACTAGCAAATTTTTTGGCAGCCTATGTGGAGGGCAACAGTATTGGCATGTCAGTTTTAGTCATTATCCTGGCAGTTCTAGACTTGACTTTTCAGATTGCCAGACCATACATTGGGCAATATAATTCTGAGACAAACTTAGAGAACGGTAGTTTATCTTTTGCAGAGGTCTCTATGCTAACTATAGCTGACCAGAGAGGAATAATTCAATTTTGATTAGTCCCTTAAAAGCTGTTTGTCTTGAACTGCTGAAGGTACTTCCTGTCTTGTCCACTGTTTCGGGTACCATAAATGTTGGACTGGTGCTGTAAACATGTATTTCTCTAATCTTTTTGTTCTGCAGTGCACTAGCACAGCATGTTGGAAAGATCTCACTTGAAGCTTGTTTAGTTTTTTAGTTCTTTTCCTCTAAGTAGATGAAGCTAGCAGTCAAAGTGGAGATGGTTGCAGCTGAGGGGAGAAAGTAAAATATAATGTATACAGGGCCACTTTCTTTCACTCAGAAACTGTCAGTAGATGTGGTTACACGCAACTGGGCACCCAAAAATGCATTCACATGTATCTGTATTTGCCAACAGGTGCAAGAAACCATAAGGAAAAAAAAATAGGGAACTACAAACCAAATTAATTTGCACACAGAAGTGCAGACTTTTGAGTGCATGTACGGTTTGAGGGGGGGATTGGTTTTATTAAATTATCAGAAGTCATTTAAGATGGTATTAAAAAGGGTTTTTTTCATGGTTTCTGTTTTGCAGGAAAGTCCATGAAGAAGTGGGTGGAATCAATTGCTAAAATCATCAAGAGAAAGAAAGCTCAAGCAAATGGAATTAGTCACAACATCACCTTTGAGAGCCCGCCTCCCCCAATCGAGTGGCACATTTGGCGTGTTGGGCACAGTGAAACGCTGGACCTCATGACTCTGCATCCTATAGAAATTGCTCGACAGCTGACACTTCTCGAGTCTGACCTTTATAGGTAGGGATTGAACTGATCCATGTCTTTCAGAGTATTTGAGCAAGAGAGAGTCCTAATTTGTAGAATCAGTCAAAAGTACGTCCCCTTGACTTTCACAGTTTATGGAAAGAGGTTTTCTTGCCATCTGTTTGATATCAGAATATGCAAGGCAAAAAAAAAAAGTTTTTTCATCTTCATATCAGACTTCTGACAACGTAAGTAACTACAGGAAGGACACTAAATTACTACAAGTAGATAATACCAACTTGTATTATCTCCTTGTTAAAACAAACTTAGTGTTACATTAATAAGAAAAGCTTGTTGGGTCATGAAAAGAGAACAGAATTGTCTCTGCTCCTTTCCTTTATAGCTGCATAGCAAAGGCCCAGGCTATATGCATATAACCATAGCACCAGTACATCAAGGTCCTCTAATCTAATTCTGAAGAGGTTTTTTTGGTCTGGTGCCATAAGTACTCCACTGTTCCCTAGCTCTGTTGTTACCTGCGATACATAGAGCTAGCCTTGATGTAAGAGCTAGGTTTTGCTGGGTAGAAATTCTCTAAGGTCCTACAGGTGAAGCATCCTTTTGTGCTTCAGTGACAGCAGGTTATCTATTGAAATAGGCCACTTTTCCAGCAGGTTGCTCAAAGTGCTGTAGTTGCTCAAAGTGCTGTAGTTTCCTAGTTTAAAAAAAAATTGTAGCTGTCTTTAAGATGTTTTTTAAATTATGCTTTCAAGAAATCACACTTACTCCTTTGTAATTTTATTATCTGAAAATGCTTATTCAAAAATGCCAGTTTCAATTAAGACAAAGATGTATTTCCTTCTATAGTTAAATACTTGTCAAAGTTATTTTAAGTAACTGTTTTCCAGTAGATTAGTTTGGGTTGTATTTGTGAAGTATCAAGTCATGAGTAAGAGAAGAAATAATCTTTTAACGCAAACACAGAACATACAATTATTATTTGTATTGAGCATTCTTCTGCATCTTGCTTTGTTATTATCAGGGCAGTACAGCCTTCTGAACTTGTTGGTAGTGTGTGGACTAAAGAAGATAAGGAAATTAACTCCCCAAATCTATTGAAAATGATCCGTCATACTACAAATCTTACGCTTTGGTTTGAAAAGTAAGTACAGGTGGTAATAGTGCAGTGGCACTAACTCGTACTGAAATTGAGAGAGAAATGTTTTTCTGCTATTTGAATTCTGTTGCCTTGAATCTTGAGATGGCCGTAGGGTATTACAGTAATTCCAGTTTTTGGTTCCAGGGTGTGTGCCATGCCAGTCGCATACACTCCCTCTTCCTCAGACTGGAAGAATCTTTCCTGTTACATCCACTCGGTCAGCATGGGTCCTACTTACATTTCTACAGTACATCAAAAGGTGTGGAAGGCAGTGCAGGACTCGGCACTGCTTTCCTACATCTCTGATGAAAGCACTGTTCTGTCTGTCCCCTTATCTTAGTCTCTCTCCCTTCTCATGTGAGATGATTATGTAGTTCTGAGGACATGGCCATTGCTGCAGTCAGAAGGGTGTAGCAGCTTGTATGTGTGTACCTAACCTAGCGAATTTAAAAATGCCAGTGTAGATACACCAGCGTGAGAATCACCCTGCTTATCCTGGATCTTCCTTGGGGTTTGCTTTATTATTTTACAGGATATGCCAAAACCGTTCTTGGCTTTCCAACTGGAACATATGTAAGATGTGATTACATAAATTTGTACTTGAGATTCCTGAGAGCATGCCAAAATGTGCATATTGGATGTTTTTGCCTGGAAAATATTTAGTAGCTAGCAAAATGTCAAGTTTTACTTATCAGTGTTTCCAAATTATGTCTTTTGATTAGGTGCATCGTGGAAACCGAGAACTTTGAAGAGCGAGTGGCTGTGCTGAGTAGGATTATAGAAATCCTGCAGGTTTTTCAAGATCTGAATAATTTCAATGGTGTTTTGGAGATCGTCAGCGCGATGAACTCTGTGTCAGTGTACAGACTAGATCACACATTTGAGGTAAGTTTTGGGGATTGCTTTTGGGGAAAAAAATAATCAGAATCCAGAAACATATCACACACACCTGTGAAGTGAAATCCATAGTATCCGTATCACACTTGCTTTCATGGAAGTAAACAAGTGTGAAATGTTCAAACCTATTTATGAGAAAACATATGAGATGGCCTGGGTGTCTCAAAGGGTTTGTAATGGGAAGTGGAGCTTTTCAGCAGATGTTTTCTCACTTGTATTCAGCCCAAAAAGGGGAAGTGCCACAATCATTCCATTTTTGTTCGTTGCCTTGTCTGAAATGAACCTGTCGCTTCAGTCCAGCATTTTATGGGCATGAAAGAAGAGGATCCCAGGGCTCAGAACCGTGGACTGGAATATTTTAACAGCAGCATTTCCTACTCATGCAAGAACTGTGGGGGTAGAAGGGCATGGAGAGGGGATAGCTAAAACTTAGATTTCAGTGGATCACAAGAACTTCTCTTGGATGAGAGAGTCTCAGAAAATTCAGATTGTCAGAGGCAGAAACAAACACCTGGTGAAATGGTTTAGATGGACAGTAGGAAGAGAGGCTACTACACAAGTAGAGAATCCGGTTTTCACTTGCTAAGGAAAAGAAATGCCTAGGATTTGGCAGCAAAAATCATCTCTTGACTAAAACAGAAAAAGAAGCATGAATAAGATGCTTTGAGTTCTGTATGTCTTTGAAAGGCAGTACAAGGCCTTTATGTTAAATTCAAAATTACATGTGTAATTTTTATTAAAGACCAGGTTTATGCTTGTAGGCTTGATAGACAAAATAAGTCTGTGTACCTTAGCCTCATGATTCACATGTCTGAATTGTTGGGACTGATAGTGCTGTAGTCCAGAGCAAACCATTTACAAAAGAGGTTCTTTCAAATCTGAATTTCAGTTCCTAAGTTTTGCTGAGAGTGCTAGGGAATTGCCTTGTTGTTGCTAACCATGCTCTTGAGAAGCTTTGCGTCTCTGTTTTTTTTCTTTGACAACTTAGGCACTACAGGAGAGGAAAAAAAGAGTTTTGGATGAAGCAGTAGAACTAAGTCAAGACCATTTTAAAAAGTATCTAGCTAAGCTCAAGTCAATTAATCCACCCTGTGTGCCTTTCTTTGGTAAGTAACACCAAGGCAGGCTAATACTGTGTGTATTGTCAGTCTTGAGTTTGATGCAGATGTGTTAATATTGCTTAAAATGCTCAGGGCTGTGTTTAGCTTTAAAAATTCTTTAATATGTGATGGATTTCCTAGGTTTGTAATGTTCTTAGACTTAGTGTCTTTTATATAAATTTATTTTTCTGGTTTAGTATACAGATTACTGGTATCGTATTATATTGTATTACCTTACTTGATTTAACACTGCCTCCATACTGGTGATCTGATTATGGTGATGACCTGAAGATGGTTTTTGGGTTGGTTTTTTTTTCCCCTAAACTCAGGATGTCATGTTAGGGAGATAAAACATCTTATTTCAGTAATATATTGTTCTTGTGTAAAATGCAGACTTGATTCATTTTGCCAGCTAATAAACTGTTGGAACATTAAAGGGAATGGTCTACCTATGCTCAGACTTTTTTTTATCATTCATTAGAAAAAATGAAATAGTCTCTCGGAATGAAAATGAACTTTAAAAAACACTTCTCTCTTTATCAGGAATATACCTAACAAATATTTTGAAGACAGAAGAAGGGAATCCTGATTTCCTTAAAAGACAAGGGAAAGAATTAATTAACTTCAGTAAGAGGAGAAAAGTGGCTGAAATCACAGGAGAAATTCAGCAGTATCAAAACCAGCCTTACTGTTTACGGATAGAGCCAGAAATTCGGGTAATCAAACATCAAAGATCTGTTTTGGGGATAGGACAAGGAAGAGAATGTACACAACAAAAAACTGACAGATTTTCTTCTAGTACTAGACCTAGTCTTGTGTGAACCCTGACCATCAGAAGCGGGGGAACAGTGCCTGGTAGACAACAAAATACCACCGCAAAGGACTAGCCAGAAGTGGGGATTTACTTGCTTGGATTTCGTGTTCAGGGTCTTGTTCATCCCCTTATTGTTCTGCAGCCTGGTATAAAAGACTTTTTTTTTTTTTTTTTTTTTTTTTTAGCAACAAAACAGAGTGAATAGGGCACACTGACTAAACAGCAGAACTTTTTGAAGAAAAATCGGTTGCCTTTAACCTAAAATGCTCTGTATGTGCTTAGTGCATTTAGTCCTGTCATTCTGTAATGACACCTCTGACCAAAGTCTGCTGACCCTGCTAACAGTCAGAGGATGTGTAGTTTAGCACAAATACCAGCAGTCATTCAGCATGGCAGAAGCTAAGCAAGTGTGGGGATGCAGCAGTGTCAGCCAACATTATCTTTAGAAGTGAGAAGAGAGCATGCTCGAGTGGTTACTTACCAAAGACAAATCCCACATAATTTAAAGGAATTTAAGGGAAAGTGCTGAAACAACAAAGAGCCAGGTAACAGTAGGTGGGTGTTTTTATAGGGAGGTAATAATGATTGAAAAGCATAGCTTGAAGTATCCAGCCATAATTCCTAAGTGCACAGCTAATTGTAACCTTTCCAAAAAACAGCAGTGCGGACAGCTCTCGATCTCAGCTAGTGAACAGCAGCAGGCAGGAAGCAGCAAAGAAGTTGGTTACGTGAAGAATTAAACGCGCAGTAATACCGCTGTTTAAAATGTTATTTGCGTTGTGTGTTTAATTGCTGTGGATATGTCTGGGAAAGGTTTAGGAGGTTTACAGTATTCATAAGCCAAAAATTGCATTAAGTTCAAGGGATGGCAATATTTGTGCTGCAAAAAGAACAAATGGAAAATGCTGTAGCTCCAGAGGCTCCAGCTGCAGCAGGAGCAGCTAATGCAGGACTGTTGGGCATTGAGGGAGCTTTGTACTGTCCCGTGCCCTTCGTGCCAGTCCTGTCCTAGCCGTGCCTTTCCTCCGGTCCTTGTGCCGTAGCGCCATACTCTGTCCCTGCCTCTGACTTTCCTGCTTTCGTCCTCCGTCCCTTCCTGTTCTTTGTAGTTAATTGATGACATCCAAAGCACCTCTAAGAAATGGCACTAGCATAACCTTTGCTTCCCCTACTGCATCGTCTGTATTCTGCTCCTTCCCAGATCTGTGATGTGAAGGCAAGTGTACAGGACACTGTTGCATGCCCTTTAACACTGCTGTGCTGTGCATGATACACTAGTCAAAAATATTAGCAAACAATTTACAGAAGACTTAATTTACCATGCCTGGTTATTTGATGCAAGGTCATTCTTTCATGTCAGAAAACTTACGGTGACCTTGGTTGTTTCTTGCACTGGATTGTTTTGTATTTATTTTGGGGAACATTTACTCTCTTTTTCCTGGAAATAAGCTTCACAGTAGCGAAAAGCTAGATTTTTTTAATCGGTGAATTACAAGCATTTCATTAAAATTCTGTGTATGTGCTTATTTTTTAAATACTATTGATGCTTGTTTCATTTAGAAATTCTTTGAAAATCTCAATCCTATGGGGAAGATACCAGAAAAAGAGTTTACAGATTATCTGTTCAACAAGTCATTAGAAATTGAACCTCGAAACTGCAAGCAGCCACCTAGATTTGTAAGTCTTGTCCTGCAAATTAAATAGCTAAAACCCACTAGCCACTTTGAAAAATAATATATAGTTAATTCAATAAGCCATACATGTTTCCTTCAGAATTCTGTACCATGAGTTGATTTTTCCAGCAAATCTTGATTTAAAAATACTTCTATTTCAGATGTTTGTTGCTACTAAAACATACTACCTTTGCCTTATTTTAGAATGAACATTTTTTTCCCCTAAAGCCTAAAATATTACTGTTTAAATTTGGGTTTCTTGCCATACAGTCATTTGATAGAATATGTAATAACATTTCTCATTTCACAGTATCAAGAAATCTTACAGAATATTAATATTGATTGAAATACAGGTTTAATGGATCATTATGTTGTTTTCTTTAAGTAGAAGTTAATTTCTGTTTTTCTTTTGTCTAAATATTTTGCATTGTTGCAAAAATTGAAGAATTGATAAGGTGCAACCTTCTTGCTGAAAAAAATATAGTTCAATTCAAAGGAGCAGCAATTTTTTATTTTTTTTATTTTTTTTTTTTTAAAACAGCTACTGGAGCCCAGGGTTCTTTTTTAAGCAGAAAGATCGCCCTCTAGAACACTTAGGGTTTATGTGTGGTAATTGTACTTCTGAGTAGCTGGAGACATCTCTCATTTTTGGAAGAGCTATAAATCATTTTAGCAATCTCCTGTTAGAGGAATGAGTAAGATGATATTACAAATATGGCAAGAAAATGACAGAAATTGCTGTTGCAAAAATGCTGCTTACAGTAGTTTCTCAAAAATACTTTCTAAAAATAGATATCCATGCTGCCAGTCTCAGTCAGCTGGGCATGAATTCTTTACAGCTCATGATTTCCAAACTCGACATTCTTATTGGAATTTCAGGAAAGTCCAGTTCTGGGTACTGTAATGTGGTAGAGTCGTGCATACCACCGTAGGATAGGAATGTAATTCATCTTCAGAGAATCGGCTTTGATCTGTAGTGTTACACCTGAGTCTAATGAGGCTTGTTTCATTCACACTAGTGATGTGTGTGTAAGAAGTTGTCCTGACTAACCCAGAGGACGTAGACAATGTGCATCCGAGTGTGTCCTTGATCTTGGACACGTGTAGGGGCCTGGTGACCTTCTGTGCTATAAGCACAAAGCATGTCTTACGCTGCTGTTACAAGGCTCTTCTGCAGGCCTGTGGGGCACTTAGAAGTAACTCGCTCTCCCCCAGGGTTGTGACTTGCTCTTCCCTGTGTTTTGTCCTGATTGACATGCACCTGAAACTTGACTCTTCATTCTTCACAGCTGTGGGGGAAAAAAAAAAAAATTAAGCTGGGAAAAAAGATTTGTTAAGCTTGCATCCATAACTCTTCAGTAAACTCCTGCTGTATAGATAACAACAGACTATACCTCAAGTCAGTTGTAGAAAGGCTGTGCTGCTTTTTAAGGTTACTTGATAAGTACTTTTAAAAATATCTCGTAGAGACTTGGCAATTTTGCTATCTGAAATGTTAGCAGTACTAACCAGCTTTACTTTCTCCAGCCTAGAAGAACAACATACCCCCTGAAATCTCCCGGGATAAGGCCCAATACTGGCAGACATGGCTCCACCTCTGGCACCTTGAGAAGTCATCCATTGCCACTTGAAAAGGAACCGAGTAAGATAAGTTTCAGTAGAATCACTGAGGCAGAGCATGAATCAACAGTATCGGCACCAACTTCTCCAAACACACCGTCTACACCACCAGTGTCTGCTTCTTCAGAGTTCAGCGTGTTTTTAGACATCGATCTCAACAGTTCTTATGGTAAATGTGCAATATGTTTTAATAATTGTTGTTGCTGTCCCTTAGGCTTCCAAATTTTTTTGGTGTTTTTGCCACCCTTTTAAAAAAAAAAAAAAAAAAAAAAAAAAAAAAAAAAAAAACACACCAAAAAGTTCCAAAATTTAGTTGTGGACTATGAACTTCTTGTTTCAGTGTTACGTGTACTGTGGTTTGGAAATCCCTGCTGTAGGTAAAAAAAAAAAGTGACATTTCCAGTCTTTTTGCATACTGAAGCTGAGGCAATCTGTTACGGGAGGTGTCCCTGTGAGGCACTACTGTGCAGGGGCTATGTCTGCTTTACCAGGTATGGCACATCTGTAGAGAGAAATGGTGCTGAGGATGTGGCATCCACACCAGTGCGTGTTTCTGGAGTGGTTCTGTGGACTGAACACACTCTAGTGATTCTGGTTTAATTTCCTTTGAAGGGAATCCAGTCTGTGTGTTTCGAGATGTGAACCAAACCTCCAGAAGTGGGGGTGGTCAGGGCAGTAGCTCCAAAACGCAGTCTTGATTTAAAAAAATGACACCATTAGTTCAGATGCACTGATAACAGTCCCAAGGTTTGCTTGTAGCTGTGAGCAGCTCCTCAGTCTTGAAAGCAGTGTGTGACAGGTCTTGGCTGTGCTCTAAGGGGGCTGCAGACTTGGCAGGTAGGTTCAGCCTGGTGGGGGGCAAAAGTGACAATTTTTGTATAGCAAATGCTGAGGATGTTTGGGCTGCAGGGGAAGTGAACAACGATGTGGTAGTGTCAGAACCAAAGAGAATAATGAAGTTTAATTCGCAGAATAACTTAAAATCTCTAGTTCAGGAATATTTTACACAGGAAAGTTTAATTCATGGTAGCAGTAGATGAACTTGGAGATTATGGTGATCTTTGAGGTCATTCACAAGTATATGTTATGTGCTGTAGCGCAGTTGTTCTGTCTGGAAAGTCTTTAATCTATTTTTCATTTAACAGGTAACAATAGCATCTTTGCTCCCGTCAGTTTGCCACAGTCGAGTGAGTACCATAACTCTATTAAATGTTACATTGAACTCTGCTTTTCCTGGTTTCAGGAGAGCTGAGTGGGAATTAAAATCTGAAGTCTGGAATGAAAATGTGGGCTGCATTCATTAGGGTTCTGAGAGGATTTTTTCTGTACAGGTTCTAGATCAAATGTCCAGTAAAGAAGGTAAAGTCTAAAAACTGCCTGGTTTTGTTTTGGTGGGTTTTTTTCCCCACCCAGGCTCTAGCATGATTTCGCTTCTATTTTGAGTGTCCTTGGTGAATATTTTATGTGACTAATGCTACAAATGAAGCAACTTGATAATTTCATGTTACCACTTAATAAAAATGATTGTTCTGTTGCCAGGAAAGAAGAGGTACTTTTTATGCCACAGCTGTGTTCATCTGTGTTTTCAGTTTCTCTTTTTACTCCCTTATGACACAGGCACATACACTTTTTCATAATATGATTAAACTTTCAAACTGAAGAGCACAGGTGCCTAATGTATTGACACAGAGCTCTACACTTCTGAGAGAAAAAAGTGTGACAAAACTCACAAATACAGGTCAGGGGGTGGTTTTGTTTCTTAACTTGGAGGATTCCCCACCACCCCACTCCATAAAAAGGAAGGACTAGAAATGTCCTAAAATGCTGTAAGACTTAATATCATCTGTTCAGTTCAATGTATAATTCTCCTGCTTTAGAAGTGTTGCAGACCTGTTAACGAAGCCTCTAAATTTCCAAATTTGAACGTGTACCCATATGGCAGAGAGAACAAACCTTCCACTCCAAAGTGTAATGTAGGCATGTGGGCAGGCTGCAGGCACTGTGGTAAACGGGGTAAATTCTGCAATATAGAGAGGGTTGCACGGAAAGTTATTTAAGTGGTCACTAGGAGTTCACTTTATTTTTCCATCCTTCAGCATTGCCTGCTAACTGTTGATGGGTATCTTAGATACTGGAAATAGGAGACCACTTTGTGAGCTGTATATCTGATTAAAGAAATGAATGAGAATTTCATCCCACTGAAGTTAATGGTTCATGTTGCTGTTGAGCACAAAGATCTACTTACTTGTTTCTAGTTTGGCTTAATATTCTAGCATGTGTGCCTTGGATATTGCACAAGCAGTAACATACCTGCTTTTCTCTCTCCAGAGACTTTCTTCAGCTCGTGGGGTAGCTTTCCTAAACTAAGTGATGAGCCTCAAAACCCTCCTCCACTTCCTCCACGAAAAAAGATGGATCAGGATGCTTCTAACGCTAAGGTATTTCTGTCCTATATTGAATAACTTTGATAATAAACCAGGGAACATCTAGAATCATAGAACCATTTCCATTGGAAAAGACCTTTAAGATCATTGAGACCAACCATCTAGCCAAGCAGGACTTTGTTAGTCTAAAAGACTTTTAAATGCAGTGCTCCAGTTGCCCTTTTTAAGTTTCAGATTCCCAGTGTCCAAAGTCTGCTAGCTACTTTAGGAACACAGTGGTCATCTTTGGATCAAAGATACGGCCATGCCAGTATCATGTTTCTGACAGCACCAATAGCAGACATCAAGAGGATTCTGCATCTGTCAGAAGATAGACTCTTTATCTATACATCTTACATGTCTTAATGTCGTCTTCTTTGTAATGTTGTAGGGAAGTTTAAAGTTGGATGACGATCCTCCAGCAATTCCACCTCGGCAGCCGCCACCTCCAAAGATACAGCCTCGTGCTCCTGCTTACACTAACCCCTTTGACCAGCCGCTGCACAGCCCTCCTCCTCCACCCCCCCGGGACCCTCTTCCTGATACTCCACCACCGGTACCGCTCCGGCCGCCCGAACACTTTATCAACTGCCCTCTAAACCTCCAGCCGCCACCGGTGGGACGCTTGCACAGAGATCCCGACTGGTTCAGGGAGGCGAGCACAGGCCCCAGCTCTCCCGGCACTCCTCCCAGCACGCCCTCTCCCAGGGTGCTGCGCCGCTGCTGTGTGATCAGCGCCAGTCACAACAACCTGGTCCACCCGCCTGCACCCCCGGTCCCACCCCGGCACAATTCGAGCCCTCAGTTACCAAAACTGCCACCAAAGACTTACAAAAGGGAGCTCTCCCACCCTCCTTTGCACAGACTGTCTTTGCTAGAAAATGCAGAAACTCCTCAATGACCTTAGCCATAGTAGTCATTGACACTGGAATAGTATTTGTAAAGTTCCTTTTTTTTATTTATTAAAAAAAGGCAGTGTATTTTAGTACTTTCACAAATTATGCTCTTAAAGTGCTGCTGATCAAAAAAAAAAAAGTTTAAATTGGAAAAATAAGACTACACACTCTCTAGCCTGTGTCTGTTTGACAGCATTACCCTCAGGTGATCAGTAGCATTGCCTTGTTTCACATCCTCAGTGCCGACAGTTATGCCAGTATACAAAATATATCTTTTGCACTGTAAACTACACTAAATGAATTTAAACTGACATCATTTAATTGCACTGAGCCAAAAAAGGTGCGTCTGTGGAATTTTTTCAAATTTGAGCACTAGTGGCCTTTTTTTTTTTTTTTTTTTTAACTAAAAAAAAAAGAACAATGGGATGATTACACAACACAAGGATATACAGTGTTACCAATTTTAAACCTCTGGCCACTTGCCTTCTAACTTCGTGTAAGCTTGGAGGTTCGTGAGTGACAGCTACTGTTCCCGCATATTTTAATGCCATGTCTTAATTGCCGTTGATTTGCTGCTGAAGACAAAAAAGAAAAACAGCTTGAAATCTAAATACCAAAATACTTGGTTGGTCTTGATTATTTTGAGAAAGGATGGACAAGGACTACCTGTCTCAGATATTGGAAAGGATCCCTAGTACTTAGCATGCATCTTGTTCAGATGTGCCTTTTTGTTTTGGTAGGCGAAGATGTCTTAAGCTAAAGAGTTGTCTACTGTTCTGGAGAACAAAGCTATATGCCGTGTATGTACAATTGTTTATATTGTATATTTACAGATAATGCTAATAACCTGTATAAATTTAAGTGACTTGAGGCCTATAATACAGTCTGCTACTCTTGCGATCTTACATGGTCAGAAGCATTTCCTCTGGCTTAGGAACAGTCTTGCCTTCCAAACCTAATAACTTTCTTTACGTCTCACTTAACTTAATCGTGAATCCATTTTGGAAATTGGTAGCATTTAAACCAGCAAACACTTAAAGCTTTATTAAACTTTTTAAACTGATAAGCGAATGGAACTTTTATTTGCCAGTTGAACTACTTGTTTGAACTGGTGTGAGAGTGAGTCTGTTTTACTGGTAGTACTGTAGCAGCATTTATAAAGTGGCCAGAAGCCACATTTTATTTACTGGTCTCTGGCCTTTTACTGTGCTTTGTATCAGAGTTCTTAACAAGATTAATAAATCACCCCAGTCTTAATTTTTAAGAGCTTGAGCACTGCGTGTTCCTTGTAAGGACGAGGTTCGGAATTGCATTTAGTAAGTCTTTGGCTATACAAAATGCCCTGATTTTCCACGCTGCTGTTCTCAGCTTTGGCTGTCCCTCGGTCTGTAGTTGGGCCTGATACACGACAGCTCCCTGGGACTTTACCCTTTCCCCCCACCTACTAACCTGTCAGATGGAGAAGTGCTTTCTAGATGGAGAAGTGGAGCACTGTGGTGGGATTTGCAGCAGCTCAGGCTTCCAAGTCATGCTCTGGCTTTTCATCAGCCTGCTTTTGTTGCTCCCCCCATCTCAGGCATTCCCACTGGAAAAGGAGAGGCGATACGCCTGGGGAGGGTGCCGATTTTCTTCTCCTGGGAAGGTGTATCTTGCCATCTGTCTCTTGGACAGTATTCTCCTACCGCCTATCCCCTTCATGCTCCTTTCCTGAGGAAGTAGGGGTAGAATCTGTCCGAGGAGTCACTCTGAGGGCCATTCGTGCAAGGAGCAGAACACACTTTATAAAGGAGAGCTGCTTCATTTTGCAAAAGTGATGTTCAAGAAGTCCCAAATTTGAGATGCATGAACTGGGAATGCAGGCAGGAAATGGACAATGCCTTGATTATGGTTCTTCCTCTGCAGCAAAAACACAGCTCATAACTCTTTTCTCTAAGTTTGTGAAAAATTCTTCTATTGGTACCTGGTGTTGAAATTCAGCTCAGTGAAGTATTCCCCTAATGCTCTTTGCACAGAAAAGGCAGGCTGTCAGGTTTCACTGTTCCAGTGATCTGCAGAATGAGCTGAACAAGTGGAATTTTTTATTTAGTTCCTTGTATTTACTCTTCTGAAGTCCTCACCAGCAGCTATTGCTAAAAGATAAGTAATATTTTTTTCAGACTTCTACATTTTGTGTGTTGTTGAAGGGGAAAAAAATCCTCTCCTAAATTTTTGAATATATATATATATAGATGTCAGCTTTATACCTTCCTGTACAAGTGCTTATACCAGAAGCATTTTCAATATCCCTTTTTAAAATATATCATAGCTTTATATTTTGGTCCTGACTCAGCAAAGGCCTTACCCCGGATCATTTTAAGCTGAGCATCTGCTGATTAGTAGTGGCTTCCATATGTATCAAAGTACTTTCCTCCATCAAGACCTTTGTGATGGACTTTGAGGAGAGTTTAAACTTGTGGAAGCAGGAGTGTGCATTTATTAGAGTTAACCTGGAAATGATGCTGCGCAGGGGTGCCATTCTCAGAACGGCCCTTTTTAGGTGCCAACTTATGTTTTATGTTGACAGCCTACAAAAATACCTGGGGGGCTGTGAAACACTTCCTTCTTTTTTAACTCTTAAACCTGATTGTGAAAGAATGAGTTTGGGCAGCAGTTCTAAATTCCACAGCTGAAGCCAGAGAAAAAGAAATACGTAACTTTCAGTGGGGCCTAGAATGGTTTGATTAGGAAAGTAGTGATGCAGTTAACAAAGTCTCCAGTCTAGGTCACTGTTCTTTTTTAGATTAACACGGACAGAGGTAAGCATTCCTGCAGGAGCCTCTCACTGCTATCTGGGGATGTCCTGGGCAGCAAAGGTGACCCTGGTTCCTGGTGGGCCCTCAGGACCTGTCCTCTGCCAGAGACTAATGGGACAGACATGAGCCTCCGAGTCCATGTTGCTATTTTGCCAGCGGCAGGTCTGTTAAGCAAGCCCCTGACCCTGCTGCTCACCTCGTTCTCCCCCAGTGCCCCTTCAGCTGTGCGTGGTTGTGCTCTGAACTGGATATGGAAAAAGATCCTGTGTTTTTCTGCAGGCAGGGCTTAAAGCATCACCACCCACAAGCGATCAGCAGCAGTGCTGGGACAGTAAAGCTCCAGGAGGATGAGGGGAGAGGAAAGCAGGAACCTCTTCTATTACATCTCCCAACAGGGGCAATAATGTGAAAACTTGTGCTAGAAGGCAGCAGCTAAGCAATGTTCCTAGCTGCATTTCCCATGCGTGAAATATGACTCTTGCCTTTACAGGGCCAGTTCTGGAGTTAACCTAAAGTACATAAATCACAGCATGATTTAGAAAAGGGGCCTTGCTTACGGGTAACTTACCACACAATTAAACTGTCCTCCAAGCATAACAGGAGCTGGAAAATACAAAGACAAGTATTCCAAGGCAGGGTGGCAGCAGTGATGCCCTGGTGGCATGAGGAACGGCTGGTACAGCAACACATGTTCCCAAAGCAACTGTTTGGCTGTGGAAGTGGTCGAAGGCAGGCGGATTCCCACCAGTGTGGTTTGAGGGAATGCCAAGATAGCAATAAATTAACATTTCAGTTACTTCATAATTAGAAGGATAGATAAAAAGAGCAAAAAAAAAAAACAGTGCTGGAGGGGAAAAATGAAATTGCTTGGTTTGAAGATGGCTTGTGTGGGAAAAGGCAGTTCCCTCAGAAAAGTGCAGATAAACAGATGGAATGTAAAGACAGTTAACAGCAAGAGAAACATCTTTCTAGTTGTTTTCAGTGATCCTATTTTGAGTTGCTGAGTTTTAGCATTTTCCCCTGCTCTGGAGCTGGAATACCTTCTTTGGGAGCTATGACATGGCTACAGCAGATCAAAACCAAGAAGGGACAAAAGAAACCATCTTTTGTTTCTTTTTCTCCCAGATTTACTCCCAATTTTCAAAATACACCACAAGTCTGAATATACCATTTGGAATCCCTAGCAAATGCAGTAACTCCTCCCTGGCGAAGGGAGTGAGCATTAGTAAGAAATGCTAAGATATAAGGTAATAAAAACTTTCTTCCCCATGTCCAAGGAAAAAATCAAAAACCCTTTGCACTTAAAAATGTTGATGCACAGTCAACTCATATTCAGCTGCTTTTTTAAAACCTTCTTGTAAGTTTAAATGTTGGACGAGGGTCTACAACACTTGTGATTTCTAGCAATCCTCTGGCTTCAGTGCGACTGCATGCCCACAGTGCTTACAGGCTGCCCTGATTAACTTGTGAAGTAGATTTTGAATCGCTGCGTGGTAATTTTCAGCCAGTTCACATGTGGAAAGCTTGCTTCATGGCTGCCCTTCCTCTGGCTGGTGTTTAATGTCTTCTTTAGTCTGCTGGGCTAACCAGGAAGGTCTGACTTACTGCTAGGCGAGCTCCCGCACATAGCCTGCAAATGGAGGTTTCTCACTTCTGAGGGAAGTCTGACTTTGTGGCAAATGTGCACGAGGCCGCAGGACCCAGATGAGCGACGGCTGCTGCTGTTCTCTGCTGCAACAACCCGGCCAGTTAATGCAGAAGCTTTACGTTCGCTCCTGTGCTGCCGGCTAGCACTACAAACAAGTAAAAGTACATTTTTCTGTCAAGGAAGGATAGGCCAGAATACGCTTTCATGTAATTCACAGTCAACTCACAGGAGACTTGGTCAGGAGAGTTAGGGAGCGGTTTACGTGGAACAGCTACCTAGGAGGATTCGTGCCACTTCGGGGGAGCGGCTGGGGCTGAGACGCGGCTGTTTGTGCGGGGGAAGGGAGGGCGGGCGGCCCCGGGCGCCTCACGGGCACCGCTGAGGCGAGAGAGCAGCGAAAGACCGCCATTTCCTCTCCCCGCAGCCGCGGGCGGGCGGGGCGGCCCACGGGAGGGAGGGGCCGCGCCGCCTCAGTGCGGCGGCCATGGCGGGCTTCGTGAGGGAGCTGGAGCGGCGGGGCGGGCCGGCCCTGCGGCTGGAGCAGCGGGTGGCGGGCGGCGTGGGCTGCGTGGTGTGGGACGCCGCGTTGGTGCTCGCCAAGTTCTTGGAGACGGGCGCTTGCCCCCTCGCCCGCCGCGACGTCCTCGAGCTGGGCGCCGGCACCGGTGCCGTCGGCATCATGGCGGCCACCTTGGGGTGAGCGGCGCCGGCCGGGGGCTGCGGGCGGCCGGGGCCGCTCCGCTCCGGTCCTCGCGTGCCCGGGCGAGGGCGAAGCGGGGACAGCGCTGCCTGCCCGGGAAGGGGCAGGTCCCTACTGCCTGTTTTTCCACCTCTTACCCCGCTTTATTGTGTTACTTAAGTGAAATCGTTTAAATTCTCGCACAAATGCCTGTTTTGTGCGTGGGCGCTGCGGCGAGGGGCCGGGGGCTGGTGCCGGGGGGTTGGGCCGTAACCCCGTGTGTGTTACAGGGCAAACGTGACGGTCACCGACCTTGAGGAGCTGCAGGAGCTGTTGATAGTTAATATAGAGAACAACAAACACCTGGTCACAGGGTCAGTCCGAGCCAAGGTACTGAAATGGTTTGTATGATCCTTTAACGTTTCTGTTCAGCTTTAACGGGGCTTCTGCTCTTGCTGTGTTAAATTGCCAGATACACTCGAAAACACTGCTGCAAAAGGGAAGCTCAATATAAGAACGTAGTAGTTAACTTTATGCTCAGTCCTTTAGCAGTATGTGTTGTATTATTACTGAAGTTTGTTTTTACCTTTTTTTTTTTTGCTTCGTTTTAGGGGTGAAGATGTTACAGAATTTCAGCCTCCCCCCGATTACATACTAATGGCTGATTGCATTTACTATGAGGAGGTAAACGAGGACTTTGCAAAACCCCTATAGAAAGCTTTCTTGGGAGGGGTGTGGGTTCAGTGTGAGAAGTGTTCAAATAAATATTGTGCTTGCATCTTGGTCCCCATGATTGAGAGGAATACGTAGAACAAGACTAGAAAAAGCATTTTTAGCAGATTAAAGGCCACTTGAGATTTGATCAGAGACTTTTTTTCTGTTTAAAAATACCCCAAACTTAATATTTGTGCCTCCTCCCCCCCCCCTTTTTTTTTTACATTGGGAATGAAGTGTGAAGCAAAACATTGTGACTAATATTTACAAACTGTTTAATGCATTGGTAGATGAAATTTAATAGTGCCACATTTGCACTCTTTGGGTTCTCCTCATGCTTCCCTTGGTAAGGCAAAAGGAGAAATCACGCTCTGGCTAAGTGGTTGCTGTAGTCTGCCCCATCTCCTCCGCTGGAGCTGTGTAGGATGTGCACAGAGAGTTAACAGAATTTACAAGAAAAGGGAAATGACCTGAAGAACCCCATGTCCCAGTGCCCTTTTCAGCGGTCTTACCAGCCCCTTGCGTTGGCTCCTGGCACGTTGGTCCTGTTTCCGTACGTAGTGGTCTGGATCTGAGCCATGTTCCAAGAACGGTTGAGAAAACTCACTTTTGAAAAGTGTCAAGAAATAGTCATTGTGTGCCTCAAGGAAATGCCCACTCAGCAGTGTGGGATGTTTTTGGCTTTGATGCTAGTTCGGTTTTCTTGGTCAGTCTGTGAAACTCTTCTCCTGTGCAGTCTCCCTTTCTCCTCTGCTTTCCAGCTTGCCCCCATGTTCTTTTTGTCCCAGTTAAAGTACTAAAAATAACTCCCTGAAAAGCAAAACTGGAAAGTTCTCTCTTGGGTGAAGACTTTCTGTAGTTAGAGGGTATCGTACCAGTAAAGTGAACTTGAAATCTAAGTGGGAAATACTTAACCTCTTCTGGGCAGTCGTTAGAACCGTTACTGAAGACACTGAAAGACCTTACTGGCCCTGATACTTGCGTCTTGTGCTGTTACGAGCAGAGGACTATGGGAAAGAACCCTGAAATTGAGAGAAAATACTTTGAGGTAAGTGTTTTTAACGTGTGCTTTTTGAACATGAGGGAAATAGCTTGGATACAGGATGTCTTTGTATTGGGTCAGCTGAACATCAGTGGCAGTCACTACATGTACAAATTCAGGTTGACTGCACAAAGTAGAGTTTGTAGCAGGAGAAGCACGCTTCTCTTTAGATGGGGCAGAAAATTTGGATGGTGACTCTTGAAATTATTGTCCAACTTACCAGTAGAGACTTTCTGGATACTTACTGAGCTTTCCTTCCCTCAAAATGTCAAACTAACCTTTCTTGCCTTACTGATGTTAACTGTATTGGTGCTTTTGATCCAGGCAGCCAGACTTGCATAGGTTTTTAAAAGCCTCTCTAGCTCGTGATACCTTCCACATTTGCAAAAGGGCCATCATATGTGAGGCAATACCTGTCAAAATCAAAACAATCATTTTTGTAGGAACAAGTGAATTAGCAATTGGTTGCTGCCTTCTTTCTGCATTGGTTGTCTTGATGATACTGGAGGTTATTAGGAGGATTAAAAATGAGTCTGGTGAAAATTTTCTTTTAGCATGTTCCAGTGAAAGCAGAGGGAAAATACAGGTAAAGTTTTCCAGAGTAGCTTAGGAACTCAAGACTCTCTGCTAAGTGATACAGCTGCTTTTGCAAAAATTTCCCCCTCTCTACTGAGGGAGCATAAATAGGTGATACCGTTAAATAGTCCAGCTGTATCTTCTGTGCAGGTAACGAAAAGGAACACAGGTAACAGCTGAATCCTAAGGTTGTGGGGTTGGTGGTCAGTGCAGGATTTAACTCTGCACCTGTGAAGTCTGCTGAAAAGCAGCCCTTGTGCAGGAGTACTGGATTATACGTAGTAATACTACTACTACAAAAAAGGGGGAGGGCAAGAACTACAGGGTAATTTGTATGTGTTAATAAAAGCACCTCTTTGATAATCAGCCATGCCTTGAACTTTTGTGGGGACCTGGCTGTGAGGAGGCTTGCTATAATTGAGACCAGCTCTGATGAGGTGCTGCTCCCACAATAAACACAGTAGGCGTCGGTGTTTCTGGATGATTTCTGCTTTCTTGTAATTCATTTCCTTTCTTAGCTTGCCAGGGTTCAGCGAAGTTAATCTTCTGAGCACATCTCAGAGTCGATGCTGGGGTTTTTTAGCCTTTTTCTTTTCCCCCTCCCCTCCAGTTGAGAAGATTGGCAAACAGAGGCAGGTGCTGTGGTTTGGCTTAGCACTTCGGAGACTGGAGGAAGCAAAATGTTTTATCACAAGCTTTTAGATTTTTCTTAAATGTTGCAAGGTGTCTGTAGCTTTGAATTGGCACTGGAGTAGTTAAAATGAGGGTGAATGTGCTGCATGGGGGGAAAAATGGCTTGCACGTTTGTAGAGGCCTTTAGTGGAACAGTCTGAGCATGGTGGTTCCAGCCTCCTAAGGCTTCTTGCCCTCGTGCAGAATATTGCAGGATGTTTTTAACTGAACATGCTTAGTTCAAAAGGGCAGTCAGTGTCACTTGAATTGTTTTGTGTGTTCTCTGATAACCAGCTGCTTCAGATGGACTTTGAGCTGGAAAAAATTCCCCTGGATAAGCACGATGAGGAGTATCGCAGCGAAGACATTCATATCGTGAATATCCACAGGAAACAAACGGTAGGTTAATTTAACTGGCGCAGTGAACGCTGCCAGGAGTTCACAGAGCTGCTGTTTACTTGGCATAGTGTGAGCGTTCCAGGGGTGAAGCTCTAAACTTGACTGTGAAATACCGTTAGGGACCCTGTGAAACTGCAGACCAGAACCATGCATGTATAAAGGAGCTGCTTTGTCCTGAAACGCAGCGCTCTGCCAGGTGCCAGCCTTTGTATTCAGCAGGACCATCCTTGAGCTGCACGATGATGTTCTCTTCTGCTTCTGCGCTCTGTAGGGCAGTGGGATCTCAAAACTGGAGTTTTTGAGCCACCAAAGTAATAAAAGTAACGCCCACTGCTGCTTTTAGTCCTGTGTGCTCTGCTGTACAGGCCTCTCCCCAAAAGCAGTCTCTAGATGTGGTACTTGGCACCTGTCAGGCTTGGTTAGATAGTTTTTTGGTTAATTGATGGAGCAGACAGTTATGCATGAAGACAATATTTTGCATATTGCACTGACACAACATGTGGGTCCAGTGCCAAAAACGGGCCACTTAAAAATTTGTACTTTTTTTTTAAAATCTCTTCACAGAATTTTCCATCGTGAGATCTTTGACCACAGTATCTGTCCTCTGGCAGCTGGTAGAGCTCTGGAGAAGAGGGAGAGGGTATAGAATAACACCACAAAGGGACTGTCTCCGGTGTGGTTTGTGACTCATTTACAGAAAACAGCTTCTCGATGGTGGACTTGGCATGAGGCACCAGAAGAAGTGGGCTCGTTAGGCTAGATCCACTGATTGCGCCTTCCAAGAGGACAGACGTGAGCTGTCGATGTCTGCCAGCTGAGGCAGAGGAAGGCAGAAAACAGAACCAGAGCTTCACCCAGAGCAGCGCTGGGTGCATGTTCTGCTTACCTCTGCTTGTTGGAACAGCGGGCGGCTCGCCGAGTGCTCGCGGAGCAGATCCGAGGACACCGCACCGCAGGCTCTGTGAGGAGTAAAACTGCGAGCGGGCTCAATCCCACAGCCCCAGGTAGCCAGTCAATAAAGCTCTCACACTTGAGGTGGGTCTCAGACGGTGGGGTTTGGTTTGGGTTTTTTTTCAGCCTGTGGTTTCGGTGTCATTCCTGCATTGCAGAGGTCCTGGGAGTCTCATTCCAGGAGCGGAGGCTGTCGTGGTGGTAGGTGCTGCACAGATACAATACGCAGATGGTCCCTGCGCCTGTGCGAAACTGTTCGTCCTTTTGGTTTCACTTGCACTTTTCTGGTACAAGGATCTGCAGCATTAAAGTTTGACACCTTCAGACGATTCTGGCAAGCGGGTTCGTTGTTGCTGTTGGTATTCCTCACCAAGCTGCCTCTTGTTGTTGCGCAGTGATGGCTTTGAGATGTAATTTCAAAGGAAATATCACTTCTGCTCTGTAGTGGAAGCGGTCGCGGCTGCCTGCGCCCTCCCGCAGCCCTGACTGCGCACTGTGAAAGTAGGTCTGCTGCAACAGAGGTGCTGCTCAACGTGAATTGTAACAGCCTGTTACAGTCCCTCATTCACGCTGCGCACAGCCCGAGTGGTCCCTGCTTCAGAAAGCTGAGTAGTTAAGCTAAATCCGCTGGGTTTTCTCAAAACCTCAGCTGTTGCTTTTGGGGGAGCCTAGTTTGTGGGTACCCAGGCCCTTTGTGGGCCTACCCTGAGCTTGCGCTCCCTTTATGTCCGGTAAGCGCGTTCCTTGCAAACTTCACACTCCATAAAACACTGTCCTGGCTTGCAGAGCACAACAGCGATGATTAGTGAATGCATGGCAAAGCGAGAATGTAATTTGTCGTAACCGCACGTGTTATTTGTTAACTTGTTATGAAAAGAGCTCCTTAATTAACCGGTGGCCTGCAGGAAGGTATTTACTGGTGTGTTTACACCGGCATGACTTCCCTGGTGGAAACTCTCGTTCCAGAAGTGTTGTCTGAAGGTGCGAGAGCTGTGCCATTTTCCGATAGCACCTCCCTGCAGCCGCAGCCTCTTTCCTGACTGCAGACCCCGGGGTGGGGGGGAGCAGCATTTCCTAGGGGTTTGGTGCTGATGGAATAATTGTATTTTATTGACGGGGCGTGTGATTTCAGCACTTCCTTTATATATGGGCTTGGATCTCTCGTTCAGAAGAAAAAAGGAAGTCGTGCTTTTCTCTTCCCCGCGCGCAGCGGCTGGCTGCTCTTCCGTGCCCTGAACTTCATGCCTGTAATGCTAAAGTTGTGAATGTCATCTGGCGAGGGGGACCATGGGGGGGTGGGTCCCGTCACCCCCTGCGCCATCTCCCAGTCACCGGCTGCACCCGCTGCAAGGGGGGCGGGATGTAAAACCCAACCGCTTCTGCTGTCGCTGCTCGGTCTCTGTGAAGAGGAAACTGCTGCTAACCAGGGCAGTGGGGAGAGGGGGGATCACGTGTGTGGCGGCTGCCACCTCTCTGTGTCTCGTCCCTGGAGCCACCAGATGAAACGGCTGCTTTTTTGGGAGGAAAAAAGGGCTTTTGGAAAGGGAGTTGGGATCCTCCTGCTGGGGCTGAGCTCCGTGGTGTCGGGAGGGGGTGGCTGTGGGGCCGGTGGCTGCCATGGCACGGGGATTACCGCTCTTAACCAGGAGCGGGCGTGGGGCCCTCGTGGAAAACGGGGTGTGAAGGAGACGCTGGTCCTGCTTCTTGCCAGCCTCTCCGCTCCCTCACGCGTCCCGTTTGTCCCGGTCCTGTCCCTTTGGGGGGAGCATGTGTCAGTGCCGCTCCCCTAAACACGGGGTCTCTTTGGCGAGGTTCGGCGCGGTGCCCGGCAGTGCCTGCATGCGGCTTTGCCGGTGTTGGGCTCTGCCTGGCCCCTGGGGCGCAGCAGATGCTCCTAAGAACAACTCCCATCCCTGCCAACACTGTACCGGCCCAAATCTGCCCCAGCGTTCTCCGCATGGGAGAGTTCATCCCTCCCTTGGCTCTGACAGGCACGCAGCCGCCTCCGAGCTGGCTCCCGCAGGAGCCAGCAGCACCAAAGCCGCAGTGTCCAAGCCGGGTACCCATCCTCTGCATCATCTTGCCAAAATTTGATTACACCCTCACAAGAGAGAGTGGCAAACCTCCCTGCGCTGCAGCTGTGGGAGCCGGTTCAGTGCCGCCGGTCACAGGCAGAGACATTTGGGAGACCAGGGCATCTGCCGAACGTCATGCTTAAATAATGGAGATTTTTCTGGAATAATTTCAACACCGGCTCGAATGATGGGAAACACGCTGTGTGGGTTGCGGGTGCAGAGGTCGTGGGTGATTTCCACAGGAGAGCCGTGGTGCTCATGTGCCGGGGCGGCATCATCTCGTGCTCGGGTCAGACTGCAGCCTTGGCGGGTGGCTCGTTCCTGCCCCGTCCCTCCAGTGAAACCCACGTCTGAGTGACACCGATGGCAGTGCCATTGCCCTGTGGTCCTGCTGGGGCTTTGCCGGGCTGCTTACTCCGTGCTGTGACGGCCGGTGTAGCTTTTCACTTCCACTTAGATTGACAGCGAGGGCACCTGGATGTGGTCTGGGATGGAGCACAGTGTCTAATGCCAGCTCAGCACCAGCCGCATAAATCGCTGATCGCTTCTTGTCGCGATACTAGTCACGACACAGCTCAGAAACCTGCGGGACCTCAGGAGATTCACCCTTGATGTTCCGTGATTATTTTTTTTTTCGTTCCTAGGAAGAGCACGGGACATGGGGCAGGGGCCGCAGAGTGCGCCGGCATCCGGATCCGGCCATCCATGAGCGATTTCCGTGCGTCCCCCGATGCTGCTCCAGAGTCCCCCGGGACTGCATGGGGCCAGGACCCGCACCCACGCATCCCCTGGGGCTGGTGGCTTTGCTTGGGAAAGCCTGTCCTCTGCAGCTGGATAATCATTTTCTGTGGCATGTCATCCTGGACGAACGGATTTTCCTCTTAGAAATACTTCTTGCCTGTGGCATTAAGAGAGAGTGTTAGAAAAGGCTTTTTATTACAGCGGATCTGCTCCGGCTCCCACTGACTGCAGCGGGTCCTCGGTAAATGGGCAAATGGTTCAGTTAAACTGTGTCTCTCGTTCATTTAGAGGGAGCAGATGCCCCCGAGCCTGCGGCTGATCGCTGCCCTTGTGCCATTTCCTGAGCCTCAGCCGAGGAGCTGCTGCAAACGGCACGGCAAAACTGTCACTCGCCCGCTCGGCGACGGGAGGTTACGTACGGGGGCTCCCGTCCCCAGCTGCGCTTGCCTTCTACCTCGTAGGTCCCCGAGAGGTGGGTTGTGCCCGGCTGAAGGAGAGAGATGATGAGCACAGGATCCTGGTTTGCGCGTGCCCTACCTGGGGAAAAAAAAAACACCAAACCCCAAACTGTAGCAATTTTCTCTATTTTCTGCAAAAAGGCTGGGCCAGGCTTCCTGGGGGCTGTGGCAGGCACGGCACCGGTGGGCGACCGTGATGCCGGCATGCTGGACGCAGATAGCAACTGCCGCCCTCGTTAGCGGCATTTCAGACCCCAGGCGTTTTGCCAGCCTGACCTGGGGGTGCTCGGCGGCGTGGGGACACTCCTCGGTGGTAGTGGCCGCTGAGTGGTGCCGATGTGGCTCCTTGACCCGGCGCAGGCCGCAGGCACGCTCCTGCGAGCGGGTGGGAGGGGAGGGTTTCGTCGTCGCCGTGTGCTTTTGTGGCTGCCGGCACGTGGGCTGCAGGGAGAGGGATCGCAGCCTTCTCCTCCCCGCTGCCTCCCGAAACGGTGTCGGTTCAGTCTGCCCAGGCTTGCTGCCGGTGCAGTGCCCTGTCATCCCCGGGGTGGGAAAGCCGTGGGACCTCCGTCTCGTGGTCCACCAGTTACCTACTTTCACATCCTGAAACAAAAAAAGTAAGTTTATTTTCTTCTGCTGCACAAAAAGCGAGGTTTTTTGCAACCAAGAGGCCAGCGAGTGCCTGCTCCTACACTGGTGGGCAACCGCAGCCGTGGTTTGCAGCTGCGAGTACGAGTTTTTGAGTGTTCCCAGCCCTGGGGAGTGACCCGGGACCTCAGCAGGGTGATGGTGCAGGTGGTCCATGCTGGCATCGAAGGTCAGTGGCCTCTTTTGAGGTTCCCCGTCTCCTCCCAGCCACCGTCCCGTGGGAAAGGGGAAGGAAGATACTGATGAGGAGAGAAAGCAGCGGCTGCAATTCTGGCAAACGGTTTTTGGCCTTTGGAGACATTTCTGGAGGATGCTTCCCACTGCCCCTTGGGATGGGTGGCTGAGTCCACCTCAGATTTGCCGTGGGAAGTTTCTCTTATCGCTGTGATCTGTGAGACCTGTGTGCCTGAGGCTGCGGGGCCCCCAGGCAGCACCTCCATCTTCATGCCTGTAATTAGTGTGTGCCAATCACTTGTGCCCTTGCGAGCTCCCACGTGGGATGTGGGGGGCAGCTAAGGGCTTGTCGAGGTGACTCGGAATGGGTGATGATATGGGGCTCCTGCTTTGGCTTGAGTTATTTTGTTATTCCTCTTGCACTTCTGGGTTTGCTTTGCTTTATTTTAAAAAAAAAAAAAAGAAAAGGCTGCGTAAGGGAGAAGACATCAGCGGGCGGGAGGGAGGTGGGGACGCCTTGGGGAATAGCCAGGCTGGGGACGGCCCTTGCCGAGCTGGGATGCGGTCCCTGGTACCCTGCCAGCACCGGCTGGGAAGTGCAGGCAGCCCCACGCTGGTGGCCGGTCTGGCTGCGGGCAGGATGGGAAGGACGCGTGGCATAGCCCTCTCCACGCGTGCTGCCAGGAGTTCACCCGTTTCCTTCCTCTTGCTGCAACCGGGCAGGCAAAAGTCACGTTTCTTCCCGCTGATTCTGTGCCCTGCCCCGGAGGAGGTTTTGCTCACGGCGATGCCGCGCTCGGTGGCCTTGAGGCCCCATTCCGGCACGTCCCCATCCCGGCACATCCCGGTCCCTGCTGAGCCCGCGCTTCCCATTGTGCCCGAAACCTCTGACTCATCCGTCTTGCGGCCGGCGGCCGGGGCCGAGCTGCTCTACTTCAGTGCAATCCCCGGCGTGTGCAATCCCCGGCTCACCGGCGTTTCTGTTCCCCTCCGCGACGGCAGGAATCGGCCACTTCTCCTCCTGTTCTGACCGGCCTCCAGAGCCCGGCTCTCCTTTGGCTCATCTTCAGCAGAATCCTGGCGCAAGGTCCTTGGTGCAGGGGGTCAATTCGCCTCCTGGATCTGCGCTACCCCAAGGGGAAAAAAATGTGCAGTTGTGTCCCTGATCGGCATGGGTAAGACCCTGGGCTGGCTGGCTGCTCCCCAGCTCGCCATATGCATCCTTCTCCGCATGCTGGGACCAGTTTTCATGCCCAGGGTGAAACACAGACCCATTCCCAGTGCAGGCTCTGCGAATCCAGTCTGAAGCCGCGGACGAAGTCGTTGGTGACAGTTTTCTGCACAGGATTTGGCAGCAGCTGCACGTTTTGCTCCCCCTGCATGGGCTGGCAGGGTGGGCTCGACCCAGCCGATGTGTGGTGGCCTCTGAGGGGTGGCGAGGCTGTGTGGAGACACATTGTCCCCACGGCCCCATGGATTCCCAAGCTCCAGCCACCCTTGGTGAGTGCAGGATCCCGTAAGATGCCTTAAATAAAAATAAAACAGAGAAATAACCTGGCCTGTGCTGCGCTGAGCGTTGTCCCGAAAGGAAAATCACTGTTGCCGTGCCCAGTGGGGCATCCTGGAGGGGCTGCGGGCTCTATCTCCTGTTGATGCCGGCTCATCCGTCGCTCCCAACCCGGGGCGGGATGTGAGCTCATGAGCAAGACACCATCAGGCAGAGGTAAATCTGGCAGCCAGGCATGCAGCAGGGAGGAAGCAGCTCCGAAAAGCCACGTGTGGGGAAGCAGTATGTCCCTGCGCACCCGTGCCCTGGGGCTGCTGTCACCTCCGTCCCCTTTCCTGTGCTCCCAAAACCCTCCTCGCGGTGACATCCGTGGCGGAGCGCACGGCTCAGCTGTCCCCCGGCTGCTGCTTCGCCGTGCCAAGCATGTTCAGTTGCTCAGTCCAGCATGGCTGGTTTTGGGTAGTGCAACCCTTTTTTGGGGAGTGCAACATTTTTTCGGGGGAGTGCATCGCTTTTTTGGGATGTGCCTCATTTTTGAGGAAGCGCACCTTTTTTGGGAGGGCAGCGTGGGTTCAGGAGTTGCTATCCTGCCTTGGCTCACAGCCTTTTCTACCGCACTCAGGACCTGGGGACCTCCAAGGGCTGCAGCACGAGAAGAAGCCGAGCGGGACGGGGCAGGCGGGTGCCGTGAGCCCCGCGGGAGCCGGGACGTCCCCACGGGAACCAGAAGGGCCCCACCGTCCCGTCCCCGCTGCCCGTGCCGTGGCTGAGTCACTCCTGCACGTTTGATGCTTCCTGCCCTGGCACAGCCAGGAGCTCCCCAGGACGGTTTCACACCCACCGCCCCGTTTCCTCAGCCAGCCCCGTTTAGACGCCCAATTTCCTTTTGGTTTGAATGCAAAGAAAGAGTTAAGCAGCTACAGGCTCGTGTGGATTTGGGCCAGATATTTAAAGATCGACGGCTGGGAAAGGAAAGGGGAGGTGTGATACTCTCCAAACGCTCTCTGCAAACACCTCGGAGGCTCCCGCTGCCGGTGCCGTCCCCGCGCTCCCTGCAGCGACTGGTGGGGGAGAGGCAGAAAATGCCTTTCTCCTATTTTTAGCTCTTTGGCGGTGTCATTAGAATAATCTGGGATTGGAAAATGTTGCTGTGCAAAATTGCCCGGCAAGGCAAAACTCAAAATGTAAAGGTCTGGGATGCTGCAGGGTAAAGGTGAGGGGCATGGAGAGGAAACGCGCGGCCGTGGTCAAACAAGAGCCGCCCGCGGAGCGCGGGCGGCGATGGGGACGAGCCGTGCCAAAGTGACACAGAGCAATTTAATAGACATGTCCTTAATAACATCCCAGGAGAGGGGGGTTTAAATAGAGACGAGGAGCCTCCCAGGGCGGGTTATCCAGGCTAGTGGGACGTGCTCAGCCCTGTGCCAGTGCTGGGGACGCTTTTGCAGCCTTGTCAGCGATGCCACCAGGCTCCTCGCCCTTACCACGATGGTGTCCCCTTAGTGCAGCTCTTGCAAACACCCCTCTGGAGCCCGGCCTGCTGGGAATAAAATAAATCAGGAAGGGCTGAGCGTTATAGGAAGAGCTGAGCTAAACAGAGGAGCTCAGCAAGGCCTTGTCAGCAAATGTCCCTCTGCTGAACCAGGACCAAAACGGTAGAAATTACACCCAGAAATCACACCCCTCTGAGCTGGCGCTCATGCGGGAGCCCAGGCCCTGGGCACCGCGCTGGCTCGCAGCCGCCCTCCGCCCCGCGTGGGTCTCCTGCCCTCGTCCTCCTTTGCCCCTTGGACAACTTGGCAAAGTCCAAAGCTAAACATTAGCTCAGGTCTTGGAGCAGCTGCCGATGGCCAACGCGCCGCCCTCAGCTGTCCCCTGGCCGAGTCGAACCTCGTCCCCTTGGACTCAGCCTCCACCTCCGTGCATTTCTCCACTTGATTTAAGGTGCTGCCCGGCACTTCTGCTGCTGCCTGGGGCCAACCATCATTTACGCACCTTTTCCCCCAGTCTACGCCCAGAAAGGCAGCGTCTCCCCGGCGGCACATCCTTGGTGGCCCCCACCAAACCCCTTTCCCAGTGCCGCATTGCCTTTGCGCCCTCCAGTTCCCCTTGCACCGCTCCTCCTTTCTGTCCCGCGAGCTTTGGCCCTTCCAAAAAATAGTTGATTTCACGTCCTGATCTTGCAGCTCCAGTTCATCCACGTCGCTGCCCCGGCAAAGGCTGCAAATACAAACATTTGGGCTGTTTATTTGGCTGCACCCTGTTCCTGGTGGGCGTTCATCGGGGCTGTCCTGCATTTGTACCTCCATCATGAGCCTTTTTTTTTTTTTTTTTTTTTTTTTTTTTTTTTTTTTTTTTTTTTTTTTTTTTTTTCAAATCTGATCGTGGGAAAAGCCGTTGGCGGCCTTGGGAGAGCGGCTGGGTCGGAGACCATCCTTCCTACCCCCCCGCCGTCCCCCGTGCTGGGTTGGAGGAGGACCAGAGCATCTTCCTCTGCAACCGGACACGTGAAACAGAGCTTGGAGGCTCGTGGCAAACCCTGTGCAAATGGCTGTCGGGTCTAGGAGGCTGAGTCGGACCTGGGTAGGTGTGATGGCTGCCATGCCCCTGCTGTTCGGAGTGGCACCTTGGAAGGCGGTGCTGTGGCCAAGCCAACTGGGAAAACGGAAAAAAAGAGTCAGCTCAAGCAGAGCAATGGCCACGAGTCCCAGACCACATCCCCTCCCTCACGCCAGGGGCTACGCCTTGCCTGGCTGTGCCTCCTGGCTATCAAAAGGTCCTTTTTCGGCGGGGCGGGGATGGGGAATAAACCCCACTAAAGGACAGGGATGCTCGTCTCCAGCCCCAGCAGTGCCACCCTGCACCACCCATCCCCGAGGGACCTCACAGAGGGTCCCCACGTGCCCACCGGCTGCCAGCTCTGTTTGTTTGAACACCCGCTGGGCCAGGAGGGTGGAGCAGGATCGATGGTTGCACGGTTAATTGGATTTGGCCGCTGCGACAGAAGGGCCGGGGATTAGGGCGTAGGGGAGGAATTACTGGTGGGGGCAGGAGCTGCCCTCGAGGTCTTTTGTCCTGGGGGATTATTGGTGGGGGCTGACAGACGGGGTTTGATGTCGTGTTCAGGACGGTCGGTGTAATCGCTTGTCGCAGCATCGCGGGCGGCCCTCAGGAACGGGGGGGGGGGGGGGGGGCCCTGGGGTTAACCCCCACCCCCGGCAAAACGCCG
>JAVKLA010000040.1:19666069-19721818 GCA_034782735.1 Sagittarius serpentarius
GCCCCACCCTGCGCATGCGCCGCCGGCGGCCGCGGGGAGGGCGGGGCAGGGAGGGGGCGCGCGGAGCACCGCACCCCGCCCCCTTCCGCTCAGGGCAGTGCGCGCCATCCCGCTTCCCGCGCGGCCTCGGGCGGGGACTGCGCCTGCGCGGCGCCGTGGCGGCCGGAGCCCCGCCCCTCTCGCGTAGGAAGGAGCATGCGCGAGCAGTGCGGCCGGGAACGGAAGGGCGGGAGTGTCCCTCTAATTCGCCCGGGAGGAGCGGCGCGCCTGCGCCGTGCCAGCCCCGCCTCCCTCGCGGCAAGGGCGGGGCCGCCGCTTCCTCCGCTGCTGCGCCTGCGCGGCGGGCCGGCGGCACCAGGGCGGGGCGGGGCCGGGTTCCTGCGGCCGGCACTGCGCATGCGGACAAGACGGAGGGGCGGGGCCTCGATGGGGAGAGGCGCCACGCGATCACACGTCAGCAGAAACAGACGGAGGACGCCAGGGGCGCGTCTTAAAGGGCGAGGCAGCGCCCGGGTGGCAGTTGGTGGAGCAGTTGGGCCGCTGCCCGTGTGACGGCCCCGCTGGCCCTGGTCCCTCAGGCGGGCGGCCCCGCCAGCCGGCCTTGGGCTCGGGGCAGGGCGGCCACTGGTGACGGCCACCTGCTGGTGTCTGTGGGGGCCTTGGGGAGGAGAAGGCTGACAGGGCCGGGGGGTTCTGTGGGACAGCCTGAGCTCTGAGGGTTTACACCCCAGCACCATGGGGTGCGGTGCTGGCCCAGGCAACCCCCCTGAGGTGCCTTCCAGCTTCCTGGCTCTGGTAGTGCCGCAGCGGGCATGTCCAGCCAGGCTGTGAGGCCTTGGTTCCCTGCCTGCCTGCAGAAGAAGCAAGCTGGGTGCAGGGTGTCAGCCTCAGGAAGGAGCTGGGCTCTTGCCTGCGGCCTTGCCTGCGGCAGGTTGCACTGGGCCGAGGAGGGCCCCTCTCACCTGACCTGAGTGCTGCTGCGGGCTTGGCGGTGTATTAGGTCCTGAGCGACCCGCGGGGCAGTGTCATGAAGAAGCATAGGGCAGTTGGTGGGGGTACTGCAGCAGGAGCCGGGGACCCAGGTTGGGAGGTAACTTTGAGTGGTCCTACCACCGTATCTGTGACCTGCTGGCGTGGGCCCTCACCAGAGCCCTCTGAAAAGAGCCTCCCCTATGTAAGACTAAAACCCTATCTTAGGATGGTTTTTGTTTTTTTTTTTTTACAATGGGGGTGGTAAGACACTGGCCCAGGTTGCCCAGAGAGGTGGTAGATGGAAACGTTCAAGGTCAGGTTAGATGGGGCTCTGAGCAACCTGATCTACGGGAAGATGGCCCTGCTCATTGCAGAGGGGTTGGACTGGCTGACCTTTAAAGGTCCCTTCCAGCCCAAACTGTTCTATGATTCTATGATAACGTAGTGCCATCAAGTTTATGGCTCCTTGTCTTGGGTTGCTCCCTGTAATGCAAAGCAGTGAAACTCAAGCTGTGGCCAGCCGCTTGGGAAATGCAGTGTTCGCGTACCCGGCCGCAGTCCTCGCCAGTCTTCCCCGGGAGCGGTGCCCCAGCATGCCCTGCATGATGCAGAGCAGCATCCTGCGCACATACATCGCAGACACACGTTTGGCCGGTTTCACAAGCATGACATGTCGCAACACCATGCTCCCAGTGACGTGCTGGTGAGGCCGGTACACGTAAGCAGTACAAGGCTGGTCCTCCAGGACTGGCATGCTGGAGCTGGGGGCTGTCCACCCAATTCCTGCTGGCAGGGCCTGTGGGGAGGAAGGCAGGGGGAAAGCAAGCCTGTGTCGGTAGTTGGTTCTGAGCTGATGGAGCGGACGTGGGAAGCGGCATCCAGAACGCAAAACCAGCAAAATGTGCTGTGGTCACTTCAGGGTTGGCCTTCAGGGAGGCCAGGTGATGTGGTCACCTGGCCTGCATGGCTCTCAGAGAGCACAGGGGTGCTTTCACTTGGGCTTGTGTGCATAAGACTGTCTTCACCATGTCCTTCTACCCCTTAAAAAATGCCAAATTTTCAGTTAATTTTTATGGCAGACATTTTTGCAATTATGTTGCACATGCAAAGCAATCCCTGTTGGAAGCAGCAAAAGGAAATTGTCTGATGTCCTTAAAGTCTAGAAGAAAGGGAGATTTCCTAGACTACAGAATTATTAAGTGGATGACAGTAAGAGTTTCCAGGGAAGCCTTGCTCTTTCATGCAGCGAGCAAAGAGGGAGGTTGCCAAGGAAAACATACCATCCGTGGCCTCTCCTAATCAGCGTGTGCAGGCTGCGCCGGGGGTACAGTCTGCTGACACCAGGGCTCACGAGTGTCCCTGCATGCATCAGGCAGTGCCAGAGTTCATACTCGCATGTTTAAAGCAGCAGATAATACTAAGTACCACACTGATGTGGGATTTACAGCAAGCCCTAGTGATCCTGCTGGGTACAGCCGGTTCAGTCTTAGTAGCATGGGAAATTTATCTAAATAGTTTACTGCCAAGCAGGGCTAAAATTGATGTCAGGATGTGGACGTTAGTGGGTTTCTACTTGGTTCTGTTCCGTGTGACCATTTCCGTGCTGGTGAACACGAGTGGCAGTTTATTAAATTAGGCAGTGGTAGTACAAGACCATGGATCTTGACCAAAATAGTTGGGAAAGGAGATGTCAGGGGCTTTAAAGTACTGCCTTTTTTCAAGTGCAGGCCTTGATTGCTCTACCCGCTGGCCTCAGAGCAGCATTTTCTGGTTTCAGGAAATGACTGCCTTGTTAGTATTTTTGTTCTGACTGCGTAAAGCATTAAGGGGAGGGTGCGACCGTATGTGAGGTTTTTCTGCTTTTCTTTTTAATAGCTGAAGAGTTACCTTTGGTGCTTTCTCCCGTGATCCACCAGTTGAGGAACATGGATCTCAAGCATTAAGTTATGTCGGCGCCTGCCAGCCAGCACAGCCAGTGAAATGCTCAGGGGTGTCTGGGAAACTTGTCTGTCTGGGCTGTGGGATGGCTGTGCTGCAGTGCCGTGCCACCCACCGGTGGGTACCACAAGGCACAAACCGAAATGAGTAACTGCAGAGTGGGGAAGTGCCTTTTCTATCACCTTCTTCCCTCTGTTTTGGACCCAGACGTACTGTTCCTTGGTGCTCTCCTCTTGAATCATGATTTTTTTAGGTTTGTTGGTGACTGCATTGTCCCTCATCCCTGGGGACGGTCTGTAGATGGCGCTTGGCCAGCTTTGGCTTTGCCCATTTCACCTGGCAAACAGCTGGGCTCTTCTGTTTTTCCTGAGCTCCTTCTCTCCTTTCCTTCCTGGTAAACTGGAAGTGATGGGACCTATGAAATACTTGCATGCATGCCAAGGCGGGCAGTTGCTTTCAAGAAGACGGCAGCTGCTCTTGCACTAGAGCCGTTGAGGAGCCAATCTCCACGCAACGGGGCCTTCCGCTGACTAAGCGGCAGTGCCACTTCCTGAGCTGCTCCTCTCCCCGCAGGGTTCCTGCGTGCCCATGCTTGATATCGGCAAACGAGAGGGTGCTCCAATCTGTATTATCCCTTTGCCAGCATGGGCCCGCTCCTTTCCTGGTGTGGGCCCTGCTCTGGGTGAGCCTGTGACCAAGATGAGCCATGCTCCTCCAGGCTGTGGTCAGCAGCTTCTGTTCAGCTGCCTTTGTCCCACAGGTCCCTGAGCCTTTACACGCAGCTGCGTGTCCTGTTCCTCGGCAGCTGGAGCGGGGACAGGCCGGACACCCCGATAGCTCCCTGAGCTCTTCCACTGCTGCCTCTGCTGCTGATCAGCACTTTTCAGCTTGGACCAGCCCCGAGCTAGAGCACAGTGCTGTATTCTTCAGCTGCCACTCCGTGACCTGCCGAAAGCATCCAAAGTTGACCTTGCCATCATCCAGGTCTAAAAACCTGACAAAGAGAAGCGATACACTGCATTACTTCATGCAGGAAATCCAAAACTCAATTGAGGACGTGGGGATGTGGCTACGTGCTGTAGAAGAGAAATGGGATCCACTCAGGCAAATGCTTTTTCACCTGCGCTGGCCTTTATTTGTGAGGAACCTCCCTGCCCTTCAGGAAATCTTTCTGTCCATATGGTCTGTGCATCAGAAGAAGATTTGACATGGTTTGGCATGTGTTTTTAAAGTAATTATTACTGCTCTTTAGGATTACAGCAAAAAGACATTTGAGAACTCAGCACTTTCAAGTTAAGATCTCAAATTAGTCACTAATAAACTCTGTGCATGTCAATCCTTGTAGCTCACACTTACCAATCCTGCAGAGAATGGGTGAGAAGCTGGTGAGAGAGCACCACCTACTTTTGAAACATTTTCATGTAGAGTCATACTAGTTTCCGTAAATGAACAGAAAGGACAGTAAACAGGAAGCAGAATGTAAATGGCATAATTTAGTAGAGCAAATAAAGGCTTTGTTGTCTGAGGAACCCCACTGCTCTGTCCCCGCAGAGTTACTGCATCCTACCTTGGAGAGCCAGGAAATAACATAGCTTGTGGTACGAGCCTTTAAAACGTGCATTTGTCCCAGTGTGAGATGTTTTGATAGATAGGTTCTTATTTTTAAGTTAGTGACTTGAGTAACTGTGGGATGGAAATGTGTCATCAAAGATGAAGCAGTATGATGATCTGAGCAAACTAGACTCTTGATCTCAGTGCTCAGCCTGCAGAAAGCTGATACAAATCTACACCCTGTAACCACCCCTCAGGGAAAGAAGTACAGGTTAGGCACTATATATACTCGATATAGCGTAGGTTCTTACGTTGCTGGTTGATTTTCAAGGTCAAATACCCAACAAAAGCATTCACAATACCCGAACGTGTTCTAGATTACCTGAAAAACATGACCTCTCAGAAGGGGTTCAGTTTCACATACCTGCTGAAGAATTAAAAACCTTCGCAGTTCCTTGGCAACACCCAGCGAGTTACTGGGTAGCCTGCAGAAGTTAAATATTTTAAAAGTAAGCCCTGGCTGACAATGTGTCTCTGGATGGAGTGCCTGTTGTATGCCAGTATGGATTTACAGCCCAGAGAGTAAAAAGCAATTATGGTTATAAAGTGATTATGGGTTAAAGCCTGGGGAAAAAGATAGCAAATATCTGTAGGGCCTTTTGATAACTCATCTGGGCCTGGCTGCAGGGCAGCCTGTTCCTTATCTTTTCTTTCTCTGTAAGGAACTTATGGGCGGTGCAGGTACCAAGGTTTGCATCTATTGTTTTACACGGGTTTGTATAAGGCGGTGTTTGCATGTTCTGTCCTCCACCAGTGGTCCAAGTGCTGTCACAATAAAGCGGTGAATGAAAATAATCCACCTTCAACTTTACGTAATGGCCATCACATCAGAATAAGCACACCTCAAGGAACCCCTTTGTTTTTCTCTCTTTGGCTGTAACTACCTTCCCAATCAGTTTGGATTATCAGACCAAACCTGTTTTACTATGATGTAGCTCATCTTGCTTACCTTCCTCTCCTCTTCTGGCAGAGGGAGATGGGAAAAGAGTCTATTGCACTGATCCATCAAAGACCTTTGTGGCTTTCCAAGGAAGGAAAGGGGAATATAATGCTGCTTTGGGTTTAGTATCTATGTTAGATTAAACTCTTCTGTTGTGAAAACAAATTATATCCTTGACATTACAATTGCATTCCGCTGGTAGATTTCTTATCATCGAGATATCTGATACAATGGGCCAAATGTCCTCTGTCGGGGTGAGTCAGGTTAGAGAAGCACTTTGCATGAGCGACTGGCTGTGGTCACTCCTGCCTGGAGGCAGGGAGTGGCGGAGATGGTCCCCCATGGGCGTCTCAGCCTTATTTCCTGCGATTCTGCGATGCCTGTGTCTGTGCAACCCCAGCTGGGCTTGGCCAGGAAACTAAACCTGCAGTCTCCGGCAGCGTGTGCTTTGCTGGCAGCATGGCATTAAACAGATTCTTGGGCATAAGGTTAAAGTAACAGCGTTAGGGAAGGAGTAGGGGTGGGAAGTGGGTGTTGTATTCTGACTGCAGCAGATTTCTGTTAGTCTGTGTGTGGGCTGAAATGGTGTAATGAGGACCTTGAAGAATCGCTAGAAATCCCACATTTCTCATCAGGAGAAAGCCCTGTCCTTGTCTCTCTGGTATTCCTCCGGCCTCCTGTGGAAGCGGGGAAGAGCTCTTCCAAAGTGGCCTCCCAGCAGGAAAAACAGTTTGGCCTCCAGCCTGTTTGTATCTTAAGTACATCGAAATGCCTTTGCAGTTCCTATTGGCAAACAAGCTGGCTTCTCCTTTCACAGGTTATTTTCAGGAGCAAACAGAGGAAATGTAGGTTGGGGGATACTGCCTGACCAAATTTCTATATGCCAGCATCCTGAATCACCACCATGACAACATTGGCCTGAAAAATCATGAAGCCTTAACAAGAGCAAAAATAATTTGTGAGGCTTTTCCTCCCCTCTCTGATCTTTGCATTTTTACACCCCATACTTACCAGTGGCAGCAGAGCAGGAGATACACCAGTGACCTTCAGGACTTGGCTGGATGTTGTGCCTGACCCCACGGAGACCTGCACCCCGAGGTTTTTGGACCCCAAGCCACTGCTAATGCCCAGATGTTCTGAGCCACCCTGGTGTCTTGCTAAGCATGGCAGTGATAAGGGGATGCCCAAGAAGCTCAGGGTGATGGTACTTTGCAATCAGTGCTGCGGACCAGCAGAAATCTGCTGTATTCTGCATCTACGCTCTAATGCAGGGTTTTTTTGCAGGCAGTTTCCAAGGGCTTTTTTTCCTGTTAGGTGTGTTTTGTCATTCAAAGGGTCTCTGGTTCCAGACACAGCGTGAGCATCGCCTGGGCCTCACAAGGGGTGGAGGTTTGGAGCTCAGTGGGATCGCAAAGCCAGTTCTTCGGGAGGCTGGAGCCTGGCTTACCCGAAACGCTTTGCACAAAGCCGCAGCTCCTGCACATGGGGAAGCTCAGCGGGAGCCTGGAGCAGCTGCTCCTGCTGAGCAAGATGCAGCAACTGGCTGTCAGATGAGCACCATGGGGCAGAGCTCCCCCTGAGCTCAGAGCCGAGCAACCGAGGTTTCCCTAGCTCTGAGCGGCCTCATTTTTTATTTCAGATGTTGCTTTGGTGGTCAGGGCACAACTCCGTGGTCGTGGGCCAGCACCACTGTCAGGACTCTGTATCTGCAACCTGGCTGTGTCTTGTCCCTCCTCAGTCTGCCAAACTCGTTCTCATCAGATTTTCTCAGGCAAAATAGGTAATTTCATGCCCCTGCTATCTTGATTCACTCCTGCTATGTTTTTTCATGTGATGAAAAATTTGCAGATTTGTGGCAGGAAGAAAAAGTCCCTGTGTCACTGATAGGAGGAGAGGATGGGAGGGGGATGCCTGACCCTGTGTTAAGCCTTATTTTTGTGTAGACAGCTTGCCTTTCTCCCCTGTTTGTGGATGTCAAGCCTACATCTCATGCCCATGACCCCTAAGTCGTTATCCTAATGCCTTTAACCAAAACTCCAGCTGTCACTGACAGCTCTTCCTTAAGTAGGTAACAGGAGCCCAGAACAAGATGTCTCTCTCTCCCATGCAGCCCCAACACCCTTAAGGACTTCAGGCTTGTGCAGCACTAGGGAAGATCTTGTTTGTCTTTTCTGAGGTGGGATTGCCATGTGTGTACTTTAGGCTTAGACTTCGCTCCACTAACTTGGGTCAGGCAGTCTGGAAGAAATGCTCAGATACCTCCTGAGTGGCTGCTGGTGGGGCTGGCCTTGGGCAGGAGGTGTGCCTGTGCCTTGGGAAGGAGATATGTCCATGTCTGGAACAGAGGCACGTCCGTGCTCGGGCAGGAGGTAGACCCGTGCCTTGACCTCTGCACTTACGAAATGCAATGCAAACCCACCATCTTTTGGTGCCTTTAGCCCGTTGGTCAGGGCTAAGCCAGTTGCACGGCATCAGCGACAGCCTTGGTGGGGCCCGTGGGGGTGGAGGCAGCAGCAGGAGGCTCTGGCTGGGCTGCTGCTGCTTTCTGGCAGTGTTTGCGATCTCGGCAGCTGGTTCTGCTCTCCTCCAGGCTGCTGTGGAGTCAGGGATGTTTGCTGCCCTCGGAGGTGCTCTGCACGGCTTTCGTGGATAGACACGACAGTCCGAGGACCCTTGCTCTACTGTGCATGTTCGCAGCCACCAGAGATCCTCCAGGCTGGTGTTCAGTGTGTCTGAAGAAATGATGTGTATCTGGAGAGGGGAAAAATCCCAGAACACCATTTTGACAATGGCAGTGCATGGTTTGGGATCAGCTTTGGCTCGCTCTGCTAGGAAAGGGGCAGTGCAGTCTACGCTTCTGGATTAGACCAAAGGCTGCCTTGGCTATCTGAGCACGCTGGCTCTAAGCTTTCCTTGCAGCCGTAGGTGTCCGTGGAGCCAGAGAGAGGTGAGGGACCTGCAGCATCCCCAGCCCCAGCCAGCTGCACAGTTACTCTCGTGGGATGTCTGGGGGAGGTCTCTTGGACAGGCCTCCCAGTGAGGCAAAACACAGAGTGAAGATCTCAAATACCCCGTGAAAGTATTTCTAGACAGCTGTCTATTGCAGCAGTGAATGGATAAAGGCAAGAAGCTCCTGCATTTTATTCCTTGCATTACATTTTTGTTACTTTTATATCCTTCTCTGAGAATCAAAACACTTCATTACGTCCGCAGGTATTCACTGCAGCGAGTAGGTTGCTTCTTCAACTCTCTTCAGTAAATCCGTCTGAGCTCTCACTGGACACATCCTAGAGCAGGACCATGAACTTAATTTTTTGGCCTACAACAGCTTAACTTGGCCTTTCTAAAGCGAAGTATTGTGTTGAATCTTCACTTGAAGAGCTAAATTTTGCTTCCTGTGTTTGATGCTCCTTCTCCCCTGTGTCCCCACTGTGTTGCTGAAGCAATGACCAGCTGCTTGAGTTCCCGGCTGCCACGGCGAGGCCGGAGGAGCTGGTCCCCGAGTGCTGGAGAGCTGAGGCAGCGGGAGCTGCGGCCAGCCGGGCACGGTGGCTTGTGCCTGTAATCCAAGCGCCAGGGAGGCTGAGGCTGGTGGACGGCTTGAGCCTGGGGGTTCTGGGCTGCAGCGAGCTGTGCCGAGCGGGCGTCCGCGCTAAGGTCGGCATCGATATGGTGGTCCTGGGGGAGCCAGGGGCCACCAGGTCGCCTAAGGAGGGGTGAACCGGCCCAGGTCGGAGACGGAGCAGGTCAAAGCTCCCGTGCCGCTCGGTAGCGGGATGGCGCCTGTGAACAGTCCCTGTAGCACAGCCTGGGCGAGAGAGCGGGACCCAGCCTCTTTTGGCATCTTTCCCTGGCACGACCCTGCGCTTGTCTGCTGTCGGTGCCGGGGAGCCATCATAAAAGGGTCAAGTAACACTGGGGAAAGGCAAAAGCGTCTCCCACAGATGTTCGACCTGAAGGTTCTGCCCCAGCCTTGCTCACTCAGGTATGCCCATGTTTTGATGGCCTGTGTTGTGATTCCTTGCAGCGGTGAAACGCCACAGTGCAGGACCCAGCCAGACCTTTGGGATCCCAATAGATGTAACTACTAAAATGGGAAATGACGGGTAGCAGAATTTCCGCTCGTGTTTCTGACTCAGAGACCCTGCACACCTGCGAGTCAGTAAGCATCCCTCAAACACTGCCAGCTTAGGCAGCCTGCTCCAGACCGAGACGGGGCTCCAGCTCCCTGGAGTGTCTCATTAGTGTGCTCCATTGGGTATTTACTGTCACAGCTCATTTGTGTCCTTGACTCTGAGCTTTACACTCTTAGGAAAACACTGGTGAAACAAGATGCCTTTCTCTAGGAGGAGTATTTCAAAGCAGCGAGTGGGACATCTCTTATCTGCTCTTCAGTAAATGAAGCGTACTGAGCTGTCCTGCAGATAGAGCTCCCTGATGCGCCTCACTTGGCTTAAAATGAAACTAGACGTCATGATGTGCCTCTTCTGGCTCAAAACGAGAAGTCTGGGCTTTCTCAGCTGCTTAAACCTGCTTGTGCTCAGAAATCTTTCCTGTCTGTCCATCCATCCATTTTTAAACACAAAATCCAAGCAGTCCAAGGACATTCTCTCAGTTCCCCACTGCCACTGTGTGGCCAGGCAGAACCCGCACAAGATGGATGTCGAGGAATCTGCAAAAGCCTGAAAAACAGCCGGGCACAGTGGCTTGTGCCTGTAATCCAAGCGCCAGGGAGGCTGAAACTGGTGGACAGCTTGAGCCTGGGGGTTCTGGGCTGCAGCGAGCTGTGCCGAGCGGGCGTCCGCGCTAAGGTCGGCATCGATATGGTGGTCCTGGGGGAGCCGGGGGCCACCAGGTCGCCTAAGGAGGGGTGAACCGGCCCAGGTCGGAGACGGAGCAGGTCAAAGCTCCTGTGCTGATCAGTAGTGGGATCGCGCCTGTGAACAGTCCCTGTAGCACAGCCTGGGCGAGAGAGCGGGACCCAGTTTTCCTTTTGCATGGGGAACGGGGCAGCGAGGTATCAGGATCTGTTAATGCCGAGGCCTGAGCTGCGCTGACACACCAGGGAATCCCAGTCAGGACAGAGCAGCAGGGACCACATCTCACGGAGCGGGGGGGAGTTTCTCCAGGGGAAGCGAGAGGAACGGAACGGGAGCAGGGGGGGCAGAAACACTCTTTTAAAGAAATTACTTCATCAAAGAGATGCCCCCGATCCTCCGCTGGCCCCCAGCTGGATCCCACCGTCAGGCACTGGTAACAAACCCCGGCTTTGCGCCGAGCTGGTGGTGCCAGCTGCCCTGGCAGGGGCTGCCTCTCCTCGGCCAGCGCAGAGCCTGGCTGCCCTCTCGGCAGGTACCAGGTGGGTATGTGCTGGTTGGGGCGGGGGGAAGGCAAGAAGGGGACCGAGAAGGGGAAGATGGGGACCGAGAAGGGGAAGAGGGGGAACCGAGCCGCCCTCCCCGGCACGGCGTGGCGGCGGTAAGAGGCGGCCGCGCGAGGCAGCCGGCGCCGGGCGCGGTGGCGCGTGCCTGTAGTCCCAGCTACTCGGGAGGCTGAGCCCGCCGGATCGCTTGAGCCCAGGAGTTCTGGGCTGCAGTGCGCTATGCCGAGCGGGCGTCCGCGCTAAGGCCGGCATCAATATGGTGACTCCCGGGGAGCCGGGGGACACCAGGTTGTCTAAGGAGGGGTGAACCGGCCCAGGTCGGAGACGGAGCAGGTCAAAGCTCCCGTGCCGGTCAGTAGCGGGATCGCGCCTGTGAATAGCCACTGCAGCGTAGCCTGGGCAACACAGAGAGACGCGGGTTCCTTTTGCGCCCACGCCCTTTTGCCCCCCCCACGCGCTAGCGCCCCCTGACGGGCGGCCGCCCGCGACGCACGCTACCTGCGCGCGACGCACCGACCCCTGCTGGCGGCCGGCGGCAACCCTCCCCTCTGCGCAGGCGCCGGGGGAACCGTCTTAACAATCCCATTAGAGAGCAAATTTTAAAGCCGGAGTCCTTACCTAAGACAACTTCCAAGTACAAAAAAAGAGGAATTAATGCAGCTTCGCGCTCCTTAAGCAGGAGGAGATGTACCTGCAAAAGACAGGAGTCGCTGCCTGAGGCACTCACAGAGCTGGCAGGCATTGTTCGGAGGCTAAGCAGTGGCTAACAGGAGGCCCGGCCACAGAGAAACCTGAGGCTACCGTCTCAGCGAGGAGGGCTTGCGGGATTGAGCGGGTCAGAACTAACGAATGGTTCATAAAGGGACTTCCATGAGGAATGAGCAGGTGCGCGGTCGCGGAGCGGAGAGAATTGGCGCGGGGCGCGACCCGTAGTGGGCGTCGGCGCAGGCGCGCGGCGGGAGCGCTCTCTGTCCGGGCGGCCGCGGCGGTGGCGGCGGTACCGGCGCCATGAAGTCCCGCTTCAGCACCGTCGACATCCGCGCGGTGCTCGCTGAGCTCCGGCGCAGGTACCGCCCTCCCCCGACCCGGGCTGCCTCCTGGCGCGGGGCCCGCTCCCGCCCGGCGCTACCCCGAGGAGCGAGGCCCGGTCCGATCGGTAGCGCCTCTCTCTCCTCAGCGGGGCCCGGCCCGCCGGTCCCTGGCCCTGGCCCGGCTTCCCCCCACCCCGCCATGGCACCGGGGCTGTGTGGGGCTGCTCTCCCCGCCCTCCTCCTCCCCGCCGGCAGCCCGGCTCCGCGCACACCCCCGGCTCTGCCCCAGCCCCTCTGCATCGCGCTGCCTGGCAAAGCTCCGCGTAACCCTCCTCATCTGCTCGGCCCGCCTCTGCCTCTGCTCAGCCCTGCTCCTCCGCACCGCTGCAGAGCACAGAGTCCTCTCTGCCTCCCTTGTCACACCATCAGGGAAGGCCTGGTGCTCTTCTTCCCCTCTGTCATTGCCCTGCTGCTGTCCCCCAGCCTCTTCCTGGGGAGCAATTGAGTGCTCTCCCTTTCCTGTTTGCATGGGGAAGGTGTTATGGTCTGTCATCTACTCACCCATCCTGCTGAGAAGCTCTAATGCTCCTCACATCTGTGCCCCATGGAGCCCTCCTGGTGCCCATGGCAATCTGTGTATTCAGGCCCACACTGAAAAACATGATGACAAGACTGACCCCCCCCCCCAGACCATTCCTGTGCTTGTACTGGGTATACTAGTGGCCCATGCTGGCAAAGGGCTCCCCAGGTGATGCAGAAGTTAGCCCAGAAGAGCAAAGTGCTCCAGTATAACCAGTAAATTCTGCATCCCTGCCACAAAGAGGAGTGCTTGTAGGAGCTGGCAGCCTGGCCTCCATCTTGTGCTGGAGATCACGAAGCTGTCTGGTTGCAGCTGGGGTGTCCGCAGTGGCTGTTCTTGCTTTGACTTGCTTAGCTTTTCGCCCTTCATCCATAAATAGCAATTTCTCGCATCTTTTGGTTGTTCGGCTTCCAGCTCATTCCATTAATCTTCCTTTGCTGCCTCTTCAGTTACTGCTTGGTAATTTATCAAAACTAGCACTTCTGTATATTTTAATTATCGCTGGGATATTTTTCAACCACTTGTGTGGTTTGTGTATCATATTCTCCAAAGCATGTATTTTCTTTTTTGACAGCTTATTGGGAATGAGAGTAAACAATGTTTATGATGTGGATAATAAGACATATCTTATTCGCCTTCAAAAGTAAGAACTTCTTTACATTTCTTTATGCTGTTACTGTACGTATGAGAACTAGATTTTTTTGTACGTATGCAATTTCTGTTGACAGGTGTGTGGCTTTTCTGACTAGTTTTCCGTGAAATTCAGAATGCAGTAATTTTTACCTAGGAGGCTCTTGGGATATAGCATGTGAAGTGTGAAATACTGCAGAAAATGTGCAAAAGGCCAAAGATGTTAGTGTAAAAACACACAATTGTCATTGTTTCTTTTTGTGGGGAGGGAAGAGAGGAGTTGGAGGAATGAAGAGCAACACTTAGTAAGTGATTCTGGTGCTCAGGCCACATGGGAGGTAGGGCTTGTGTCATGTCACTAACCTGTCCACTCTGGTGCTGTCTGAGATGGACCCTTGCTCATCTGCTTGCCTTCAGTTGTGTTGGAGAATTTTTAACTCCATTGCATGCCAGGCATTTTGCCTGGACGAATTATCCGTAAGCTTAAAAAGTGGATGTCCTTTCACTGTCAGCAGCGCTATTTGATGTGCTTTACCAATTTTGGCAGCAGTGTTTTCTGTAGATAGTGTGCCGCTGGTTTGTGGTGCTTTGGTCTCATTCCAGTGCAAACTGGTGTGTGGTAAGCGGTGGCTGCTCATGTGCCAGGTGGTAAGTCTTTGTTTTGTTAACAGACCAGACTGCAAGGCCACGCTGCTGCTTGAATCTGGTATACGCATTCACACGACAGAGTTCGAGTGGCCAAAAAACATGATGCCATCTGGCTTTGCAATGAAGGTAAACTAACCTACAGTTTCTTTTTAATAAGGTGGTTAGATATCAGAAAGCAACATTTATGTTCTGTCCTTGGAGACAGAAGAAAATAGTGGAGGGATTTGAGACAGAAGAAAATAGTGGAAGGATTTCTGGTGCACGCTGATCAAGTGGGTGACTAAAGACAAAGGAAGAGCCAGTGTGGACCTGGAGTCACGTCATTGATGTTTAGTGCCTGAAACAATGAAAATGTAAATTTATGAAGACCGGTTGTCCTGGTTTCGGCTGGGACAGAGTTAATTGTCTTCCCAGTAGCTGGTACAGCGCTGTGTTTTGGGTTGAGTGTGAGAAGAATGTTGATAACACCCTGATGTTTTCAGTTGTTGCTAAGTTGCCTTTAGACTAAGTCAAGGACTTTTCAGCTTCTCAGGCCCAGCCAGCAAGAAGGCTGGAGGGGCACAAGAAAGTTGGGAGGGGACACAGCTGGGACAGCTGACCCCAACTGGCCACAGGGGTATTCCATACCATGGGGCGTCATGCCTAGCTTGGTAGGGAGAGAGGAGCACAGCTCGGATGTCAGTTGGCGAGCGGTGAGCAATTGCATTGTGCATCACTTGTCTTGTGTATTCCAATCCTTTTATTATTCTTGTCACTTTCTTGTTGTTGTTACTGTCATTGTTAGTTTCTTCCTTTCTCTTCTAATAAACTGTTTTTATCTCAACCCATGAGCTTTACCTTTTTCCCATTCTCTCCCCCATCCCGCTGGGTCGGGGGGGGAAGTGAGTGAGCGGCTGTGTGGTGCTTAATTGCTGGCTGGGGTTAAACCACAGCACCAATATTAATCTGCTGGACATTTTCTGGGTCACCCAGTCCTTTTGGAATTTTAGTCCAGCAAAGCCCTTGTCATTCCAGTTGGATTGTCCAAATTTTTAGGCCCTGGACGCAGCACCCTATGTTAGTGGAGTCCTGCTGTTCAGTCTGCTGGACTTCGAGGGTTCAGACCTTGCTGCAAGCTGTTAGACTGTGTTCCTGTGGGTAGACAGGCAGGGATGGAACCTGAGTGCTGACTCACATGAGTCTGCTTAGCCCACTACCTCTGGATGCGGCCTCATGGAAATGACTCAGCAAAGATTCTCCAGGGTGGCTTTCAACGTCATATATGGATGCAGGGATAATCCCGGTTCTCTTTGTAAAATAAACCCTTTGAATTTTAACTAGCTGCTCACTTGTTGAGCTAAACAAATAGCAGTTTTTAATGGCAAAAATGGCTCACCGTTAAGAATCTGGAACAATTACATACCTATAAATGTCAGGGTATTATTTTGCTAAGGGCTGTCTTGTCTCTGTATTACCAAGACTGACATTTTTATGCTATGGTATCTGTATTAAGAAGTGGTCAGTGTCACAGGAGGGATCTATAGCTAAGACTGTATTTCAATATAAAATGTCACAAGCAGGTCTGTTTGCATCATTTCACAGACATTTTCTCCATTATTGACAGTGCCGTAAGCATTTAAAGACCAGAAGACTTGTCAGTGTAAACCAGCTGGGTATAGACAGAATTGTGGATTTCCAGTTTGGAAGCGATGAAGCTGCTTATCACCTGATCATTGAGCTGTACGACAGGGTGAGTGCAAAGCTCCAGGTGTGTCCTCGGTAAGCAAGCGCATACGTATGGCCTTTGCTGATGGTCCCCTGTGGTGTGCTCGCAGGGTAACATTGTCCTGACAGACCACGAATACATAATTTTAAACATTCTGAGGTTTCGCACGGGTGAAGCGGATGATGTCAGATTTGCAGTTCGGGAGCGATACCCTGTTGACAGTGCAAAAGCGCCTGCACCTCTGCCAACCTTGGAAAGGTAATTGCTTTTAAATGGTGTATGTGTTGGAATAAACCCAAATTACTGGGAACTGTCAAAGGCAGCATGTCTTTGGGTAGTCTGTTCACAGATTATGGGCCATTTTGCATTTCTTTTTTTAAAACTGAAAATGTTTTGTAGCTTCTAAGCAATACAATGTAGCCTTAAAACCCACTGTTCTTTGGCATTGCAACTCTCCGTTATCTTTCGCAGGTTAACTGAAATGATATCAAATGCACCCAAAGGGGAACAACTGAAGAGGGTTCTTAACCCACATCTTCGTAAGTAATTGTGTTTTATTAGAAAATGAAATGGGGTCAATATGCATTATGTTTAGGTGATGCTGAAAATTTGAACAACTTCAAGCAGTCTTTTTTTTCCGTTGTTGTTCATGACAGTCTGATGTTATGTATGTTGAAAACCAACAAAAAAACTAAGCTTTTGAAAACAGAGTAGATTTTTTTCATTCCAAGCCAACTGCACAAAGAGATGAGCCTTGCCATGATCCTGCAGTGATGAGGACCTAAGAGTGGCTCTGTTCGAGCTCTGACTTGATGGATTTTGTGCAGTGTCTTGTCTTCAGTGGTACCAAATAGGAGATGTAAGTGTAAAGTCAGGGCAAGGATGTTGTTAGGAAGTGGTTGGAGGATGCCAGTGCTGCCAGTCCCTGGAACGATGACCGATGTGGTAAATCCAGGATGCTTGATGTGTCCACTGGATGTTCTCTGGTAGCCGGGCAAAGCACCCTGTGCCCTGGTTTTCTTGTCCCCAGAAGCAAATGTGACTTGTGTGACATAGTCAGAACAAGTTTGGTTTATCCTCCTGATTTGGGAGTGTTGATCAAGCAGGGGATTGCTTGGCAGGTACCTCTGAACAGCTCAAATCACGTTTTGCAGACCTAAGTATTACTTTTCCTGTTTCTCAGTTCTCTTTTTCATCACCCTTGTCCCTCTCTTTTTGCACCCTGGTCTCCTCCTAAATAAACAACCTGCTGCTAATTACTTTCCCCCGTTGGTCCCGGTTTTGCCTTATCCATACCCGAATTTGGTATTTCTGATACTGTTATCTAGGTAACCTTGGCCTTATATAGTGTTACTGATATGATTACCCAGGCACAGCTGGCCTGGCAAGGCTCCACTCTGAAAGGTCCACAATTCTTCCCTTCAGTTACCGTGTGAGTTTGGCTGTTTCTCACTCTGCTCCTCCTTAGCCACCTGTGAAACCCGGCCATCCCTCCTGCCGCTTCTTTAATTTTTGCTGCTTCTCACGCTGGTAACCGTCGTGTCCAGCAGGTTCTCACGTTGTCCTGTAGTTCCTCACATCCTATGTGGTTAGCTTAACCTCAGGCCAGCGCCTGGTCACCAGCCCTATCATTAGCATGCAGCTCTAATAGGCACGCTGATACTGTCTCAGTCCCAGCAGTTTCATGTTTTAGAGACTTCCCACGACACGTGCATCTTTGTATTTAATATCTTGGGTTGGATTTTTCTTCCATGTATTTACCAAAGCTCTTTTTGAACGTGTATCAACTTCTGGCATCCACAGTGTTTGTGGTGAGGAGTTCCACTTGCTTGCATGTCCCATGAAAAGTGACATCCTTTTTTTGTTCTGAAACTAACCTCACCAGTTTTATGTGGTGCCCTAGTACTGGATTTGAAGAGAAGGTGAACAGTTGCTGCCTTTTTACCAACTCCACACCACTCATTTTATAAGTCTTAGTAATTTCTAGGCTGACCAGCCTACTGCATAGCCTACATAGTTTTTCCTTGCACAGAACCTGTTCCAAGCCTGTGATGATCCTTCTTGCCTTTCTCTGTGCCTTTTCTAGCTCTACCTGTTTTGCAACGGGGTAAGTAAAAGTGTACATAACATTCACAGTGCAAGTGCCCCATGGGTTTATATTGTGGCATGATTTCCCTTGGTCTGTTCACTATTCCTGTCCTAATAATTCCCAACACACAGCTTGACTTTTTTTGTGTTCACTGACAATTGAGCTTATGTTTCCACAGGACCATCTGTTGTTAGGTCTTGCTCCCAAAAGAAATGCTCAGTTGGGCATATGCATAAGTAGGATAGTTTTTCCACATATACATCATTTAATATTGTTTTACAGTGAGTTTATGTGTCAGTTCTTTACCTCATCGCTCACGATTGCTGGGTCTCCTCCAGTTCTTCACAGCTGGCTGTTGTCTTTGTTGCTTAGATGAGTTGTGTTTCGTGAGTAGGCTTTGCCCCTTGCCCTCTGTTCCCCCTTCGCAGGTCAGTCAGGTGCATGTTGATCAGCGCAGGCCCTAGAGCAGGTCCCCATAGAACTCAGCTTTTCTCCCCTCCCTCCAGGATGCAAGCTGACAGTTTATACCTCTTCCCTTTCCTGTCTTTCAGCCTGGTTGTAATCCAGGCAGGGGCTACCCCGCTATCCAGTGGCAGCTTGTTTTCTCTGAGAGCTTTGGGGTGAGCTTTGCTAAATGCTTTCTGGAAATCCAAGTAGACCTTATCTATTTGACCTCCCTTGTCTTTGTGCTTTTTAACTGTCTTGCAGCATTATGATGCAAAATACAGAACTCTGCTGCCTCTTCTGTATCTAGTGCAAAGCTCTGTGCTATTTTTAGTCTTTAGGCTAAAAAGAGTTAATAGCTTTCTAGTCTCTTTTTAAAGTTGCCAGTCATTAACCTCCTTGTGCCTCTGCTGTTAAGGCAAGAGAGACGTTGCAAGCTACAGTTAACAGTTTGGCATCTCCATCCTTGAGTTCTTTTAAATGGCTGGCTGAGTACCACATGATCCTGAGGATTTGCTGCTGCTTGTTTTGCCTGTGGATCCATCACTACTGACAACTGGATTTGAGGCAGATTTGCTGACATACTGCCTGCAGAGAAACATTCCAGCCAGAGCTTCCCTGTGCCCCTACGCTATGAATGAAACTCAAGACATTAATTTAATTTTCCTGCTCTTGTCGCATCCGAGTGTCCCTTTTGTACGTTGGTCACTTCTTGAACTTACTGATTCTAGCAGGCTTCCTGCTTGTGATATATCTGGAAAAAACTTTATTATTAATCTTGATGATTTTTTTTTTTTTTTATTTCTTAAGATAATTTTAGCCAGTGTTGCTGTGTTTCACATTCACCTGCCAGAGTGTGGTCTCTCATCTTCCACAAGGGACAGAACTTCAGATAACTTTTTGCTTTTAACAGTATCTCTTAAGCCAATGTTTAGTCATGGCGGCTGTCCTTGGATTTTTCTAAAAGACTGTTTAATGAGTGGTGTGCATTTGTTCTGAACCTCCAAAACAGCATCTTTAAATAGTCTGTGGGTTATTTGCAGACATTGCCTTTTATTGATTGTCTTAATTTCTTTCCTTCTAAGAAGCTTCCTTGCTTTATGTAATCTTCCCTTTTGACCTAAGAGTAAGAGATTTCTCGGGCTTTTGTTGCGCTAGTATGGATCCAGGTAAATTTTAGTGTCAGCCTTGTACCATGACATGACATCTATCCAGCCAGGCTGGGGTGATTGAAACTTGATTTAGCTGTTCCGTGTCCAGCTTCCACAGTTTCCTGGCTGTCCCTCTGCCCGTTAGGGTGACCAGCAGCCCTGCTCAGGCAGTTAATACTGTAGCCCTAATACTGCATGTCCCAGATGTAGGCCTGGGTTTTCGTTCCCATGGGATTGTGCTGGTTTTTTTTCAAGTGGTTATCTTGTTAATTCGTTGGGACTCTTTAAGATCCTACTCTAAGGTCATCTACGTCTTTCTAAGCTTGATGCAACACTGTCTCAGTGGTTGTCTTCCTTCATTTTTCTGCTTCGCTTGTTCTCAGTGTTCGTAGTTGAACTTGGTTTTCCACGGCCCCATCTTCTTTCTTAGTCTTTAAAGATCTTTGTAGGAGCTTATATCTGTTTTCATTTGCTGCTGCTCTGCGCCTTGTTCAAGTGGGGCTGCATCTGTTTCTGTTGTCACTCGTTTCACATTTGGCTTTGCCAGCTTTTGTCTAGTTCTTTATTTGAAGCTATGGAGTTTGTATGGCTTCACGTTTTGTAATACCTTATCCCAGGCCAGGCAGTTTGCCACCCTTGTTGGGTTTTCTACGCTCTTCAGTTCAGAATCTTTCCTACCCCCTTTTAAATGTAAGGGTTTCATTCCATTTTGGCCAACGTGAAGCCCATCCTTCCTGTATATCCTCATTCTATCCTAGACCTTCCCCAGTTCCAGATGAACCTAAGCATCCTTAAGTTTATAAGAACTCATCAGCCGTGAGCTGAGACCCAGCTGCTCAGCGCAGCCAGCGAGCATTTCTGAGAGGACCACCGCGGGAGACGTGGTCATCTGCTCTCTCTGGGCTCTGCCTCCCGAATTCAGGACCAAAGCTCCCTCGCTCTCCCCAGCCTCTCTAAGGACTGGCTGTAGTTTCACAGGCCTGGCTTGTTGAAACACATCCCATAATTTCAGTGTGAATACAAATTTCATTGTGAATGTTTTCTGCAGATGATGATGCATTTGGTTTTTTTAACAGCTTATGGAGCCACTGTCATTGAGCATTGCCTTATAGAAGCTGGATTTTCTGGGTATGTCAAAATAGATCAGCATATGGAAAGTAAAGGTATGTAGGAAATAATATTTTAAAGGCTGTACTACAGATAGGATAATTTTTATGTGTATGTAATATTTTCTTCCATAAACCTGTACTTCTGACCATATGGTTATATATTGTAATGTTTTTAGGTTGGGGACCAACCTTGTTCGCATTAAAACTCTTGAATTGTGCTTATATCAGAATTAAAACATCAGACTCCTCCTATAGTCTAAATGATTTTGTAATGAGATACTACCTTAAACATCAGGTGAACTCTGGCTATGTAAAGCGATATTTTGCAAGAATCCTGTATAGACGAGTTAGCATCAAAGTCTTCCTTTTTCTATAGCAAACGTGGGGATTCGATAAAGTAGCAGCTGTACATTGATGGGGAAATTATGGATTTGGGTAGTAAAATCAGAATAGATTTTTCTGTTGTCTTATATTTCTTGTGTGCTTCATATTTGCCATAAAACAAAAGGAATTTTTGCTTCCTACTGCTTTATGGTGCTTAATAAGTCAACATTGTGGCAAACAACTAACTTCTCACTGCTACTGATGTATGCTTGGCTTCTGCAGTTTTATTTTTATAAAGCGCTAGCATTTGTGTGGTCTTTTTTTCCATGTGTCGTGGTTTAACCCCAGCCAGCAACTCAGCCCCATGCAGCTGCTCACTCACTTCCCCCCCACCCAGTGGGATGGGGGAGAGAATCGGAAAATAAAGCAAAGCTCGTGTGTTGAGATAAGAACAGTTTAATAGAACAGAAAGGAAGAAACTAACAATGACGCGTTATACAAATATACAAAACAAGCGATGCACAATGCAGTTGCTCACCACTTGCCGACCGATGCCCAGTTAGTTCCCCAGCAGCGATCTGCCTCCCCCGGCCAGCTCCCCCAGTTTATGTACTGGGAATGACGCCCCATGGTACGGAATACCCCTTTGGCCAGTTTGGGTCAGCTGTCCCGGCTGTGTCCCCTCCCACCTTCCCTGTGCCCCTCCAGCCTTCTTGCTGGCTGGGCAGGAGAAGCTGAAAAGCCCTTGGCTTAGTCTAAACACGACTTGGCAACAACTGAAACCATCAGGGTGTTACCAACATCCTTCTCCTACTCAACCCGAACCACAGCGCTGTGCCAGCTACTGGGAAGACAATTAGCTCTATCCCAGTGGAAACCAGGACACCATGGAACTTACTTGAATAATTATGTCTTAGAAGTACCTATATAGATTTTTTTAATAAAAAATTCCCCCAATGTAAAATGCATACTGAGGCTCCTGTTTAAAATGAACAGTAATTGCTGTAGCATCAGGGGCAAAGGATATCTGCGATTTCATTTTTGAGACATGCTAGAATCCTACTTAACGTGCTTAAGTTGGGCAGGTTGCTTCAGGCACTTAATTGGAAGAGCAGTTGCCTGGGTCTTTTGTTGATTTGCTGTTGTGCCATGTTTATATAAAAATGTTTCTGTTCTAGGTGTTTTAAAATATTCCTCTCCTCCCCCCTCTCTTTAGAAAATATTGAAAAAGTGCTTACTGCTTTAGAGAAAGCAGAAGAATATATGACACTAACTGACAACTTCAGTGGAAAGGTGGGTCTCAGTTGGGCAACCTGGTTATCAGTTATGCAGGAATTGCAGAGTTAAACTGGTAGGCAGGTATTGCTCAGCACATGCTTGTTCCTGGTGTTACTGGCTTTAGCTTTTATTCTGTGACCTTGGGCTCCAGGTAGCGATGGGGAATAAAAATTGCTTCCTTGCACTGGATGTGCAGCAATTAAATAATTTACAAGCAGATTATGTAGCTCCTATGAGAACTGTGCCTGTGCTTTAGTAGCACGTAACGCCGTTCTGCACGTAAACCATGCATTTGTGTGATAAGCTGTAGGATAGTCCCGAGGTTTGTCAGAGAAGTTCACCTTTTTTTTCTGGAAGAAGTTGGAATCAAGACAAGGAAGCGGTCAGGGCTTTACTTGGTCAGTCACGTTGCTCCTGCCACAAGGTCTCCCTGCTAGAATGATTTACAGTCTCATGCTGATCAGTAGGTTAGCACCTAAAACTTGCTGCCTTGCTGAGGTAAGGGGGATCCTTTTCAAAAGCAAATGCTGATGACATATTTATGTATTCTTTTAGGGTTATATTATCCAGAAAAGGGAGAAAAAGCCAAGTCTGGAACCAGATAAACCAGCAGAAGATATCTACACGTAAATATTTGAAGTATTTATTTTTTTTTTTCTACTAGTCTGCATAACGTAAATTAGTTTTCAGGTGATAATATCAAATGTGTATTTTACAGATATGAGGAATTTCATCCTTTCTTGTTTTCTCAACATTCAAAATGTCCGTACTTGGAATTTGACTCATTCAATAAGGTACAGTGCTTTTGCTGATACTGTACTTAAGTGCTTTAATTGCCTGATGCTAAAAAGAGTAATTAAAATGTAGTGCAGATGTTGTTAATGAAAACATAGACCTTGGAAGAGATGATTAATTTTATGGATAAATGTCTTATGCAGAAAAGGCCAACTAAAGCAGGGCCTTTAGGCTACTGCTTAGCAGTGTTGTCTTTATTAACTCAGAGCCCGTAGCTGAAATACGGCATGTGGCACTGAGCGGAGGCGTGTATTGAACCTGTAAGGAAGGTGGCTGTTATCAGTCCTGGTCAAACGTTTTGTTAGTGGAGAGTTCAGACTCTGCGTTACCGATGGAGGCAAACAGTCGTCACAGTCATCACATTTATACTTTTCCAGTTACTACTTTGAAAGCTTCAGGCACCTGATTCAGTATTTCCTTGAGTGTTGTCCTTCCTGGTCCTTGACTCATTAACGTCTGAAATCATTAACTGCGTGTTGTTCCTGACCTTGATCTCCAGAATTGCCATTTCGCTTTCTGTCATCTCCTTCACAGCGCTGATGATCTAAGCAGCCTAAAACCTTCCTCTTCTTTTGTTTTAAGCACAGTGTCTGGCAGCTGGAACACCAGGAGCAGTTCTTCGGCATACTTTCTAGGTTTTTTGCGTTTTGTTTTGTTTTTTGGTTTTTGGCGGTTTTTTTAACTGACCTATTGGAGTAGCAGGAATACAGGGCAGACAGGTCTGTCATTGCAGTCATTTAATCTGAAGAGCACACTGTGTCAAACAGCAGCTTCATTTTCATCATTTCTTAGCAAAAAATGTGGGCCATAGTTTGGCTACTTACTTGTGCATAACCCCTGGTTTGCAGTGAGACGTATGCTTGAGTGTCTTGCTGAACTCATCTCATGCGAAGGTAAAATGGAGGAAGTTACTGAACCCTGTTTTAGCATCTGTCTCCTCTGTTAGTGCTTTGCAGCCACCTCTCTTGGGCAGAACTTCCTCTGCCTCCTTGTTGCTGGTATAAGTTAGTGCAACTTGGAGATTCTTAAAACTGATTTTTCTCTTGCAGGCAGCAGACGAATTCTACTCCAAGCTAGAGGGACAGAAAATTGATCTGAAAGCATTGCAGCAGGTACGCTCTCATGCAGGAGTGGGGCAGCTGAGGTGGCTCTCTAAGCTTCACATGCTTCGTTTGGTTCCTATAGCCTGCGGTGAGGGAGGTGTCATTCCTTGGTTTTGCTGTGGAAATGCTGATTCAGTCGTGGTCAGGGAGTGGATTTCAATATGTATAATGCTTGGAGTACAAGTAATAGCATTAACAACAGTATTTTGGAGACTCTGCATCTCCTACGCTGCTGTATTTTTCTGTGCTGTAATGCTCCGTTGAGTGTCTTGCAGTGATTAGGTGATAAGATGCCATTTGTATTTACATTTTTCCATCCCACTTATTTTTGAAAGGAAAAACAAGCACTGAAGAAACTTGAAAATGTCCGTAGGGATCATGAGCACAGACTAGAAGCTCTTCAGCAAGCTCAGGTATGACTCAGATACTTTTTTTTAACTAAGAAGATAGGTGATGTTTCTTGAAGAGTTGTACCTGCTGGTGGGCATTGCTACGGTCAGCGTTAGACCCCAAAGTGAAGCCTTCCGTTGTCATTGAGCACCCCGTAGCCCCTCAGGGGCTCTGCTCCCTTACCAGTGCTTTGTACCTCTCTTGCCAAAATTTGCTTGTGCTGCTCTGCTTGCCGGAATCAAGTTGGCCATTGTCCTATGTGATCACTTCAGTGCTATTCTTGGATTTCATCTCAATATTAATTACTGCTTTTATTTATTTTTTTTTTAAAAACTATTGCTGAGTGTGTGTTTAGCTTCAATGGGTATACACTTTTTACTTTCCTTAAGGAAGCTGATAAGATGAAAGGAGAACTTATAGAAATGAACTTGGAGATTGTTGACCGAGCCATCCAGGTGGTCCGTAGCGCGTTAGCCAACCAGATAGACTGGACAGAGATTGGAGCGATTGTTAAAGAAGCTCAAGCCCAGGGAGATCCTGTTGCAAGTGCAATCAAAGAACTAAAGCTTCAGACAAACCATATCACAATGCTGCTGAGGTAAGTACGTTGCTGATCACCTGTACCAAATGCAAGTAGGACTGACTGTGTGAGCTGCATAGGAGACAGGTAAGTTTTTAGCTTGTGCATTGGTATTTAAATCATTCAGTTTTTCTTACAGCAGCATGAAGAGAACATAGTTCTGTGAGCAGAGAGAGGTGCCTTCTTTTTTGCTTTCAAAAATAATAGTAATTTGGTTATTGTAATAGCTTTTGGTTTAGTATTCTTGGAGTCTGTCTGACTATATTCTAAAACATTGGAAGGTGTCCTAAAGCAGTATAGGTCCAAAGCTCCAGTCTGTCAGACAGCAGTTAATGCTCTCTGATTCATTCTTCTTTGATCTAAAATTCCCATGAGATCCCGCCCCTTCAATGCTGCTGACTGCAAACGGCAGTCCAGTGAAAGGCTGATCGTTTGAGATTGCAGCTGTTGTGAGCTGCAAGTTTTGATGCTGGTTCTTGTAGAAGTACTGATGAGAGAGCTGGCAGTGAGGCGGTATTTGGAGTGTCTTTAAAAACCTGATCTGACACTGTATCAGGCTGTTAGAGATAAAAAACCAAGGATTTCTTTTTTTATAGCTAGAACTTGCAGTGAGAAAGCTGTAACATGGCAAAGTTAATTTATGAATTTTTAGTTACCTCACTTTCAGAAATGTTAGTGTATAGAATAAACTCGCTTTCAGGAGCGAGTTCTGTGTTGGCAACTGTGTCATCAGTCTCTCTTCTCCATCTGTTTTAGTAGTGAGTAATGATCACTTCACTGATCAAACCGCTCAGTCAGTCCACCGAGTGCTGAATCATGCATCCTTAGTACAGAGGACTACGGAGATCTATTTCCCTTTATGAAGAACATTATTTTATGCTGCTCCTTCCACTCTTGCTACACAGACTTAATACAGCTATATCAAGCAGGATTTAATGTCCTGGCAGGAAGCAAATACAAATCCAGCTAGTGTGTGCTCAGCATACCTCTTTGAAAACAGTGGAGCAGGTATTTTTTGAGGTTTTAAACCAGCGCATTGCTGTCCTTTTCAATGATTCAGTATAATGATGTAACTGTTCTCTTTTCATGCGGCAATCGCGCACAGAATGTCTTCTGTTTCTTCTACTTTATGAAAGTAGATCTTTGGAACTGTTCGTGTTAAGTCTAGATTTTTCTCTAGGTTGATAGCATGGGTGGGTGCCTTTTGATAGAAGAAATTGCCGTGGAAAATGTCATTTCCTTGGACGGGAACATTAGGACTCTTTATCCTCTGCTTTTGTTTTCTTTTCCACCCCCAAACTTTGGCTGACTCCAAGACATAAAACAGGCTTGCATGTAAGGCATCCTGGGGCCTTCCTGTGGCTGCACGGTGAAAAGAGTTTAAGAGTACCTTAGGCCATTTCCAGTGTTCATGAGAGAACAGAAGTAAGAGTGTGTTGCACTAAGGATGAAAAATAACCACTTCTCTTATCTTAATCGTATGATGTCATGTGTTTTTAGGAACCCATACGTATTATCTGAAGAGGAGGAGGAGGAGGATGCTGATGTAGAGAAAGAAGAAACAGAGGAACCAAAGGGAAAAAAGAAAAAGAATAAAAACAAACAGTTGAAGAAACCTCAGAAAAACAAACCGTCATTAGTTGATGTTGATCTCAGTCTGTCTGCATATGCCAATGCTAAAAAGTAAGGTTTACCGTGAATGTGTGCTTTGGTAGTGGAAGTTTCTGTATGCTTGCAGTTGTTAATGATACCATCACAGGAAGGGCTCTGTTTATATCTTTTTAAAAATAAACATTAGAAATTGAAGTGGGTAGCTTGCCCTGAGCTCTAGGACATGCATTTTCTTGGTCCAAAACCAATATCTCACTGTTGCAGAGCAGCTAGTCTCTAGCTACCACATTAATTTAATTTTGAGTACAATTCTGCACAGTGACACATGGACCAAAATGGCTACTTTTGCTGTGCAGTAACCCAAGGACAGTGCTCTGTCTGTCTGAGGAGGGGACTTACTTCATCTGGCTGCTTTTCTCAGGTGAAGACTAAGCCGAAGATCTGGGCTAAAAAAAAGAATTTCTCAAAACTGAATGCTAATGGCAAATGTAGAGGACTCTAATGAGTACATTCTAAAAATGAGTGAATCTGCTGGGATTTCCGGTACAGACCAACTTGTGTTTCGCAGGTACTATGATCACAAAAGACATGCAGCTAAGAAAACTCAGAAGACGGTAGAAGCTGCAGAAAAGGTATTTTTTCTTTGGTTTTAGAAGATATTTAAAAGCAAAGTCCCTATCACTGATCAGTCAAAAATCCTAACTTGGTCTAGGTAGTCCTAATGAGACATGAAAGGTAGAAACAACCAAGCAGGGTTGTTTCATTCTTGAGCTTTAAGCTGGCCGAGCAGAGGATTGCAGATCCCTGCTGCGTCATCTGATTTCCACCAGTAGCGTTCTGAACACGTAAGAGAGGTGCTAGGTGGAGATAGTGACAGACTAGAGCTTACAGAGGCAGGAGGGGAAAATCGGTGGAAATCCTTGTGATCAAAGAGCTGCTAGTGTCAAGGGGCAGCTATCCAGGGCAGAGGTTTATGAAGATTTTAGCACAGCTATCGTAGCTGCACGTGAGGGGAATGCAGGCCTGTGAATAGCAGTTTGTGGAGCCTGCACTCTGAAAAAGTTCAGAGACATTTCCGACCAACTTTCCTACTGTTACCAGTTTTGTGGTTCCTGCGCTGGCGGATTGTGATCATGTTTTCTATCTAAATAGGCATTTAAATCGGCTGAGAAGAAGACGAAGCAGACATTGAGGGAAGTTCAGACAGTTACCACCATTCAGAAAGCGAGAAAGGTCTATTGGCAAGTACAGTTTCGTTGTCATTATCTACTGTACTGTGAATGCAAATTTAGAATGACTGTGTCAGGCTGAGTTTTCACTAGCTTAGAACTGGAGCTAATTATGATTTCTACACTTTGTATTGAGTCTCCTTACAGCTGCTTCTTGAAGGTGCTGGCCTGATCCTGTTAGTGCCTTTGCCTGGGAAGGTGCCTTTCAGTGGACATGGACTTGTAGTTTAGCTGAGTGTTTTGTTTTTAACACAGCTAGGGATATGGGCTTAGTGAAAATAGGGAAGTTCACTGTTGCTTTCTGGCAGCTCAGTATCTGAAATAGTAACAGTAGATTTAACAAACAAAACAAAACAAAAAAATCGAAACAAAACCCTGAAGCTTCTTATAGTCTAATAATTGAATTATTAAAATAAAAATAAATGGGAAGACTTTGTGGTGATGGTACTTGTTGTTTCATCTCAAAATGTCATTGGCAGTGCTGTTATATTTGTACTGTGCCTTGGTTTTATGCCCCAGGCAAATGGATGGATGTGAAACTATTTGCAGTGTCTTTTGTAAGTTGTAGATGCTAAGATGGATATTCTCAGAGTTTGGTATAAAAAAATACCTCTGTAATGTTCTGTTAGTTCCAGGTGTTTTTCACACAATGGATTGATGTAATTTGGCAGGTTTGAGAAGTTCCTGTGGTTCATCAGTTCTGAGAATTACCTTATTATTGCTGGAAGAGATCAACAGCAGAATGAGCTGATTGTAAAGCGGTACCTTAAACCGGGTGAGTCTGATTAAGTGCAGTATATCTGTTGCTCTCTTATTTTCCAGTTTTGTAAATGTACAAGAATGACACGGGAAGGTCTGTCTGCTTTGTTCTTAAGTTGGGTCTTGGGTAAGAGGGGGCTTTGGTGATGGTGAGTCCTGGAGACGGTGTGTGGTCCGTGGAGTGCTGGGGGGTCTGCTGTGGGAGGCTGGACCCTCCAGCACTGTGGGATAAGAGCAGGTTGGATGGATGCCCGTCAGGAGCAAAGGAGCTGGTTCTCCCTGGGGTGACTGGGATGGACTAAAAGGCTTCTGTATCCTCTTCTTGTCCTGCTCCTTGCAGCCAAAGTAGCTGTTTCCAACAAACCTTCACCTTAGCTCGAGTGATCTGTGTAGTTCCCACGTGTATGACTGATACGAGTCACTTCTTTTCCAGGGGACATATACGTGCATGCCGATCTCCACGGAGCCACGAGCTGTGTGATCAAGAACCCATCAGGTACCTTGCACGGGGCTGATGCAGGGACTCGTAGAAGCCTGGGGACACTGAACTGGCAGACTCTAGATTGCATGTCTGAGCACACCCTGGCGAGCTGCCTTCCCCCCTCGCAGTGGTACGCAGCTCCAGCAGACATTTCCCTTGGGATGTGAGAGGCATCAGTCCTTCCAAGATCAGGTTGTCACTGGCTGCTGCTGCTTCCCAGCCATGACAGGCTGCTTGCAGTTGCTCAGTTGAGCTCCTGGTGGGAAGGAGCAATGGAGTTGTGCTCACAGAGACAAGCGTTACTCACCGGCAGAGGCGGTGGTGCGCGTGCTTGCTGCTGGCCACAGGAGTCCTGCCGGGACTTTTGCTGGTGGCATAAGCAGTTTGGGTGCTGACAGAGGGTGCTGATCTCAGCTGGGAAGTGTTTAATGCAGTGGGGTGGATCTTGTGGGAGACCAGATGTGCAAACCCTGCCTGTGCCCCGTTCCTGGGAGGTGGTGGACGTTGGCCTTGTGTTGTGAGGAGCACAGTTACTGCTCGCTTGTGGAGCTGAGCTGAGGAAGGAGCAGTAGCACAGCTGGCTTCAGCCTCTGCTGGGGAGCTGTGAAAAGCAGCTGCTGATGCCGCTTCTGCTCTGTCCGAACTGCCTTCAAGCTTAGCCAGGCCATGTCGTCTCTGCCCAGGGCCCCTGGAGAGCTCACACGCTGGATTAGAGCGCGTGTGGAAGTTGGAGAATTTAATCTGTTGTGCATGGATCGCATTCACTGATGTCTTGGGCGTTACTTTGTAGGTGAACCGATCCCTCCACGAACCCTGACAGAGGCAGGCACGATGGCCTTGTGTTACAGCGCTGCCTGGGATGCCCGTGTTGTCACCAGTGCTTGGTGGGTCTCCCACAACCAGGTGAGGACACTCGTGCATGAGCTTTGCAGACAGAATATCTGAAGGAACTGGTGTGTGACTGCAGAGAAAGTGTCTCTGTGTGGGAACTGATAGATGCGGGTGAAACTTTGGTCTCTGATACCGTTCCTTGCGGGTTCCCCCTGGCTCTGCAGCACTTAAGGCTGGGGTGGAGGGGTAACCTCTGATACAACATGCACATTAGAGAGGAAATGCTGCAGGTTTGGCTTCTTAATAATGGAGGGAAAGGACTTTTATTGAAAATGAAGTTTTCTTCTTTTTTTTTCAGTTGGGCTTCTAGCTTTTGTATTAACTGCAGTCTTGCTGTGCTTCCAGTCAACTCCAGTGTAAGGGTGTAGAGATTACATTAAACTGACAGTTGCAGTGCCTTTAGTGTTCTTACTTCCTGAATAACCCAGTTACTCATCCAGGATTTCTACGACGTAGTGCCAGTAGTGTGTGATTGAATTGAAATATCTCTTAGGAAAATAGTCTACAAAGGACCGGAAGAACCCCTCAGAAATGGAGTCCTCCTGCAGACTGTTCCCATAAGTTAAAATGCAGCTTGCTTGAATGTTGCTTTTGTTAGTGCTGTTATTACACAGTGCTGGCCTTATGACAGATACTCTTTACAGTGTGTCGTGATTTTTTTTTTTTAGGTTTCTAAAACTGCACCTACAGGAGAATACCTCACAACTGGAAGCTTCATGATCCGAGGTGAGACACAAAGGAGCAATGTGAATTAGATGTTAGGTATTTTGTCTGAAGATGCTGTGCTGTCCTGCAGTGGCAGCCACCTGAGCTGCCCCCCTCACTGTGGCAGCTGACAGATCCAGCTCCTCTGCTGAAAATCTGTTGTGAATGGTTCAGACTGAGTATCAGGCAGCTGCAGCAGCATTTCTAGCTGAGGCCCTGGACAGAAGATCGTTAGCTAAATTGCTTTTGAGTTTCTCCTGTTCCGTTGTCATCCAAGAGACAGAGTGAGCCCCAGTGTAATTTTTTTGTAGCCTAAAGCCTCTCATAAAAATGAATTTTGAAAATACATCATGTAGCGTAGCTGTTAAACCTCCTCATGAGAACCTGGCTTTGTTTTTCAGGGAAGAAGAATTTTCTTCCACCTTCCTATCTGATGATGGGCTTTAGCTTCTTGTTTAAGGTACTGCTTTCTCTGTGCAACTCCTGCTGGCTTTTGTAATTTGGTTCAAGCTGTAGGAGGCTTATTTTCTGGTTCTTGCTTATCAGTATATTCCCAATTACTTCTTTTCCCACTGGGACAAATCCCATAAAATGCTACTCGCTGAAAATTACTCTGCTGTCATTTCCATTTTTCCCCAGTTTGCACTGTCTTCATTTAAAACAAACAGACACTGTGAACATTACTACCTCTGCTAGGTTCTTATACCAGCTCTGTTTGAAGCGTATGCATGTTTAGGGAGTCTGCTGGTTGTGCAGCTGTGTGAGTCTCCTCACGAGCTGTACTTCCTGGGTTGTCAGACTTGGATTTAAATGTGCTGGCTTAGTTTTCTTGCCTTTTGAATGGCAAAAAGTGTTCAGAGGGAAAGAACAAAGCTGAGTCAGGTGTTCTCTGAATGGGCTAGCGAACATCGCTGGAGCTGGAGCTGGCCTAACGTAAAGGCGCCTCTGTTGTTAGGTGGATGAAAGCTGTGTTTGGAGACACCAAGAAGAAAGGAAGATCAAAGTACAGGATGAGGACCTGGAAACGGTTTCCAGCGGTGCTGGTGAACTGGTGTCTGAAGAAGTGGAGCTCTTAGGTACAGTGGATGTGATGGGTGCTGTGTGCACTGCGGACAGACGGGAGTGTTCGGGGTTTGGCATTTAGTTCCCTGCACTATGTTACGGGTCAGTTTGCCATTTTTAATGTGAACTGTGTTTTTCTTACCTGTGTGCCCCAGAAGGAGGAGATAGCAGCAACGAAGAGGAAAAGGAGTGTCAGGAAGCACCAGAGGATGTGGAAGCCATGTCCGAGAGTAATCGTGATGAGGGTGTTGCTGACCTTGACCAGGGAAGAGTAAACACACCTCCTGCACCAGAGGGTGACTCCGAAGAAGATGATGGGGAATCTGAAGATGAAGTGGAACATCCGGAGTCAAAGAGTGAAGTGAAGGAGGAAGAGGTAAATTACCCAGATACAACAATCGACCTGTCGCATCTTCAGTCTCAAAGGTAAGTGAAGAAGCAGCTGCGCTTATCAGCAATGTGGGCACTTCTGAGGATCTCCATCCTGTTAAAATGCTGCCAAGACAAGGGCTGTGAGGAGTTGCCATCACTTCTTTCAGTGCTCAGCTCTGCAGGCTGCCAGAGTGCAGGGCTGTAAGCCTGTACTACTGGAATACTGCCACGCTGTGTACCATTCCCTGCCGTTTCCCTGCACGGCTTTTCCTTGTGGGCTGCTTGCTTTGGACCCCCCTCCTGAAGTACACACACATGCACACGCGCACACACACAGAGGTATCTGGCTCTTTCGTCACTGCTAGTGCCTATTTTGGCCTAAGCTTCCCTTGACCACCAGGCACTGATCTTTCTCTTCAGGAGATGGCTGCCCCCATTTTCTTTTCAGAGCTGTTCAGACCTGAGAAACTGAGTTTGTGCTCTGCCAAGCTGATGCTGAGTTACTGCTCTGCATGTGGCTGCGAGACGAGCTCATCTCGCTGTGCCCTGGAAGTGGCACTCCTTAGAGGGCGTGAGGAGATGGGATTGAGTGGGTGGAAACAGACAGCTCTGCAGGGAATATCACAGCTGAGCGGGGCTGTGTGCACGGGAAGCTGAACATCAGGGGTTCCTTTAGCACATACTGTACCCAGGCTGTCTTTGTTGCTTGTTTGTGTGTGTGTGTGAGACAGGCTGGCAGAGATCTGAAGACTTGTTTTGTAAACTGAATTCTGGTATTGCTGCCTTTTTCCATGCACCAAAGCTGGGATTTTCAAGAACTAGAAAGCCGAAAGCGGTGCAACCAAGTTAGCTGCTGTCTGGGCTGTGGTTGATGTGTCCATGGTTGAGCTGCTCTACATCTGTTGATGAACTCCATTTCAATCTCCCCACAGATCTCTGCAGAAAATCGTCCCCAAAGAGGAAGAACCCAACTTGGTAAGGTCCCAGCTCAGATGTTTGGCAAAGAGCAGTGTGAACTGCTGCTGGACATGGTGTGCTCTAACTGCATTTCACTTCTTAGAGTGACGTCAAGCCCCAGGGGCGAAGGCATCTGTCTGCCAAGGAGAGGAGGTGAGAGCCTCTGTGTGTTTGCAGTGAGATGAATGCCTCCTCCCCGTTCCCTCTCCAGGACCTGGGCGCAGGGCATGTCTTGCATCTCCCAGTCTGGGCTGGTCCATGTCTATTGTCCGTCCTGCGTTTCCAGTGTGGGACCTGCCTGTGGGATGGCGGCTGCTCCTGTCCTTCCGGAGTGCTGCTTGTGAACTAACAGTTTCTCGTGTACTTGTGGGCTCGAGAGGTTTTACTGAGGAGGGGTTATTTCCAGTGTACTTGTCTGAGGTTTCCCCGTAGCCCTGTGGCAGGGAAGCAGGGCGGTAAAGCTGGCAGGAGAGCAGCAGCCTCTCTTGTCGCAGCCAGAGGCAGTATGTCAAGTGATTATTTTCCTTAGAGAAATGAAGAAAAAGAAGCAGCAAAACGACTCTGAGAACTTGGAGCCACCTGAAGAGAAGCAGAAAGAGACGGAAACACAACCTCCCCTTCCTCCTAACACCAATAAGGGTGTGCCAGCCCCTCAGCCCATCAAGCGGGGCCAGAAGGTAGGCAAGGACTGGGTTCACCCACAGGTTGAATTGTGGACAGAAATTCCAGACTTCTGTCAGACGTCTGTGGCTGCCTGATAGTTTTCGACTCTTGGTGGTGCTCTTAGTGGTTTCAGGATGATGGTGCTGGTCTGTTAGCATTGAGCACTCTGTGCTTTCCTCACTGAAACCACAGTCTCTTGGTTACTGGTGAACTGCTCTGAAAGAGCTTCGGGAGACCTGGAAGGGAAGTGCATGTGGGATCAGCATCTAGGTGTTTGTCTGTGGGTGCAAAACTCTGCAAAAGTCATTGTTTCTAAAGCTGTTGGTGTGTTTTCTTCTGCAGAGTAAAATGAAGAAGATGAAGGAGAAGTACAAGGACCAGGACGAGGAGGACCGGGAGCTTATCATGAAGCTGCTGGGGGTGAGCGAGGGGAGTTCCGCCTTCCCCTGTGGCGCGGTCGCTTGGCTCGCTGGCTCTGACTGTCTCCCTGTGTAACCACAGTCTGCAGGGTCGAACAAGGAGGAGAAAGGGAAAAAAGGGAAAAAGGGGAAGACAAAAGAAGAGCCAGCAAAGAAGCAACAGCAGAAACCCAAGGCTGTGCATCGTGGTGCTGGAGGGGGCAAGGAGGCACTCCCAGCAGGAGTCCTGCTGCACGAGTCGCAGGACCCAGCCCTGGAGGAGCAGCAGGATGAGAAGGTGAGCAACACGCTTGCCTCTCCTCTCCTGTCCACACTGTCTGTCCCTTCTCACCCACTGCTGGCACTGTGTAGCTCTGTTCTGCCAGAGAGGCTGAGCGACTCTTGCTGGTTTTGGGGCGCTGTGGGGAACGCTGTGCCCAATGCCATGGCCCTGGGAGCCCATCGGTTTCAAGAACTGGCAAAAAACCCTGCAGCAATCCGTGCGCACGCTGCATTGCCAGCACAGCCAGAACGAGGGCTCGGAGGAGTACCGAGCCTTGCCAGGCTGCCGAGGATCCAGATAAGTCAACGCCTCCCCCTAGGTGCAGCTGAAATGTAACTGAGCGCTCTCCAGATCTGTTGTTGTGAGTCAGTATCTCTGAATCACAGCCCATCTCTCTCCTCCCAGCTCGGCGTGTGCCAAGCAAATTAGAGTTTTGAAAGAAATACTCCTCCCCTCACCCACCTAAAAGTGCTTTTCTTACCTTTGCTTTAAAATAAGTTAAATTCTCTTTGCAGTGAGAGTGTGGCTTTCTGTGTACTGCTGATAAAAGAATTTATTTTCTCCAGGGGCTGGGGGAGAAAAGAAGCAGTTGTGTTTCAGCTCATTTCAGCTCTGGTATCTCCCTTTTTTGTGTGTACAGGAGGAGCAAGACCAGGATCAGCCGGGAGCTGAGGTAAATGCTCATCTTTGAAGCTTGGATAAGTGCTGAGGAGAAGGCTTTACTCCTGCTTGGAACCGGCGAGCCCTGCTGCAGCAGGCAGCTCCCTGTGAGCAGGACCAGAGGCACAGGCTTTCAGCAGGCCAGGCCAGGCCTGGTTCATGTCTGAAGCCTTCCAGAAGGGCATGGCTCTGCTGTTAGAAGTCCCCTTCTTGCTTGTGGCTGTTTGAACCCAGCTTTCTTGTATTTTTAAAAAAAAAGTCACCTCTTTTTTCTTCCTACCCTGCTTACCGTGTACATCCCCTATAGAAAGTAGAGGCTGGCTAAATTGACACTTGTCCCTTGCCTTTGCCTCTGGAGGTGTTTGCACCCCCCCCAGTGACGGTGGCTCTGGGCTGGAGGATGGCACAATCCGATGCACTGCAAGTGGCTCTTCAGTTTAGAAGTTTGTTTACGTATAAAATCGCTTCAAAGTTTTCTGTAATTACAGGCTGTGTGGGTGTTGCCCAAGGCTGGAAATAAGTAGGTTTCATTAAATTCTTAAATGAAGGAGGATAACGGTTGTCTGGAGGGGGAAGCTTTTTGTGACCCTGTGAAGATGTAACTACATTTGGGGGTCTCGGTTGGGTCATTTAAAACTTAAGATCCATCTTGTTTCAAATGATGTGATTTTAGTAATCAAAGATGGTCAGTAACGAGTCGTGGCTTGGTAATCCAGTGCCAGGGATAAAGCTGAATTTAGTATGTTTCGGTAACCCCATCACGAGATCTGACACACGGTACCTGTGGGATTGCAGCTGCCGTTGTAGTTTGGCTGCAAGGGGAGATCCTTCAGCCTCTACCCCCAGTGAAACCGGTAGTGTTAGGGGCTGGAGAGACACTGTCTGGTTTCACAGTGAAGCTCCTTTGCTCGCTCAGGAAGGCGAGGCGTTGCTGGACTCCCTGACGGGCCAGCCACACCCTGAGGATATTCTGCTCTTTGCTGTCCCCATCTGTGCTCCCTACACAGCGATGACGAACTATAAGTAAGTCGCAGCGCCTTCTGTGGGAAGGGTTTGGCGGCAGCCTGCATCCTACTTATAGAAACCTTTTCTTTTTAAAGGTATAAAGTCAAGCTCACTCCAGGCACCCAAAAGAAGGGTAAAGGTACTGTATTAAAGCACTTGAATCCCTTCCAGCGCTCTACCTATTGAAGCCAGCACGTTTTTACATACTGTTTAAATCCTTCCTGTGTTTTTACAGCTGCAAAGATTGCCTTGCATAATTTTATGCAATCCAAAGAAGCTAGCGCAAGAGAAAAAGACCTGTTCCGCAGTGTAAAGGTGACTAGCTTTTCCACAGTCTCTCTTCCACAAACTTAACAGCAGTAGCAAAATGTCTGCTAGTGCCATTTTGGGGGTAAATACTTACAAACCCAAGTGGGCTATTGCTTTTTTTTTTAAGCAGTGTTGTGTTTCTCAGTACTGCTGGGGAAGATGCACTGCTTAGGCTGGAAAGAATCACTAGAAATTGGGCCTTAGCTTTCTGTATTGTCTTGTTTTTGATCTAAAATAACGTATCTGACAAAAGCTTCATCTTCCAAGAAGTCCTCTAGTTTTGGGAAGGGAAATTCCCGCTCCCGCTGGCAGCATGTGGAAGGGGCAGGCACTTGCGCTGGGAGTTCAGCTGGGCTCGGGTTGGAGGCAGGGTCCTGCTGGGTCTCTCACGTCGGCCTTTCGCCTGCCCCTCTCCCCGCCCCGCAGCAGGGTGCTTACCGCAGGCCAGGGAAGTCTGTGCCCTCTCTGCTCAGGCAGGTCTTAGCCTGCACAATGCAGTTTTCTTCTGCTCTCTTGCCAGTTCCTCCATTTCCTTCTCAAAATGGCCCCATCAGCCTGCAGCACTCCTGTACCTGTCAGCGGGGAGAGGGCAGGTTCCTTGCCGTGCTCTTCTCCCGTGGCTCAGTCAGCCGTTTGCACCGCAGTCCCCTCGCTCCGCCTGCGCTGCCTGTTGTGACTTTCGGGCCTCGTGTTTATTTCTGATTTCATGCCAGTGAGCCCCATTCATCAGGCAGCCCAGACTGCCCTGTGACCGCCGCTTGCTGGCCTGTAATAGTTCACTGATCAGAAACATCGAATAGCAGCAGATTTAATATTGACTTTTCGTGGCGCTCTGCTAGAAAAACACAATTAATGGTTCATGACCTTGAAGCGAACAGGTAGCGCCTAGGGAACTGCCGACCCAGCCAGCCCATCCCAGTGGAGCTGATGTGTGGAAGCTGCAGAGAAAAACCATTAAGCCTTTCACAATAAAACACGGTGCGAGTGAGCAGAAGCCTGACATCAGCCTTAGTTTCTTTGGGGGAAAGCTGGCAGAAATGGGCGTGTCGGCTCCTGCCAGTAGACTCAGGAGCACTAGCAGGGGTGAGGAGGCTGTTTGTAAAAGCTTTTCTGCTGCGTTCAGTTTCTTGTCTTTCATGTTTTGTAGGATACTGATTTGTCAAGAAATATTCCTGGTAAAGTGAAAGTGTCTGCGCCTCATCTCCTGAACAGGAAAAAGAAGTGATTCCGTACTTGGGTTTCTCACCATCAAACTGCTGTTGCTGCATGGTCAGAATCCAGCACCTGCAGATGGGGCAGACAGACAGACCGACCGACCCACCCAGACTGCCGTTAATTTGACTGAATTTAGCTTCCATGATAGCAGGCAGACGAGGACCAGTTCCTGCATCGCGGTTTAGATGGACTCTTAACAACTCGATACAAATAGCATAAAAACATGCAAGTAAATTGCTGGCGTTTGGTCAGTGATGTCATCTCACCCTGTTCGTTCTCTGATGCTTTGAATGCTGGAGCTGAGCGCTCGCTCCCCACACTGCTGGGCAAAGGCGAGCCTGAATTTGCTGCCGCAAAACTCAAGTGTTTCTTCCTAATACCTGCTGCTTTCCTCTGAAGGGGACTGGAGTTTCTAGTAGAAATAGGAGAGTTTCAGTGCAAATTGCTTCATTGGAGAAAAGGTAGAATTTTATTTTTCCCAAAACATGCCAGGGGATGGAAGGTGCAGTCCCAGCTCCCACCCGCACAGCCAAACTGTGCTGCGTAATTATTACCCCTGTGGAGGTGAGGAACAGGCAGGGAAGAAGAGCTGGGGCTTGAGGGTCAGAATAAACCCCAGGTGCGGTATCAGCGCATCCCAGAGAGATGTACAACCACAGCTCAGCTCTCAGGTCTGCACCACCCTGAGCACTTACTCAAGCCACAGCTAAAGCTTACAAGAAACCAGCGCAGGAAATACAATACAGGATTATTTTGTTCCAGAAGTCAAAGTTTTTTAATTTTCTTTTTTTTTTTGAGAACAGCTTAAACATGATTTCACCCCTTCCCCACAGCAGCACAGCCTGTTGTTCCTTGTCCCCGATGTCACCTGCTGGGGCTGCTGACAGATGGAGCCGAGTCAGCAAAGGCAGGCACTGACCAGTGTACACTGCCAGCGTACCTCCACCAAGCTGAAGTCCTTCAGGCCGTTCCAGCTCTAGGTGAGCTCCACGCGTTACTGACACGGCCTGTAACAGGCTCAAGCACTTTCAGTTATACTTCCCAGGGCAGAATATCTGCTACCTAAGGTTCACAATTGAAGTTCCACAACATAAAGAGTTCCAAAAAAACAAACTACAAACAAGCAGAGAGCAGGGGTGCTTTAACAGCTGAAGGTTTACGACAGTTTTATCGACTCTGACAATGTACAATTTCCAAATCCTGTTTCTCTGACCTTAAGCATTTGTGGCAAAATGTTAAGCAGTTTCCTAGTGCCGTAGACTAAAAGAGGACTGCTCACCCCTCACAGCGAGCTTCAGCCTCACTCCTCAGTAGTCATGGTGTGCCTCAGAATTTCCTGCACACAGAAGTCCTCAGGCCCTTGACTAGGGACTCTGTAACAACTACTTCCACACATGCACACCCCATCTTCTCGCCTGGGGCTGGCCCTCACAGGTACTTCAAGGTGGACAAACCCAGGACTAGTTTTAGCTTAAGCACAGGATACATCTTCACTTGCATTAAATACATTTATTGCAAACATCTTTACACAAAAATAGGTTCTCTCTAGGCCATTCACATGCAACTTAAAGGCAAGAAGCAACTACCTACAACGATACAGATATTTAACCTATACAAGTTGAATGTTTGCCACACTTGGTAAAATTATTACATCCTCTTAGAGCTGCTCATCCATGCACAGCTCGTTCAGCGATCTCTGCAGAGGGCTCAGGAGCCCGAGGTGTTGTTGCTTCCAAACCGCTGATTGACGCTGTGCAGCAAGTGCTTGGGGAGGCAATTCCAGGAACTGGCTAGCATCTCCTTAAAGCAAATGACTGCTTCGAGGCACAGCCTTGGGGAGACGGAAGACACGGCCGTTGTTAGCATGAGCAAGGGCTGCAAGGTAAGCTCATTCTTTACAGCTATTTAGTGAGGGCTTGTTTTCATCGTCAGTGCCAAATGAGTGCTTCTGAAAGGAATCTTGCTCTGTCCTCATAATTGGCTGCTGTGCTTTCAGCACTCTTTAGAGGAAGAAATGTTTTTCAGGTATTTTAGGACAATAAGAAACAAGTCTGGTGGCAACCCTGCGCTACTTGTCTTAGATAGAAACATGACAGTTTAATGGTGAAGTCTTGCTTTCTTACCTTACGAGAGATCGTGGTTGTAGAGAAAACACAAGTATTTCATTACTGTGAGCCTGCGGGGTGGCGGGGCGGGGGGAGAGAGAGAGAGAGAAGCAGTTTGGTTATGTGGATTCTCATTATTACAACAGGAGCCAAGCCAGCCAAGGCTCACACGAACGGGCCCTGGAAAGAAAGGCTCCGGGAAAGGAGCTCCTGGAGAGGAGAGGCTGAGGGTGGGCAGTAGGCTGGACTTCACATAAATCACAAAGGCAGCAGACCAGCTGAATGCAGGATTGCTCACCGAATCCTACCATATGGGAAGTTATGGGCACTTGGGGCACTACAGACGAATCAAAAAACGGATCTGGTGCCACTTCGTAGGAACAGCTGGAGGGGAATGGGCGCACAGGGTGGCCAGGTTCATGCGCTCTCCCTGTGCAGCATCTGTTGCTGTCAGAGAGGGGACCGGGCTGGGTGGGTCCCAGCCGGGCTAGAAGCTACAGTCTGCACAAGTGCACAAGGGGTGGGGGGGCCCTGTGAGCCCCACATCCCAGCTCTGACCCTGGCCACCACCTGTGCCTGGGGGGAGAGAACAGGAACACCACCTGTGGGGAGATTTGCCAAGCCTTCAGGGCCCTGCGCCGAGGGGCTTTGGACACAGGGACTGTATCAGGCTCAGCAGTCAATGGTTCATTGGTTTTTTTGTTTTGTTTTGAAATGGTTATGCTCGCTCCTTGAATGCACATAAGCCTCTCCTCTGCCCGAGCTGAGCTGCCGGCGCAGGAAGAACTGCTGCACCACTCCTGTGTGCCACTCGCCCGTTGCAGCTGACGCCCGCTGGTTCTTACACTAGAAGGTGCTGGCACGCTTGTTCCCAGTCTCCCTTTCCAGCCAACGAGTGTTTTTACAGACCGTAGGACACCCCTGTCCTGGCTGAAGAGCCCCTCTCTGTTCAGGCTGTTCTCCCCAGGCCTCTCTGTAGGCATGGCAGTGCCCCATGAGAAGCATAGGGAAAAGCTAAAGAAGTAGGTGGGAGATAAGAACAGGCTCCAAGTGAAACGTGTGAGGGAAAGTAAGTCATAGTTTGTTTAAATAATGAATTATGACCCACTTTCTAGAAAAGCAGCAAAACATTTCCCCTTCAAGCTTTGTTTATGCACCTTTGTCAGTCCTCATGAGATCATGCTGCCGACTACAAGTATCTCACACTCGCTGGAGGGATGAGAAACCACGGCTCCTGCAGGAAGAGCCGGGCTGCACAGGGAGGGAAAGCTCGAAATAAACTTACAGCTTTAGAATGGGCAAGTAAGTTGTTGGCACAGCCCCCAAAGACGATCACCTCTCCCTCTTCGCTTGCACAAGCGGTATGCCACAACCTAGAAACAGATGTCAGCACTGCATTAAACCAGAGAAACACCCCACCCAACAATGCATGTTTAGGATTTGTATTTGAAGTTAACACATGCAAGTCTGCCCTTCCATCAGTATGCTGTAGATGTGACTAATTCCACAGGAGTTTTTCTTCAGAGAAAGAAAACTGGTCAGCAAACCATGGGCTGTGTAAGGTGTCCTGGTTAGAGCAGGGCTGCGGAGCTGCAAGGCTCAGTGGCACGCTGCCTGCAAGTGCAGATGTGTGTGAAACCCACGGTCCTGCTGCCTCTGGAGGACGGCTGTAATGGTCTGCTCGCACAAACTTTATTTTCAAGTTCCAATCGAGTCAAAAGACTGAATGAACAGAGTCAGATTTTGTACTGCTCTCCTAAGACTTGGGGGAAACAATCATCTCAGATGCGCGTTCGGCAACACCGCGGCCCTGTCCTGCTGCTCCAAAGGGCAGGTGGGGGGCAGCAGCTCAGCCTTGTTACTGCCCCAGGAAAACAGCCCTTTCCTCATCCCCACCAGCAGCAAGAGCAAGGCCCAAGGGGGCAGAGCAGGAAGCCTCACTGCTTTAACTCACTTAACCTCGCTCAGAACACTTCCCCAAACAAGATGGATCACAGCAACTCACGTGACGTGAGTGTTTTCAATGCCATATACATGCATCACAGTAGTTTTGATGCGTTTACATTGCAGGTCATCATCTCTAATTTACTCAGCAGGAAGACAAAAATATCCTGGGCGTGCACAGAATTAGCCAGCAGCGGGGATGCTCAAAACCGTGACACCTGCCTGTGTCCAGTGTGCTGGCAGAGCAAGAACACACAGGTTCCAGTTAGCTCTTGTGCTGGCAGTCCCAGCTCAGAGGCCTCTGCAGCCAGGAGATCAAACCCTAAATCCCCATGTTCCCTGCTGTTTCACAAACATCGGTCTACAGGCTACCTCCAGCACCAGTCCTACGGTGGCATTCATCTTGCATTTTGGGCACACATTCAATACAGCTGCACTTCTGGAGTAGAAGCTAGCATTAGTATTGTTAAGAAAAAGGAAGTGCTGTAAAGAGGAATGTGTGTCCTGTCTTTGACAGCCAACATTAAATGCTTCCTCACTCTTTTTAAATAAGTTTCCAGGAAAGTGTCTACCATACCTTGGTTTTTCAGAATAGTTATGCTCAAACTGTATCCACTCATTCTTGCTGATACAATAAATCCAAGCATCACCTGAAAGACAACAAAATCCCAAACACAAACGGTATTCTGTTAGTTCCTTTGCATTTGCTGGACTGAACGTGTACTCCAGTGTAACACAGTCTGGGTTTGTTCTTAAATCAGATATTTTAGGAAAAACCTTATGAAGCACTGGGCTACCTGTTTGAAAACAGGTGTTTAATAGTGGCTTATGGGAGCGAAGTCAGAAGGGAAAGAAGGAGAACTGTAAAGCTCTTACTAATTGCAATTTGCATTAGATACGTTTTTAGAGCAGATTAATTTCTATAAATAATAGCGTCTCAACACACTCAGTGACTCCTGCTCTGTGAAATTAGCTGTCGACCATAAGGAGCTGGATCGCAACTGCATGGAAGGAATTTAGCAAGAATTTAAGGTGACGAGGGTGATAATTCAAGCATCCGTGCACAACTGTTCAAGAACACAAAGACAACACAAAACCCTTCTGGAATGACTTACTTAATGGCTGCTTGTCAGTGGTGAATCCTCCAAAGAGAAAGAGGTGATCTGAGGAAATTGGTGTTAAAGAATGCCACGATCGGCCAACTGGGCAAATGCCTTGCGGGATTCTGTATTTCAAGAAAAGCACCGTAAATTACACATGTGCTACAATAAAATACTGCTGCTCTTCTCTGCTCTGGTTTTTTTCAGATATTTGAAGGATGCAGCTTCACACTGCACACAGCTCATGACCCAACAGCAAGTTTAATTTCTCTAGACACAGTAAAAGTATTTTACTCGTATCAATACTTAAAAAAGCCTGACAGCAAGAGTCAGCAACTGATCAGGAGGATCAGTTCTACTTGAGTTTACTTACTTGATGGAGTTTACCAAGTCTCACTGGAATGATTAGAAGTGAATAAAAATGGCATCTTCATATTGCTTTACAAAGAAAGCAACTCAAGTTTTAGTACCTACATTTCATTCCACTCCCACGTATCCAGATTCAGATAGTAAAGATCATTCATTCTGGACTCCTACAATAAAGCAGACCATGGTTGAAATACTCCGTTTGGGTTTCAGTAACACATTGTTCAAACTGGGCTGGGGCTTACTCTATATCTGCCACCAAACACGTAGCCTCTGTTCCCAACGGTAGCACAGGCGTGAGCTGCTCGTGGTGACGGAGTTTTACCCTGGGAAAAGAAAGTGTAAAGTAAGAAAGTAAATTTATTTCATACGTTAACAAAAAGAGAGAAAATGCCATTTCACCAGAAACCCGCAGCAGATCAAGCGAAGAGAAGCTGGGCTGAAGATGCCCTTCACACACGCGAAGCAGCACGGCTAGAGCCGCACCAGGCACCCTGGGAGGCGCGGGGTGACAGCAGACACGGTGGGGCAGGGGCCAGGCTCCTCAGGCTTCCCAGGAGAACTCCCCTGGGCATCGCACTCAAGGCAAAGCAAGGTCTCACAGTTGCACGAATCGGTCACCCGAGGAGATGACAGGCTGAACTAAAGTCAGATTTAAGGCCAACAAGGAACAGAGAGTGAAAAAACATCCAGTAAGTCATTCTGTGTGCAAAAACTTGCTTTTTTTGATGGATGGAAGATCAGAAAACTCATTAGAAATGGGATTGTTTTCTCCCCCCTCTTTTAAGTGTCAAGGTATAAATTGTGCTTTTAGAAGAGGGTTCCGTCAGACACAGAAGACCTCTGACTGTAAATGAGACAATGACATAATGAATCATTAAACAGTATTTTTCTTGAGTTACTTCTGAAATATTTGAGATTTGTATGTAGTAAGACAAAGCAACTCTTTGGTAATCTGAATAAGGAGTTACTTATCTCCAATTTCATTTCCTCCAATTCTGTGGCGATATCACTCCATTTGCCTGTTCCTGAATACTTCTGGGACACTTCAGATGGTGTACCTTTGCAATTACGGAGTGTTTCGTTTTGTTTTGACCAGAATTCAGGACACAAGTGAAATGTACCAAACCATCACATGACAGTGAGGATGACAGGAAACCATACGTTCCGTTCTCCTGAGCTCCCCAAATGCCAATGAAGCATGAAAGAAAGCAAGCCAACAGCAAAAAAGATGAAGAGAGAAAGGCAGATTAAAATAAAAGGCAAGTTTCCCATTTTTGGAGAGGAGAGAGGACCTAGGTAAACGAATGGTTTAAATTCAGTTTAAATGGCCTCAAGAATGTTACTGAGCAGGCAGCAGGTAATTTTTATTTTGAGGTGATGTTTCCAAGGCTAGTTCTACCAACAGTGTTTCAAATCCCTCTCTCAACAGTCCTTCTCCTACAAGCATGTTGCAGGTAAGACTGCACGCACAAGCTAATGACGCCTCACAGAGTCCATATACAGGAGAGAAATTAACAGTCCCACTTCGCTGGCAAGAGCGCGAGGTACAGAGAATTAAGACAGCTCGCTCAGGAAGTGCAAGAAAAGAAGAGAGCCCCGGTCACGTAGTCCTAAGCTCTAGCTGCTGGCCAGGTTTCCTCCCCTGGCTGGATCAGACTGACTGCATGTCCCAGGAGGGAAGCCAGAACAGCAGAAACCAGCAGTGCTGCAGACGCAGTGCTTCCCGCCAGCACAGAAATGCCCTGCAAAGCATTTCTCATGTCCTTCTGCTAGCTGGCACTAGGTATTTCAGAGAGCTCTTCCATCTTTTCTAACTCCTGGCATTTAGGGACTGGTTTATATCCCGGAGAAGGCAGGATCACAGAGCACCTGACAACTAAACACTTGGCAGTTAAAGACTGGTGACATGTAAACAAGGCTGCAGGGTAGAGCAGGAAAGTAGAAAAATGTATTTTGGGTGAATTTCTGTGCTTCTTGCCTGCCAACAGTTAACCACATCTTCTAAATCAATGCCAGGGAGATACAGACTAGAGATAGGGCCCCCAAAGAGATACCAACAGGTTAAGACAGCTTCACACTGCAAGTCAACCAAGGACACAGCCAGGCACTCAGAACACCTGCGGCCCAAAGCCACTACTAACCCCGCACAGCTACGCAAGGAGGCCATTTTATCAGCACCCTCTTCTAACTCGACACAAATTAAAGCAGTGCACCCAGGCCTAGCAGAGTCATGCTTATCTTCATAGGATGCTACAAGAGATATGGCACAGAGCGCACGTATTTCTTAAGAGCTGCAACTTAATTAACCGACATAAGACTAATAATTACCGTGGTTATAGGCTGGCTCCAAGTAAAAGTTTCAGTGTCCAGAACATGCACGTGGTCATTCCACCCTCTAGGAAGACCTGAATTCTTTAAAAATATTAAATAAGCAACAAATTTTAATAAGCACTAATTAAATATTAAAGTTTAAATAGAAATTACTTCAAGGTTTACTTACCCAAAAAGAAGTTTCATCAAATTCAAAAGTTCCCCGTTGTTTCCCTTCAGGAAAATAACCATAGCCTCCAAAAAAAATTAGCCTGAAACAAAACATGCATCAAGATCTGTTAGAAACGCTATCACATCTGTTGCTACAAATTAAAGTTCTGTAAAGGCTGTGCTCAAACAGAAGACGGGAAAACCAGGGAAGCTCCTTTAGCTTCATTACTTCCAACACGTCTACAATGCAAGTTTTCCAGGTGTGGGGCCCTGTTTCTTGCCTAATCGACCCTACCACCCACATTCAATCCCTCTGTAGCTGTCGCCCAGGCCTCAGGCTTCCAAGTTTTGCTCCAGTTCCAAACATGTGAAGCTACCAGGCCTGCTGCCTGGTCACTGCGCTTCAGCCTTCGCTACCGGGGCTCCCGCACAGCAGCTACAGGGGTTTATTCCTGCAGTTTCCTTACTCGAGCCTTTCCAAGCCCTCTGCCCATTTTCCCTGAGCCCAAAACGTTCCCAGACACTCTTGTGAGAAACAAAGGGAAAGCATTACAGCTTGGGCACGGTCACTGTGGAGATGCGTGCTATGCAGGGCAGGGCACGAGGAGATCAGGGGAGACTACATGCAGCAGACCCTCTCTCTACCAATGAAGCTGCCTGGCAAGTTCTTAGTTTTGGGGAAGGAAGACCTTTTCCTTTGCACTTGTTGCATTTTGTTTCAAAGCCTGAAGCACAGTTACTATGAGCAGTCGCTCATCTGTTTTTATGGTTCTTTTTGGGTTTTAAAATGTAATTTAGCTTCATGTTTGGCTTTTAGCACATACTAGAAAATAATGGCATGGTTTTGCCAGAAATTCTTACTGAATTATAAAGTAACAGAAAACAATCTACACCACCTAACTAAACACCCACGACTCCAGTGTGGCACAGATTTACATCTAAACTGACCACATCTAGTACCGTAACAGTAAGCTTTCTCTCCACATCAACAATCTGAAAACTAGCACCATGGGCCACTTCCTATCTTTCATGAATCTCTGCAGCAAATCACACAGCAAATAGCGTAACAGCAAGCTTTCTCTCCACGTAATGGACAAAGCAGCACAAGCATCTGTAGTGTTATACACTGAAATCACCATACATGGCTCAAACACAAGGACATACGGCATCCCTGATTTCCTCTGCCCCAGTAGAGCCAGAGACAATAGTCAAGACCAGTTGTGCTAAGAGGCAGAAGATGCCTGTGCTGTCCAGGTAAGGTTTTGTAGGTAACAGCTTAAACCCTTACCTGATGTGACAAGACAGTAAGAACCTGTAACCCTTGCCAGTTGTGACCAAAGAAGAACTAGAGGCCCCTGATCATCACCTCATATTTGCTTCAGACCTCCTCAGCCCCTGGCACCACATACCCCAGCAGCACTGCCCACGCTGGGAGCCCTGCTCTGCGGGGATCAGCCTTCCCACCTGCTCCTGCAAGGGGACAGTTCTGGCCATGTGAGCTGTCACCTGTGCCAGAGCACTTTGGAGTTCTGTTCTCTGGAAGCCAGGAACCCTCTGAGAAACCAGCCCTTGGTAGATGCTCCAAGAAGAGCACCAAAAGCCCATGCCCATAATTCACTTCCATTCCCAACCTCCTGAGCAGCTGGGATACAGCAAGCCTGTGGAAACTACCTACCTACAACAGGGTCTCTCCTCAGTCTATCCCCCACTGGCAGAAGGCTGGAACGATCTCATCGCACGGCTCCCTGCTTAGGGGACTAGCACTACCCTAACGGAATGGGGGAGGAGGGTGCAAGGCAACGTTTTGCACGTCAGCTCATCTGGCTTCAACACCTTCTTGTCTTCCTCATCTTTTCCATGGTTTGCAATGCCAAAAGGCCTTCTGGCATCTCTGGGACACTATTCCAACACACTAAATCAGATAACATCAACAGCAGTTCATCTAACACATTCCTTCTTTTGTGCAACCAGCACAGAACACACCGAATTAAGCATGTGCATCGCTGAAAAAGCCACACGCAATTTTAAGATTAAAATAGCTTCCTGCTCTTCAGCTATCAACGAAATGCAAGCTGTCCCACAAGATGTGACCAAAAGACTGCATTTTGTGTGACAAGGGGAATCCTAGAACATGCTTCAGTGAAGAATAATTCCCGATGCAATTGCCAAGAGGAATGACGCCAATACAAGTAACCATGATGCAGTGTCTTTAAAGCGATGTACTGAGAATGCACCGTGGAAGATTTGCCTGTAATGAGCCTACATTTTGGACTGTGACTCACACAGATACTTTGCAGCTTACGTATACCCAAACTGGGAGTGAGGTTTTTTGCTTATCAACCATTAAAGGACAGAACAGTTTTAAAAGGCTGGCTAGGGAAGAAATCCAGCATCTTCCTGAAGCACGTATGTGCTGCAGACAAGTCCTTCTGCAGCTCTTGTTCAAACAAAAAGACACAACAATGACAAAACTAAGAGTGATTAAAAGCAAACACACGCGCAAGGATAGCTGTGCTGACTGCGTTGCTGGAGCCTTACTTGTTTTTGTAAACCCAAACGCCAAGTTTGTCCTTTGATGAAGGGGGTACCCCCTGACACTCTACTCTGACCCACTGCAGCACTTTGTCCGTGGATCGGGAATTTAACATGTAGAACTGTAGAAAATAAAAAGATTTTTTTACCCACACAGTTAGCTTAAAGCTTAAGTCTAACTGATCTTAAAATATTAACTTTTAATTAGCACGTATTGGTATAGAAATAAATTAAAAGTTCTCTTCCTAGCTGCGCAGAGCACTGACAACGTTTGGAACAATATATGGATCCAAAGATCCTTATCTTTTTGCAGACTCAAGGCCCAAACCCTTTTTACAAAAGTAATAGGGCTATAGACGTTGAGTTTTACCATCTAAAAGCTGAGATGGGATACAATGAAGGTGTATACAAAGTAGCAATTGTCTTACAGTTTAAAAAAAACCAACAACTGTTTTTTTTACGGTATCATGCCTTCTCCGTGTTTTACACCATTTTACATGGAGAGAAATAGCTGATACACATACATAAACTAACTGAAACGTAAGAATACCACAGCAGGAAGGAATCAACTCATTCTTTATAAATGCAGTTTGTTTCAGACTGTTTGCAAGCATCGCATCAAGCTACTTTCAGTTTATAGAGCGAGGCCAAAACTCTTTAATTTAAACCACACTTCCAGAACATCAGAAAATACTTATCAGAGGCTCCAGAGAAGAATAACATTTCAAACAACTACAGAGCAGTTACAAATCACCTCCTCATATTATTTCAGTGAACTCTGGAAATTCCCATCTTTCAAAAGAAGCAAACTCAAAAGCACCAATGCAATACAATTTATAGGGTGAATTGCGCAAGAACACCTGCAACCAAAACAAATAATAGGTCATGGTGTTTCTTCAGTGGTGTAAAGCTACCAGAGTACAATCATCACGTGAAATGATGCAGAGCTGAAGGCTGTTTTACGAACGCCTTTACGAACAGGCTGACCTGTTTTACGAACGCCATGTTATCTGACCTGTTGCAGAGAAATTAATACACTCAACTGGTAAAAGCCAGCCAGCTAATCGCCCGCATGGAAAAAAAATATCCAAGCAGTAAGCACCGTATTTTGTTAGTCAAAACCTCTCTGGCAAGCACAAAAAGAACACGGCTTCCATTAGTTCACATCTGGGGAAGCTACTGACAGGATGAGAAAGGTGGTTATCTGCTTCCAGGAACTAGAGGTGCAGCCAGTAGGTGAAAATATTATGCTGCAGAAGCCATGGAGGACACAATGACTGGACAGACGTTCAGCACCCCGTTATTAACATTTAAGCTCTGAAATGAGATCCAACCTGTACAGTCATTCTGAAGAAAATGTTTCCATGATTTGTTAAGATTACACATTTCTTGCTTTGGATGGATTTTAATTCACTGAAAAGGCTACCTCTAGTTTGTAAGAAATGGGAACAAAAGCTAATGAGGAGAAACTTACTTGTGAGGAGGGGTTTATCTTTAAATTACTAACCTTGTTTGTATTGCCACGTGCATGATGTCCTCCAAAGAGGTACACCACTCTGTCTACACACACGGCACAACTTCCAGACATGGAAGGTGGAACATCTCCCTCTGTTTTACTCTTCTTCCTAGAAGCACAGTTTAAAATATTTTACCTGATAAAAGCGAACAATAATGATTTTACCTGGAGTGGAATTTTGTAACGCTACCAGCACATTTTTAATTACAGTAGGTCACTGTGGACCATTCAGTTACGAGTTCTTCACACCCTTGCAGGTTTAACAATTTACAACACTAACCTGGTATGATGGAGGGGGCTGGGGAAAAGGCAATTTAATTAATACATGTTTTGTGGGGGAGGAATCCCACCTGCCCAGTTCAGGAGTTTGGTATGCCGTTCACGTTCAAAATCGCCAGAAAGATCCTCAGGCAAAGAGGATGCACCTGTCTAAACTGAAGGTTTCTATTTTGCTGCTGGATTTTTAATGTTTGTAAACACTATAACCACAAAGATGCGCTTCCAGCCCATGTCCAAGGCTCTCCCTAACCACCATGAGGACTGGAAGCACTGCTGAAACTGCATTTTCTGCAAAGCGCCGAGGGGACTTGGCTTCACAGCTCAAGGCCCTAGCTAGCCACGGAACTGGAGCACTGGATTCCCTCTTCTCGCACCATCGGGCACGCAAGTTTCACACAGCTTCCTGGCTCCCAATGATCTACGATGACACAGTAGTTTCTTTGGCTGCATTTAAACATTTTAAAACACTCCTTAAAAAGACAACAAATAAAAAACTCAATATGGGTTCCCTCACCAATGTACCACTGTAATCAGAAGTGGTACAAATACAATTTTCAGGTGCTATATTCTATACCAGGCATCCCAAAACACTTCACACTGTTGATCAGATACTCCTGTCCGGGCTGCCTGTCCGAGCTGCCTCTCTTACCTCACTCTGTGAAAACATATTTGGTGTTTTCATAGGAAAAAAACAAAATAAAATTTGGAACTATTTTACATACTTATGCAACAGTGTGAGAGGTGGGAACAAGGAGATCAGGGAATTCTCTGTTCACAGACCCTCAGCATGCTTTCCATACCAATTTAAGAATTTATCTTCCCCCACCCCTCCAAACAACAATTAAGTTCATTATTTACTGTACCATCTTCCAGTTTCCATGTTGTAGATCCATATTTCATCCCTAGGCAGATAGAAGTCATAAAATCCCCTAACTTGGGCATTCTGCAGAACAGGTCAGAAAAGAAAAAGCAACATTAGAAGGATGTCTTGACATACTGAATTACAGACTCCTGTGAATGTTTATACCCCCTCAGAGACCTAATCACAGAACAGAAAACAGCAGGAGCAGTGCCTGCCGCCCTCCTGTACCTCTCACCTGCACAGCAGCCCTGGGAGAGCAGGTATTGGCCTATTTTACCTTCTGCTGGGGGACCAGACAAGCTCCCAGCAGAGCCAGAGACTGGGCTTAAAGGAAGTTAAACCTCCTTTTCACAGCCCAAGCAGGATAACGAGGGTGCATCATGAGTGAAAATCTCCCTTTTAATTCCCCCATGCCCGGCGTGACACCAACAGAACAATACACCAAAGCTTTGTCTTGAGCTACCAATTTATTTAGCGAGTTGATTGACAATTCATCTTCTTTCCCGTCAAAATTGTAAAATGACTTGGTTCTGCTTGCAGTACACGCACACCCCAATGTGATAAATAACCAACATGTGATCATTAACACGCAATATATAGTTGTGCTGATAATGCTGTAAATAAAAACAGCATTTTGCACGGTGTGCATTTCAAATCACAGTATTTCCTTCTTTTCCAACAGACACGTGAGCTGGCAAAGGCAAACACCACCCTGCATCCCACAGAAGTTATCTGTTTGCCAAGATCTGCATCTAACACGATTTATTTCAGTATTTCAAAACTCTTAAATGTCATATGCTAATTTGTTAACTGGAGCTTTTCTTTTCCGGGGGGAGGGATAATTTTACAGTCACTCCCAAACTAATGGGACGTAATTACCAGCACCATGGGTGGCAGAAGGGTTACTTAACAAGGAGAACAGCATACCTTATAGCCTCCCCAGACATACATGCAGTGTCCATCAGTAACTGCCACGTGCCCGCTGCGCTCAGCAGGGCTATCGTTCTCCAGCTGCTCAAAGCTGTCCTCAGCTGGAGCTGGGAGCTCTTCATCTGCCTGCAGGTCTTCGTTATCATCGGCCATTTCAATACAGTGCTACGTGCACAGAATAACACATAGCAGGGAGCTTTGAAAACCATCAGGGGAAACCACCAGAGGCAAAAAAAAAAAAGAGAAACTACAACACTGTTGATTCTTTCACAACAATGTTTTGGTGGAAGAAGTTATCCCATCAGTCAAGAAAGTTTCAGATGGGGATTCCTCAGTTGTGTGTAATTTATAATGGTTTCAGGTGCCAATTTGAGCCAAGGTCTCTATCCGTTTTTTAAAAACACACTTATCTATAAATACATTAATTGATGGACCAAAAAACCCAACCCACAGCAGAACGAATTTGAAAGCTTTGCCTACAACATGGTTTTCACAAAAATGAAAACTCCTGCAGCTTTTCAGCCAACGTCCCTTTGGGCTGCCTAAGCCAAGCCTCCCCCACACAAACCTTCCCATAGCTGTTAAATGCAGGACATGTTACCTATGCTAAAAAACACCCACAAAACGAAGCCCCCTGCTCCAAATCACGCTAGCATGCAAAAGGCCAAAACCCAGAGCGTGCTGGAAAGCCAACAGCTATGTGCACCCAGCCGACGGCTCCTGAGCACCGTGGAGCTTGGGGGTAAGAGCAGCCTCCACGCCAGGGCTTTGGTACGTGAGGAGCCGCAGGGCCACGCTGTCACTGGGGTCACTGGTAATTCAAAGCCCCGACTGTGGGAGGAATCAAGCCAGGAGGAGACGCTGAAGACCGCCCTGGAAGCTGCCTGCATGCTCTGCCTCAGCCTGTAATGGAGCAGGGGGACCCCGGAAAAGCCAAAGTCACCTTCCACTTAGGAGCCACTCCCAAATCCCCGTCTGCTTTAGCTTTCCTACAGATATGAGTTTAAACCGTCACCACACAAAGATTTTCAGACACAGATCAAAAGGTCAGGGAAGTTGGACGGTCCAAGCGATGGTTTTGTGTAACCAGGCAAAGCGAGGGAAGTGAAAAGGACCTTAGTGAGACTATCAAACCCTGCACTCACACAAAATCCTTGACATCTACACCACTCCTGACAGATTTTTGTTTAACTTCAATCTCTCCAATGATGGAGACATCACACCACCCTCGGTAGTTTATTTCTGAGCTTTAATTACGCTTTAAATTAGAAAGCCTTGCTCACATCTCAGTGAATTCTGTCTGCTTCAAGTTAACCAGATTTTTACCGACCTCTCCCTGGTGAAAAGCGTTTTTATTCTAATTTTTTTAACAGCCTAAGACACACTGGACAACTGTCCCCCTCTAGTCATTTTTCAGTCCCATCCTGAAACACTTCTCACAAGTCACTGCAGTTCCCAAGCCCTCTGTGGCTCTGCCCTGACTGTCCACACGCCTCGCGACACCCCGACTGGCCAGACGTGGTCTCCTGTCGGGACATACCCGTGACACGGGACCCAAGCTGAGCAGCAGCCGCACCGAGCTGAGCGATGCGCCAACACCGCGCTTACCAGACCCGTTAACAACCCCCCGACCCTTCCCGCCTTCTGTCAAGGTTGGATAGACCAACCCAACCCAACCCAACCCACCCCACCCCCCCGCCCCACAGCACGCAGCCCCCTCCCGGCTCCGGCCTGTCCCCCGGCTCATGTCCCCCCGCCCCCGGCGCCCTGCCCTGCCGAGCCGCTTCCCCTCCGATCCCCGGGGGCCTACCTCGGCGGCGGGGCCGGTGGTTTCTGCGGGCGGGAAGCTGCGGCCCGCCCTGGCACCGCGTCCCCCGGGGACGAACGAGGGGGAAGGCAGCCCGGGCGCGGAGGAAGGGGCTGGCCTCGGCGGCCGGGCCTGTCGGGCTGCTGGGCCGCTGCAAGGCGCCCGCGGGCTCCCCTGAGAGCCCCGAGGCTGGTGTGGCCCGCCGTCCGGCACAGGGCAGAGCTGGGCGGTAGCGGGGACGGAGCGGGGAGACAGAAAGGGCAGAGGGTTTGGGGTTTTTTTGTTTGTTTGTTTTGTTTTGTTTTGTTTTTTGTTTTGTTTTGTCCCGTCTCCCGTCGCGTGGGGGGGGGGGGGGGGGGGGGGGGGGGGGGGGGGGGGGGGGGGGGGGGGGCCCCGCGCCCGGGCCCGCCCCCCCCCCCCCCCCAGTTCATCTGTTAGAGAATAAAGCCTTGATTTTGGAAAAATCCACACACACACCCTCCCTCCCCTCTCCTCTCCCTGCCCTCGGTCTTTAATAGCTTTCTGTGGGCTGTTTCTGTGGAGGGTGCCTGACATTGAGGCTGGCTGTAACCCCCCCCCCCCCTTGCAAGTTATCTTTTCAATTTTAAATTTAATTTCACCTTTTTGAAAAAAAAAAAAGAAACCAGCTTCTGCAGCTGCAGAGCTGTACCCTGCGGTAGACACGCGCTTCAGCTGTAGCTCAGTGAACTTCAGCTGATTGTTATAGCTTATCTTTACAAATTCAAGGACGAAAGTTTTTTTCTTATTAAGTCTTGCAGAAGGGAGTATCTTTCATGGAGCAGGAATTTATGGTTATCTAAGAATTTCTTCTTTGCGTTTCTTCCTTCTTTGAAACTGGCTTGCTGGCTTTGATGTGAGTTTAAAGGAGATGCCTGAGGATCTTGCTTAGAAGGATCAAACTCTTTTTTACTAAAGATATAGTAGAAAAGTTGTAACAGTTTCATATTCCAAAGGATAAACAATTTATTAGTGTGTGAACAGCTCAGTATCTCATTACAGTTGAATATCAGTTTTGTAATTATGCTATGTTATTCTGAGACAAAAAATGCAGAATTTTGGTAGTCTGTCATGGCAAAATCAACTGCCATTATATTAAATACAGCTGTTTTGACCCAATTACAAAGGTTTTGTTAGCACTGCTTAATTACACAGTTGATGGTAACCTGCTCCATGTTACTTTAGTGACTCAGAAGCACATTAGAAACTATGTATTTATAAAATGTGGGTTACAAATGGTAAATCAAACTACAGCACTAACCAGTCTGAATTGTGTATATACCAACACGTTTAAATATATCTAAAATATTTGCCTTTCATTGATTGTAGTAAAGTATAGTAGGCATTGTAGGAAAATTGCAAGAGTGTTGGCATTGCAGGATGGTCTGGTTTTTTAAATCTCATTTAAGCTGTTGTCTTACAGAAGTTATTTAACTTTACTCAGCACTGATAAAGTAAAAACAGTAGAACAACAAGTGGTTTGCAAAAATCCCTGCATAAGCACGTAATTTTGTCATGTTTGTCTCCTAAATTGTGCCTTAGCATCTACCTTTTTCATTATTTTGAGATTAAACACAGCAGCTCCTTCTTATTCATTTTGGAAAAGCTGTGGGACAAAGTCTCAGCGGAGACCCATATTCCTTAATTTAGCAATACAGGCAAGGGATGAAGTAAAACAAAAACCATGTTAAGTAATATTTACAGCAGGTGATGTGTCTCTGTAATTGCCTTGAGATGACTGCTGTCTTTCATCATATTAAACGCATTTATTATATTTAGACACAAAGTCACCTCATCCTAACAGAGAGGAAAATGAAAGATGAAAACACTTTAACTGCTGCTTGTAGCAGGAGAGGGTAAGACTAAAATATTGATTGTCATGAAACTTTCATTTAGGCCCATTAATCAAGCTTGAAATTGGCCTCTTCAGTAAACGAACAACACCAGAGTGATTGTTATCTTTCAGTAATACCTTAAAATGATTACTGCAAAGGGAGGAGGGTAGAGCTAAGCAGTACCCTTCTCAAAGGAATTTAGAAAATCTCTTTGGTAATTTATTTGAGCTCTTGGGAATACTTTACTTAGGTTTACATGTTTCTGGAACAGTACGCTAATGCATAAAAGCTCGACAGGCATATAACAACAACAACAAAAAGAACTTTTCAGAATTGTACGCACAGACTGCGAGCAATGAGTTGGGCCTAGTTACAGGCAGAAATGAGAGAGAGGAAAGAGGACTTGACCGAGCGGGAAGTGATCAAAAGTAATTGGGTATTTCTGGCATTTTGTAATGTGAAAGAGAAACTGACAGAATGGAAATTATTTCAAAATGTTGCTCGCAAATTTTGATTTATGCTAATAAAACATTATCGATACAAACATTTTAAGACCTCTGATAGGCAAATTGGGCAAAGTATTATGTAGAAAGAAAGACACTTTACCCAAAATATACATATGCGATGGTTAATTTGTGACCAGGTTGGGGGGGGGGGGGGGGGGGGGGCG
>JAVKLA010000040.1:19721918-19785287 GCA_034782735.1 Sagittarius serpentarius
CCCCATCCCTGGGAACATTCCAGGCCAGGCTGGACGGGGCTCTGAGCAACCTGACGTAGGTGAAGGGGTCCCTGCTCGCCGCAGGGGGGTTGGACTAGATGACCTCTGATGGGTCCTTCCAAGCCAAGCCGTTCTATGATTCTACGATACTGACAAACAGCGTCAAATACTGCCTACTTACAAAGGCATTTTGACTGGAACGCTGGAAGATGAGATAGTTCCTCACTATGACTTAAGAACTGGGTGAAAAGTCTGACAACTGCAGTTTTAAGCAGCACAGGTATCAACAAACAAGGGACAAAACAATAGCCAAGGGCAAATCATAACTTTTTTTTTTTTTTTAAATGAACAGCTTCCTTTCTCAACATTTGTCTTTTACTGGTCACCCAAAAGTGACACATTCCTCACGCAAGCTCTCCTTTTCCAATCCAGAAATCTCCCAACCATATTTATTAATTTATCTGCAAAACCAACCTGCCTCTGTGATTTTGTACAGCAAACTAATTTGCGTTGTGTGTGCAAACTATTACTTTCCCAACTTCACTATGCCTAAAAGCATTTCAGGAATGGCATTTACCAGCACCCCTGCAATTCTGCCCTCTCAGGGTATATTCTAAAGAAGTCTCTCCAGCAAGGAGCAGACTTACATTATTTTCATCAAATCCATGTCAAATTTTAACTCTGCTTTGAAACCCTTTGTGTGTTGTCACTAGCAAGTCCAGCAATGAATACAAATTCTAATTTATTTAAGGAAATCCCCATCCGATCACCAGGAAGTCAGTATTACAAGACCAACAACAATTACCGGGTAAAGCAGACATTGTCAGGCAAGGGCTAAATAGACACACCAAGCCAACCCAAGATACACATATAAGTGACTTCTGTCCTGGATAGTCTATGAACCAAACAGTACACTCTCACTGGCTTTAAAGATATTATTTTGATCCTAAATATTTCGAGGAGAAGCAGGGGAAGAAAGGAGTAAGAAAACACTATAATTATATTCAGGAAGCTAAGTTCCATTTCCAGGCACTTTGACACAACACATTTGCTTCAATAGGAGGCACACAGGATTAATTTGGCCGACAGAAAAAGGAATCACTCCAATAACAGACAGGAAAATTTATTTTCATGCAGGTTCTGCGTAAAGCAATTTTTTGTACTTTACTTTCCCTTGTTTTTGAAGGGACAGGAATATTTAGAAGCAGTTTCCTATGTATTCACCTTCCTCCCTCAGCATTTTAAACTATCGGCTCTCCTTGATAACACTCAACTTCAGAACAATTTCAAAAACCCTGGATTCACCAGGAAGGCATGTAAGGCAACTAGTTCTCTTTTGCAGTGGTCTCTAATGCACTATAGATTCCAATCACTGCTTAGATTAACCCTAATGATCATACAGATTTTCCCTGAACGCACTGTACAGCAATCAGATTTTCAATCACTGCAGACCAGTCAACAAAATGCAGTGGGTAACACAAAGCCAGGAGCAAGGAGAATCACGGTCCTCCAAAGTTCATTATTTTCAAAAATAAAACAACAATGAAACAACTATCAGGCAGGGCATAGCTGTTGTTCTAGGTTTTAAAGAATAAACCCCTGAACAATAAAGACATTTTTCATAGACTAGAGCAGCATGCTATTAGAGTCTCATTTAGTTATCTCCCACTGCAAGATGGAAACCCAAAAGATTACTGAAGTTTTGTTAACATAATCCCATAAAATCATATCCATTTAACAGGCAGAGATACAACAGTAGCGGCGGGGAACTATTCTTTTTCCTGCCCATGTTTGCAGACACCTTGCTGCAGCGAATGCTGTCCTGAATGCAAATTACCTCAGCTCCCCAAGAGGCACACTGCAATGTCTGAGACTGCCAATATACGGTACAATGCCAGCAGACATATATTTAGGAAAAAGGGAACAGAAGAAAACAGTCCAGAAAGGGTGTAAATTTGCATTTAAGCAAACAAAGCCAAAGAACCAGTGCAAGATTTGAATGGCACAAAAGTTAACCTAGTCTATGTGTGGCAAGGAGAGAGGTGACTGTACTGATGGCAGGAAGATGCTATTTTTTGCTATGAAAAGCAAGTTACTGTGTCCCAAGCTACGTCTTCGCAGCTAAATCGAGTTGCCTAGGTGGAGATAAATCTTTCTAGGATAGCTTAGTCCCATGCAGAATCATCGTGCCATGCTCGCACCTTGCAGAGCTCTTCACTTGTGAAAGGTGCTGAACAAGCAAGCAGTAGCCTACCCCTGCTTCTTGGCAGATAGCTAATTTTGAATTAACAGGCATACGTGCATTTGAAGTAAAGATTTGTTCAAGTTAGTATCAACTCTGAATCCTAATTTAGCAGAAAAAAAGACACCAAATCCACATCAGTTATTCTTTTCAGAACCAGATTACTAATCATGCTACTCCACTGAACGCTCTCCTCTGAACTGTCTTCAGATATTAGCCTTGACATTTTCCAGCCATTTCAAAGTACCTCTGAAGATTTTGTCCAAACCTTTAAATTAACTTCTCATTTTTGCTTTGTCCTGTAGGTAGTTAAACACATCAAGCTTTTTCAAACTCAAATGTTAACAAAATTCAATTGCAGTTTTGCACATGACAATGAACCTGAATGACTTTGACTGCAGTATGTTGAAAAGCAGAAAGGTTTTTGTTACGAGTCAGAAGCTTAGATTGCAATGCACAACAAAAGACTGATGCTGTAATGGAAACCTTAAGTAGCCCATTTCACCATTAGAAATGTTTTCAAACAACACCAAGAATGAAAAACCTGCGACGTTCCCTACTTCATCAGGCCAGTGTCAAAGGCTGTGAGGAAACTACTGAGTGTACGGGAATTATAATAGGTCTCAAGTCTTTGCACTAATTAACACACAATTTACTAGTCTGAGAAGAGTTCCGATATGCCTGCCATATACATAATCCAGATTTTTTTCTCATGCATTTATAAGCAAATATGGCTCACATAACACATCTAGTTTCTCCAGTTGCTTTCTAGATACAGATCTGAGACAATTGCCAGAGTCCTGCCCCCCAGCAGCAACGTAAGTAACCGGCATATTTCACAACACTTGGCAGAGACAAGGATTGGAGAGGTGTGGGCTACACTAACTCCTCCTTTCCTCCAAGGTTTTCAAGGGGGTCAAAGACATCCTCCTGCGTTAGAAAACCCTTTAAAATCCAGTTAGCATTTTGTAAGCCAGAAAAGTATAAACACCTGCTTTTTTTTTTTTTTTATAGGAGAAAGAACACACCCACCTTTATGTTGTGCTGGGGGATTAAAGTTTACCCTTGCATAATCAAGGCAGTCTGATCACCTTTTGTCAGCAGCAGAAGCAAGTGCAGTCACATTCTGACTACAAAGAACAGAGAGGCAGGCTACGAAGCTATCCTAGGATTATAGGATGCTGGAGTACATGCCGCAGTGGCCACTGCCAACAGAAGGAGCAGAGAGCCAAAGTACCACTAAAAGAAAGAAATTGTATACTTGAGTTTTCTTCACCTCATTTTCTAGGAGAAATGGATTATGAATGAAAAAAAGGGAGGATTTACATACTTACATGAGAAAAGCCTAAAATCATCACCGAGTCTTCCTTTTATTTCCCACATCTTTGGGATTCATTTCCTTATCTTAATTTTGTGAGTTTTTCATATTGCAATCATATTTAGCAATCACGATGCAAGACAGTACTATGAAGTTGGTTACTGCAGTACAGGGACATTCGATAAGCCGCACGTTGCTCTCGTCATGGCCCTCACAACCTTCCTGCCATCCAAAAGCCGCGAGAAGAATGCTCACACTGAAAAGCTACACACTGCACATACGTTTAGTAAATAAAAGTCACCCAGTGGAGTTGGCGTGTGCACAGATGAAAAGAGCAACGAGTATGAAACTCTTAAAAAACACAGGGTCCCTCTTGCTAGCGTACCTCTGTTACAGGAGTATGAAATCCATTAAGTCTACATACTACAAATAAAACTGCCAGTTCCTCTTTCCTGAATGTAAACATGCAAGTAAAGCCTTGGGGGGGGGGGGGGAATCCCACCACCAATAAAAAATTCTGGATTCACGCACTTATCCTAAGTCACTACTCATTAAAGCTGAAATAAAGAACACTATGAACAGCATCGCGATAGTCTGTTCTTATCTGTGCATAGCCACTGTTAAATTCAGCAGGCCTCTTGCCTGGGAATGGGTGAAAAGACGCTCCCCAAGCAAAACATCCCGTCCTTATATTTGCCATGTTGTCATTCCCAACAATATAACAAGCGTACATCAGAGATTTCAAGCTTTATTTTGTCAACTTTGTCCTTCCATATCCATAAAACCAAGCTGCTGTGACAACTCAAGCATGAGCACAGCATGTCACACCCGCTGTCACATCACAGAGCAGCCAGGTTTAGACATATAAATGGGTGTGGGCGTTAAATTGCTCATAAGCAACAACTTTCCGAAGTTTGGATTTTATGATCCCTTATTTTTACAGCCTGGCCAAGGTAATAGAGATAATCAGCCTAAGCTGCCCCCCTCCGTTTAACAGTACTGCACTGATGTCGTAGCAGCTGCCTTCTGAAGCTTAACATGTCAAACGGGTCTAACACAGGTTCGTTGCTGAAGGGGGCAAAGCAGGCGGCACCGGGGAGGGGCAGGCGTGAGGCACGGGTCTCTCAGAGGAGGGAGACTGCTTTCCTGCCAGCCCAGGAGCTGTTCAACGTACCACTTCGGAACACTTCGTGCCGAGGTGGGGTACGAGCTGAGCTGCGGCGGCCGGCGGGCTGCCCCCCCCCCCCCCCCCCCCACCCCGAGAAGCGGCTCTGCAGCCCCTGCAAGCCCCCATCCGCACCGCACGGGCACGCACGGCAAAACCCCATTTCAAGTGCGGCGCCCCCCCCGACTCTGACGAGGAAACACCACCTTTTATTTACACAAACAGGGGAAGCCGGCGGGAGCTCGCCGCAGGAGTCAGCCCACACCCAACCCGCTCGGCTGAGTGACCCGGGCGGGACGGCGCGGCCGCCCCCTCCGTCCCTCCTTCACCTCAGCGCGACGCGCAGCGTCAACATCCGCCGCGGGCGGCCGCTTCCGCCAGCGCCGCGCAGGCGCCGTCCCGCCCCGCCGCTGCCCGGGGCCGGGGCCGGTGGCGCGGGGGGGGGCGGAGCGGGGCTGCCCGGTCAGGTTACTTACAGGAGTAACCCCAGGACCGGAGCTACGGGGCAGTGACGGGACGTTGCGACAGCCCAGTCTGGGAGCGGGGCGTGAACTGCCGGTCTGCGGTGGAAAAGGGGCAGCGCTGGGGCCCCTCACCCGAACCTCCACACCCCCCCCCCCGCGAAGGAAAGTCTGGGACCAACAGAGATTTTGGGGTGTTTCTTCGTCAAGAGGAAACCGCGTTAACCGGGAGACAACAACTTCTCGGTTAAAGAAAGCCACCGAACTAACACTAAATGCTTAAGTTTAGCACATAGAAAATGACGGCTCTGCTACACTACCCAGTCACAAAACTTCCCTTTACCGTGTAACTTCGCTCCAAAACCTCCTTTCCTTGATTAAGTTTTGCAGACTAAAAATGTAAAAAAAATAAAATAGGCAAAATCAGTCTCGATTCAACTCTCTATAAAATTTTAATGACTGTGCTCCTGTTAACTAAGTATTTGAAACCGAAAAATAGCAAGTACTACATATGCTCTTTTTAAACAATAAATAAGCATTTTTAAACAAGAATTAAATATAAACTTTACACATCCAAAATACAATATACAACCTATTTCAAAAAGGACTCATTGATTACAGAAACATATTATGAACTGCGTGTAAGCTTTCCTATACAAACAGTAATGCTGCTCATCGCAGCTTTTTCTTCAAGTTCCACAGTTAGCTGCTTGACTTTCCTACTTCGGGTACGACGTCTGGCTCCGTCATTTGACTACATGGTCAGATGACAGAGTCTGGTGGAATCAAACAGTAAGATTCGGTGGTGTTAGCAAATTAGTTACCTTTTTCAAGACTGACAAGTGTGAATCTTCCAAAGACACCGTGGTGCACTAATGTTATCGTTTCAGAAAGGCCGATGTGATAAGGCTGTAGTAAGATTTTAGACTTAAGCAATATTTTATCCAACTGAAAACATTTTGTGTCATCTGTCACCTTCAAAAAGAACAAGTTGTATGGACTGTCTCATTAAGACCACAACAGCAGAAGTTAACAATATATACAAATGAAGTTTTATCAGTTTTCTATAATGCAGAAAACAAAAGAGACTTCCATAAAAAGGATTTCTTTGTCCTCAAACTTCACTTAGAAACTCAGCTTAATTCTGTAGCATTAGTAAAGTTCACTAACAAAAGACTTTGCTGTACGCTGTAAATAAACCAAAGTGTTCAACAGTTTTGCTGCCATTGTTCATGTGGTAGTTAGCTGACTCTGTCTTTCAGTTTCAGCTTTTTTCTCTTGCCGGTGGTTAACTGCAGCCCAGAAGGTTATTTTTTTCAGCACTTGCTGCAAAAGTTTCGATGGCAAGCATGGTATTTGATTCTTCAAGACAGCTGCATTTTTACCAATGCAGTCGAGACACAACCTGAACAAGGAAAAAATAAAAAAAAAAAAAAAGAGAGAAAGAAGAAAAGAAAGATTTAAGTAAACGGTCTAATAACCTAAAGACAAAAAAGTGACATCTAATAAAAGCTTGTGATGTTCATTACGTATGTTGTGCTTGCATGTGCAGGACAGAGTATTATGTAACACCAGTGTTTAAACTGCTACGGATTGCCTCACGTGGCATGTTTCGAATACTCACTGAGGAGGTAATTTTATATTTTACCTGCCTATGCAGGGGTAGATGGTTAAAAACTGTGTGTTAAAGCACAGTGCCGTAACGATTTACACTAGACTCTGTGCCAACAGCCTCAACTCACCTGAGGAGTGAATAAGGTTGAGTCTGAAATATCAACAAATCACTGCAGTGACCCTGATCAACAGAAAAAAAGAACCATTAAAATGACAAACAGCTTGTCTCAGAACTACTGCTGTTTCTAGATTAATGTAACAGTTATTACCACATGCACGATTCAAAACTGATAATACCTAATAATCTCTTATAAAGAATCTGAGTAACAAACTCCTTTTTATGAGCCTAACAAGGGCAGGAAAAAAACACTCCTAAATTACTTTCCAAGAACACCTAAGGTCACATCTCACACCACCATGTGATATGAATGAACCCAATACCAGCCCAATAATATCACCAACTGTATTAACTTTATATCAATTTTAATTATCATAGCGATAGGATTTCATTATTCAGTTTACTGACTGTGTCCATGAAATGCAAGTCATCTTTGCTTCCACCAAACACCATCACTTCTCCTTCTTTTCCAAGGCAGGCTGTATGCCACAACCTAGAAATAAAATTGTAAATAGAATTAGTGACCAAGTAACAACAAGCAGTTGTGTGTTATCAGCAAAACAAATCTAAAACCTAAATGTTTTTAAGGGTTTCAGAGAAGCAGTAAGTTTACTTGCATATTAACCTCTTCACCTCACATAGACTCTCCTCCATTCTTCAAGTTTCTTTTCAAAAGACTATTTTGCTATAAGGATGTAAGTCCCTTTTAACTAAAACAGAAAGGTCACTTTTCTAATCTTCTGATTCCCCATTTATGCACAGAGCCTTGAAGTCTTACTGGCCCCGCTACTTACCCAGAAGAATTTTACAATTTTAAGTAATGTATTTTACAAGTCACTCTGTGAGCTGCAGAAACAGTAAAGCCTGTTCGTTATAAACCTGTGTCTCAAGGCAGACCTTCCGTTCTTAGGGAAGAATGGAGAATAAGCACTGAGCGCTCACCAAAGCGAAGCGATTACGAGAGTCTCTCTTTTCTGTTTGGCCATTTATTTGCACAGAGTATGTCAGGACTTACTATCTCTGAGCTTCCTACTTCTTTGTCAAATATTACCAAAATGGGTCAATTGATTCAAAATGTACACGGGCAGAAGAGGCAGCTGTACATGCAGAGAGCACTGTAATGTAACCCTTACTTCTTAGGAAACCAAGACAAAGACATTATTTCAAAAGTCTTCAGAGGTAAAAAAATAATACCTTAAAATACAGTATTACTCATTTCTTTAACAATACAAAAGGAGAGAGCAATGTGACTATCCATCTCATGAGAATTTCGCTGAATGGTTACATTTCATAACGACCAATATATTTTTGTCATTATTTGACTCTTCTGTACTCTAGTTATATATACTTTGTCTTATTTATCATTACTTCAAGAAAACGTTACAGTGGAAAATTTTTAGAAAACAAAATAACTCTACAAAACAAGCTTTTGCCAAGAACAGCTTTTCTTTTCCTTTTTTTCTCCTTTTTAAATTTTCCACTATTTCTTTAATTCATAACTACAATTCTAATGGCTTTAAGATTGTAATGTTTTCAGTACCGACTCTTATCCCGGAACACTAGGATGAGAGCTTCAGAACACAAATTACCCTGTTTCAGTTTTACGCTTCCCCCAAAGATTCCTGGGGATCATTTTCTGTGTGTCGGTTACTTACATCATGCCCACAAGTATGTTTTGGGTTGTGCATATAAAAGCACATGGTATTAAAAAAACCAAACCAAACCAAAAACCTGACTTGTATAATCTTGCTTTAACAAAGATTCTGCTACTTCAGCAGCTACACCTTGCAAGATTTACTTTTTATTATTATTAGCAGATCAAAATCTGTAATTTTTCTACTGGTGTACCAGCACTGAAGTAAATGTCACAAGATGATCATCACCACAAAGCTCTGGCCCTTTACATCTACTTAACCAAAATAATATGCACCACTAGAACTTTCACGCAAAAGTGAACGTTCTCACTTTCTTAGTCCATTAATATCAATAATAGTTCACCGTTCTCCTTAGGCTAAACTGTATCCCACCTTGTCTCTTCCTCATACCTGTAGATAGATCTGTCTCTGCCTTATCTGCATTAGGAAAACTCTGGCCTGGACTTCATCACCGAAGAACACTGGGAAGCCTTTCCTGCCTTGACTTTGTTGACATCCTAGCTTGCAACCTGATGCTTTTTCTACAGACTGACAGAGTTTATGTCCTCTCACAGCTGCTCTAACTTATCACCTAAACATTCTAATAAAGCATATTATTTAAATTATACAGATGCTGAATTGAGGTAACCTTTTTACACAGCTCTTCTAACTTCAACAACAGAATTACATTGTAAGGAAAACACTGGGAATCTATAAGTTAAACATGCAATTTGTTCTGTATTTTAGCCTGGCATGCAAAACGTTAGCTGAAGTACAACTGATGGACAGAAAGAAGAAAAATATTTTCTACCAGTACAGAATCACAGATCTACAACCTGGAAGACAATTTTTTAGAAATTACTAAAAATGAAGGCTGAAGGAAATTATTCTTTACAGCATTTAAGGAGGGAATCAATTTTGCAGAAGCATCAGGAAAATACACTAATGCATGTGTGATGTACCATGTATTATAAAAAAAAATCATAGAAATATATAGAAGAAGTACACATATACGTATTATTGCCAGTGCGTTCTAAGTCCTGCTGTAAAGTCGTATGAGTGACAGAACTGACTTAAACCTTTTTCAGCTGCAGAGATCCTGCAGTAATCCTGTGTATGTACAGGAATACAATTATGGTATAATTAAGTACTTCACACACTCAAATTAGTTCAATATATAGACAGGCTTTTGGTATGGCTCCTTTTATCCACGTTTCCAGAACTTTCTGAAAAAGGTTATTGAAGTATCTTTTTTTTTTTCTTTTTAAAAAAGCCCGGGGGAGGTCATTTACTTCAATAAAGAATTAGGTCAATGAAAGGCAACTGCCCTCAGCCTACAAACTGCATACCAAAATCTTCAGATGGTGGAGAACCATAGTTCACATTTGGTCTTGAGGGAGCTCTGAGGCTCTTGTCAGCACATGACCCAAAAGCTCTGCCCTCTCAGGAGGGTCTGGGCTGCCTTTGCAGTACAGTCCCCAGCAAATTTAGCAGTGTCAACCTCAGGAACCCTCTTTGGCGCTTCTGCAGCAGCAAGGAAGGTGGCTTGCTCAACAGCCTCTCTGCCAGCACAGCCAAGTGACAGTCCCACTTTGTAGCCCAGAATGGGATCTGCTCTTGAACTGCCTGAAAGCCACTCGGGGCTCAAGACTCAGAGGTTCCTAACATCCAGCCCTACCGCCACCTGAGGCACAAACGTTACTCCACCTGAATTGCAGAGTAAAGGCTGAGCTGCAGCTCTCGAGGCTGCTGCCTGTAGAAAAAGCACATTCTATCTCTTCCCAATCTTTTTTCGTGATGCACCAGTAAAAACAATTACAGAAGGTGAGGCAGTCCAGCAGCTAACTTTTAGGAGACCACCCATGTAAAGAACTGAACACAAAGACAGACGTGATCCTTGACTGCTAATCATGTGCATTGTTATCTAGGGCAGTCATCAGTCCTTTCAACATACCACTTCGCTAATCTTAAAAAGACAGAAAATATTCCATGAAGCTAAGATACAAGTTTATTTGGGCTTGAAAGAGTTTGAAATACAAGAAAGCAGAAAACTTGGGTCTAACAGTGCTGTTACATATAAAAGACACCCTAGAACAGGATAAAACAGGAAGAAAATTAATTGAGGTAAGATATTTCAGTAATAGAAAATAGAACGTAAAGCAGGAAGCATGCAAATGCCAGACCAGAATTGTACACTATGCTAAAAGAATGATACAAAATTGTGCTGAGAGTACCTGGGTGAATGTATAGAATGAATTCCATGAAAAACTGAGTATTTACTACCTACAGCAAATCATAGTATTATTTAATAGTATTTACATTATAAATACAGAGAATTTTACTGTGTTAAAAAAAGTCTCTGCTCTGATACAGCAAGCACCCGTTTTCAATGGCAGCTTCTGGTTCAGAACATGAAACTTTCCTCCTTTAGTCAGAAAGAATCTATCTTTTTCTGTAGCCTTAAACTAGAGAGGGAAGGGGGACAGAGTCTGAAAGAGACTCTGGAAGAGTCTCTGGAAGAGACATTCTAGAACTCGGTTCTTTTTGGTTGGAAAACAAAATTCCACAGTCATTTGCTGTGCTGTTTAGTACTAAATTCAGTTTTGCAAAACTGTAATCATAGTTAGCTGCTTCTGCTCAGGGAAAAAACAAAGTATTTTATAATACTTTTGAACCCTGAAAGGTGCATCAACATTTTCATGGTTGTCTCCCCCATGTTTCTAATAATGTATCAACATTAATCAACTTCTATTATTCTCATAGGTTATTAATTTCTCTGAAGTTATGTGACATACATTTTGTTATATAAAAATATGTCTACAGAACACAACGTTACTTGGACACCCAGATCCTTCATCACAAAAACATCTTTTAATGCAAGTAAGCATCAACTATAACAAATATAGAAAGTAATAACGCTGTATCAGGTATGAAGGAACATAAGTTAGTAAATTAAACTACTCAATCATACTGCATTAATTTTCTAAAATATTCTTATAATGTAGTTTAAAAATACTGTTCAATAATTTAAAATTACTTAGTTTTTAAAAATGCCTAAATTTCAGCAAACATTATCTATTTTTTATACCTAGGCCTACTCTTAGGCAAATGGGTAAGTTGTTTCCATCCATTTGTTGTAATGCTGTGAATCCAGCCATCACCTACAACATAAGAATATACATAAGTACTTTTTCTTGTGACAAAGTATTACCTTTTTTATCTATACAAAAAGCTCTGTGTTCTAAGAGCACATTATTTTAAGATAACAGTAACATCATCACTACATTAACTTGCATCTTTTCAGTTGTAATTTAACTTAACCATTCAGTCACAGAAAGCTCACTGCATTGAAACCTGGAACAAAAATACACTTAGTTTTTTTGGATATACTGAGAAAATCGCCCCCTCCCAGTGGAATATATCAAAACTATTTTCACTAATTTCACATTTTTTCATGAAAAGAAGTTGCTTTTTCTAGAAAAGGAACTCAGTATAAGACTATCCTACTTCCTATTTAACATTTTGTAGCTGTGACTTGTTATTCATCCAAAAATCTACAGTATGTTGACATTATTATTTGTATCTTGTTGCTGCAATTGCTATTGATATCAAAAAGTTACCCGTTGTTCCTAACAAAATGCATGAGACTCTTGCCTTTATTCTTTTAGATGATAGACAGTTCAATGAAAGATTTATTATACGTTCTCACTGTACTACACAATGTGCTCCTCTATTTCTATAAAAATAGTAAGGTAGCTAGAGAAATACTCGAGTGCCATGAAAGTTCCGTAACAAGAGTTAGGTCTAAGTACTCTGAGAAAGACAATAAATGTGCACACTACACAAGGTTAGTATTAAAGTGTACAATACAATTATAATCTCTAAATTACTTACTTAAAGGAACATTATCAGAACTTAGTCCACCAAAAAGAAAAAGTCTGTCATCTCCTATCGGAGTCAACGTGTGCCAGGATCGATCTTTTGGTTTCTCTCCAGTGATATTAATTCTTGGTGAAACAAATAAACAAAAACAAGATTTCAAAGAATGCTGAAAATTAATCTGCCACAAAATTTAATAGTTAATTCAGTCTGTCCTAGACCAAGCTTGGATATTTTCCCAAAAAAGCTCCACTTGAGCAATCTTAATTTACTCTTGAGAAAAGCGATGTTCAAATCTCAATGAAGTAATTTCTTGTGGTAACTGTTCTCTGAACAATCAGTTATGTAAATACCAAATGTAAGGACAAAAGCATTGATTGCTATTTTGTTTGTTTGTTTTCTCACGATCACTAAAGCCACTACTTAACGTACAACTGAAGGCACTCAGGACAGCAAAGAAAGGACTATATATTCAAATAAACTGCACAGTCTATGTAGGTGAACAGGCTCAGTTATTTGAGATAAGGTTTAATGAATCCTGTTGGGCTACAGTCCCTCTACTCCTAGAAAAATGATCTTAAATGATACAAGCACCGTGGCTTTACCTTTTAACCAGAAGCTACTACCTCTTCAATCATTGTGCCTTTTAACACAATGGTGGGTCACCCAAACTCTGAGATAAATTTTAGTAAAAGTGGAATTCCTAAGTACAAAACAGATGTAGGTTTATTATTCCAAAAATCTGCTCACATTACAAAAATACAGATTTGATATTGATTTCATTTTAGGTGCACAGTTAGGTATGCTTGAGATGAGAATCTCAACAGTAAAGAACCTGACCGTGAGGGATTATCTATAGTGGGTGGCCTGAATTCACATCATCTTAGTTTAGGCACTTAGGTGTACAGTTGTCTCGGGAGGATCCAGCAGAGAAGAGGAAGGACCTCCAGAGGGCATCAGCCCACCTAGTATCTTGATACTAAGCAAAGAGGCAACTTCTGTTGTAAAGTACCTAAAGTTAGACACAAAGAATCTAGGCCACCACATACTCAGTATGCCCTCATTTTGGAAAGATGATGGAAAAAGCAGGTGCAAACAACTGTAAGCTCTCTTGCAGGGTCAGAATCTTAAGAGACTGTCCAGAGCAGGTAAGAAAGGAACATTCAATCCAGGCAGACTGTATCTCAAAGAACCCATTACTTTTTTTTTCCTTCCGCTTTGCTAAAGTGAGGGGAATGTACTACACACAGATGTGAACAATATCACCAGTGCAGAGACAGTCATCTGTATTTCCTTTATAATGAACGAAGAGAAACAGGTCCTTGAAAAGCACAACTTGTGATTTATTTTAGATGTCTACCTTAGCAGCAGTAGTCTCGTGCCCAAGAAGTGCCTGTTTCTCTTAACTGAGCACAGAGGAAGCCTAGGGTGAGTAACACAGGCTGTTCAGTTAAAGGAATTTCATTCACTACTGGTGACTGCTAAGCAGTTTTCCATCTGGAAGCAAAGACTGAAGGATCATAGCTAATTAAACAGTGATTGCAAAACTGTCCTACTAATTTGGCACTGAAGTTGAAGCCAAGTCACAACGTTTAAGTGCCTGCTTTGCACAACTCTTGTATAAGATGCTTCTAAAATTGGCAAAGGGGCAGACTGTGCTGAGATACAACAGGCTCTTACGTTTAGAAAAATATATACCAGACACTGATGGGTGGTAACGTTTCAATCTTTCACGCTACTGATACAAAAAATTATCACACTAACAGAAACAACATAATATTGAACATTTTGAATAACAAGTCAGTGGAGCTCAGGGAAGGCAAGGTAACTTCTGGGTTGGGGCAACTAAAATAAATATTGCAATCTCATGCTGGAAGATATTTCTGGATTAGTAGGTTAATATGCAACTCCTTAAGAAACCTGTATAAGAAAAAAACTTAGTATGACTGGTTAATCAGAAGCTGTGGGACTTTAAATAAAATCATCATTGCATTTGGAATTTTTCTTTTAGGAGAGGATGTCCAAGAAGCGAATTTGTGAATGTAGGACTGTACAAACCAAGTCCTCCTCGCTGGGAGATCTGTACTTACAGAAGAACTTCAAACACCTGCAGTCAACTTGTCTTGGTCAGCAGCATTCAGACAGCCAAACTTTTAAATCTGTACTAAATCCTTGAGTCTCGTTTGGTGATAATTCACGTGGCAATCAAAGACAATCTCTCTGCGACTGCAGAATGGCTGAGAATTCTGTTATCAAGATCAGAAAGGTTGTATCCTGCCCAATTTTTACTTCATCATCGGATCAGAAATTTCAGTAGAAAGGAATTTGAAGATACAGCATAAGAAAGGAAAGGTTCCTTGCAAGAAACACCTAGAGGAGAAAATACTCACACTGACAGCAAACAAGTCTGAAGGAATTTCCCCACCTGTAAAATACTGGAATGACACTAGGGCTTTTTAGAGGCAGTTTTCACCTGGAAATGGATTGTCTGATTAGAACTATTCAAAACTACTGCTGGTACTCGAAGGATATAGAGTGATTTTCTTTACTTCACGCTCTTAATATGTAACTTTATTGGTCTCAGCAAGCATTTCTTTGCTATATAAATTTCAGACCAAAAAAAAAAAAAAGGAGAGAAAAACACCACAAATGGCCTATTTATCTACTCTGTCTTATTTTACAATGTTTGTGTGTGGAATCATGGGACTGTTGGGACTAAGTTCTTTATACTGGAGATGATCCCTACAAATGCCCAATTTCTAATACAGCCACCACTATTGATTTTATGAAAGGAAGCGTGTAGCCAGAAAGAGTTTTCCATACAATTTGTGCAAAGACAGACTGTAAATGGGAGTCAAAATGTAAATACTGACTTCATAGTCCTGAAAGATACACTTATTTTTGCTCCTTTTCTAACAGGAGATGAAATCACGCTAAGAGGTATTGTATGTTTGTGCATGCTGACAGGTGGCCTGGTAATATGAGATGATTTTACCATAATTAATAGCCACAAATAAAATATTTAGAGAAAACATCATCTAGCCCTAAGAAAGTACCCTTTTTTCCCCCCAATTTGCAGCTGACAGTGGCTAACCTCAATTCTGCCATCTGTGATAAGTCTGAATTATATTTCTCAGTTTTCCCTGAGATCGGTCACTTTAGTAAGGGAAGAACAGCACTCAGGCTTGTGAAGCTTCCTGTAAGACCAGGCTTTGATTAGTTACCCATCTAGCTCTTAATAAATATGAATGCTTTACCTCCTGTGAGGTGCCACCACAGCAGCAGACACTCTGCAGGGACTTTTTTTCCTAATCTCTTAAATCTCTCTTTTTAGCCTCTCTTAAATCTCTTTTTTCAGTCTCTCAAAGACTTTGCAGAGGTGCTACAGAATGGCTGGATAGTAGGCTCCTAAATTTATAATGATCAGAGTCTATACTAAATCATGGGTAAGTCTTGTGAGCTATTCTTGGATCACAATACAGAAAAAATTGTGTATTGGAAAAATCATCAGTTTTTAGGAATGGCTGCATTTAGTATTACCATCCTGTGTATGTATGTGTGTATGTATGTAAAATCAGCCTGTTGTATTCAGGTCAAGAACAGAAAACACTTTTAAAAAACTTGAATGTTAGCTTTCAAATGCCAAAGGGAACACTGGGTGATGAGGACTTAGACAGAACTTTGACATTGACATCCCTCCTTCAGGGCCTGAAATTCCTCTCGTTGACTTGTCACTCAAGTGTCACAGGTTTCCTTTTTTAAAGCAATAAAAAGCAAGCCAAACGGCAACTGCTCATGCGACAAAACCAACACAAAGTAAGCAGCTAAAGCAATAATCTGAATAATCAATCCACTCAGAGGTAAAGTTCACAGTCTAAGAGGGACAATGCTATCATTTATGTAGAACATCGTTAATTTTAAAAGAGCTAGCAAAGAAAAAGGGCAATTAAACTCATTAGTTAATTTTAAGTGCTAATTAAAGAAATCTTCACAGAGAAGTTTTTTGGAAAGAACACTGTGGGACTTCTTTGTCCTGCTGCCATCAGCAGCAAGAAGGAACGTATGGAGGATTGTGTCTACTCCCTCACTTTGCTCTCAGCTCAGAGGGCAGAGGAACACACTTGGTACAGGATCAGATCCGCAGTCACAGGTGATTAAAGGTGCCCATCATAGGTGCATGAAGCACAAAGACTTGGAGCAGGATCAGTACTGACACACACTGACAGTACTGACAGGAAAGGTGTATTTCATGGTCTTTTATGAAGTTACTATTACGTTACCTTGAGAATAGGAACAGAACAGTGGTTATCATCCATCTGTTACTGTTTATCTCCTGGTTTGTCTATCAGCTAACAATATATCCACTGATTCTACACATGTAGTAGGCACTATCATAAATGCTATATGCAAACAAACAAATCTTAGGAGGTACACTAATACCTGATTTAGTTTAAAATTGAAATATGCTTTTACTTGATTTTTTAAAAAAAATGGTTAAGATGCTCATCTTGGAGGGGAGGGAGTTCCTTCCCCAATCTGCACCATAATGAGCCAAATATAGATAGTAAAAACAGTGTTCAAAAAGACAACAAAACTAAAATTCCGTATGGATAAATGTACCCATCTTGAAAATTAGGATGTTAAATCACTACATGCTGTGCTTAAAATAGCATCATCAACGCTTTGGTGCAGAAAAGAAAAAGCTTAGTAACCACTATCAAATTAAATTAAATTGAAATCACAATATAACAGCTGTTAAAATAGTCCCCAAACTCCCATTCTCCTCTTGGAAAAGCTACAAAATTAGCACTAGAACTATTTAACAATATGTTTCAATCTGCTACATTCAACTTTAAGTGTTACAGAGAGAAACCTACCTTCCAGACCAAGTCCAAGTGTCTAAATTCAGGCAGTGCAAATCATTCATTCTGGTTTGCTAAAACAAATAAATAAAATCCCAGTTGTGTTATATTAAGCAAACAATGAGCAAAATATTTCAGTGAGGCCTTCCCACTTGGAATATTCCAAGTAACAATATTTTGAAGAAAACTGTACCCGTGTGCCTTAAAACAACTCTGTATTACGTAGCAGATGTAAAGTATTTCTCCTCAAAAAACACATGCAACTCTCAGAAAATTACCTGTCAGGATATTTACAGTAATGCAATGGCAGTATGAGGCCAATTTTAGCTTTTAATAGGAGTTTAATAGTAAAGAAATATGTGAAATTCAGTTCCTGCAAATGTATTCAGTTTTCATCCATAGAATTCATGGCAGGTAATTGCAGAACGTATAATACTCTACATATAGTTTCCTCTCATTATTTGTCTTTGTATTCTGATCAGAACTATGCATCCTCCTGCCTGGTTACTTATTCCTTGAAATATTCTAATAGGTACTGTAGTCAGTACATGACATCCCATAAAGTTCATCACATCTGTGGTTTTCTCTTTTCCGGAAGGCAAGCCCTTTCACAAAGTTACTACTAGCAACAACAAGGTTTTATGACCCTTTAGCATTTGCCACAAAAATAATAAAATGTATCTATAGGAACAATGGGAAATCAATACACTTGCATATCTGCCTGTGTTTTGAGATGAAAAAAGTAATTGCCTTAGAAACGTAAGGGCGGGAATATAAGAAAGAATTTCTTCGCTTTAGATTGAAGCAATATTTTCAATGGCTTGCAATACACTTGACTGATTCCCCTAGGTACTACAAAACAGTATCCAAGGAGTAGGGAAATATATCTTGCCTTACCTTACAATTTCTTTTCTCCTAGGGTAGTCCATAGATCTATTAGAATAAGCCTTTCTCCAGCTTGCAGATCCTTTGAGGCAGAAACTAGACTTGTCATTTAAGTCAGAATAGGAGTAGTTTTACCCCTGAGAACTCAGCCAGTTAGTGAGTTTGAGAGACTTCCAAAGCTGTCCATCAGAGCTACAGAAAGTCTCTCAGAGTATTTCAGGAAACAGGAAGGTTTTCAGGAGAGCTATGGCCTCCTCTGATCAAGTACGTGCTAGCCCTTTTCTGTCCTAGAGAAGAGAATGTTAACTAGCATTTTGGAATGCCTTCAGAGAGGCCAATAGGCTAAAGAAAAGCAGAATGTGAGGGCTTTTGTGCCTTGCCTGAGCAACTTTATCCCTCCAAGAGGGTGAATATAACAATAAAGTGTGGTCCAACTGACAGCTAGTGGAACAGATCTGTCTTCCATGACAAGTCTATTCAGTTTCCGGCTCCTTCAGGTGGCTTTGAAGGAGAGGAGGAACAAATTATACAAGCAGAAAGCAAAATGCAATTACTGAGCATCTTCTGCTGTACCTGTACATAGCTAGACACTTCGGGGTAAGGGTGGGAGAAAAGCAACATCCTGGCCCCTAGAACTAAAAATATTTAATCATCTTGGAATAAGACAGTTCGATATGGAGGACATCTATTAAAGAAAGGGAAGACAGAAAGTTGCTGTTATGTTGGAAATTAAGGTTTCAGGAAGATCCTGTTCAAGACCTCCACGCTGACTTTCCTTTCCTAGGCATTAGGCAGAAGATGGGAGTAGTTTTCAGTTTCTTCGTCCCTGGGAAATCAATGTGTTACAATCTTTACATTCTCATGATTCAGCAGATTGACAGATGCATAATTACATCAACCTCATTTTGAATTCACAACACAGCATCAGTTGGACATTCAGTCCAACAGATTCAGTCCTTTAACACAGCTTTAACAAACAAAAATACCTTTCTACCTGACCATCATTTGGGAAACTGTAAAGCACACAGGTTATAGGATCGTCACTTGCCACATGCAAAGTTTTCTTGCAGTTTCTGATGTATTTCTAAATGCTACCTACTATATTTAATCACTTAGCTGATAATCCTAAAATGATTCTTAACTGGCGTAAAAGCATTGAGCCTCTTAAGAGAGTCTGCGTTTCCCTTTGAGCTACAAGAACTTCTTAGACATCCTACTTTATCTACGGCATGTTCATTTATTTGCAGCCCAGTAAACATTAACCAGGATCTGCTTTGTCTCAGGATTAGCTTTCTAGCATGATGAAAAGCATTAAGCGTGACATATTTACAGCTCACTGCTGTTACAGTGAACTTCATGCAGCTCTCCATTCTCAGGTTTACAATCAAACAGCTATTACAGCTCAAATCTTTGTAAGAGAAGGACTGCAGGTCAATGTATCTTCTGATCTTCAGTGACAGAAAGGATAACAGGAAATACAAACATGCACACATTAAGGCATCAGATGCGTGAAGAGCTGCTGGAAAAACTTTGTTACTTCATCATTCTTTACATGAAAATCTTCCACTTAAATCAAACACAAGACTGCCATCAGCTTTTGGACTAACTCTCTCTCTTTCCCACTTTCTCCCATTTCTGTTTTTTCAGGGGCTTACCTGGAGGAACAGAGTCCACATAATACTTCTGAGCCTGTTTTCAAATGATTCCTGGTACAATTGATTTTGATCATCATCATCTTCTTTTACCAGTTCTAGCTCCAAGTTTGGAAAAAGGTGCCCTTTCCTCCCAGAAAGATGAATAGGAGAAGCCTCATGACACTTCCTGGCCCTTTCTGGTTCCTTGTAGAGCCTTTTCCCTGGGAAGATTTGTATTATGGTGAACTAGAAGGAGAAGGAGGAGCAGAGCAACCGCATATTTGCTCCTTTATTTATGGAGAAAAGCAAGACTTCATCTTCTGGGGAAGAGTAACTCCTGTTGTCAGAATATGTAGTGTTTGTCTGATGTCTTTAGCTTTCCTTTCCTGTTTCATGACTTACATTAATTCCTCAAGCCCCACTGAATGTTCCCTAACCTTTCCCTAATGTAAGTTTCCTTCCATTTTTTTCTAGGATAGAAAGTGAATCAATAATAATCACTAAGGTGAAAATTACACTTACTGCTCTCCTGCAAAATTAAATACAGCTTTCCAAAATTCCACTCTTCTCTGACATTGTTCCCAAGCAGTTTCACTGAAATTTAGCAAATGGTTATTAAGGAAGCTGACGCTATCTGAGGAAGAGAAAAACTTTTTCAGATCAGAGCCTTCTTGTATTTCTGAATCCTGTAGTCAAATAGTCAGACTTAAATAGAAGCCAGAGGGCATGTCTAATCATGCAACAGCACAGTGGAGAAATGACAGACGAGCTCCAGTTTACTAATAATTTCACTTGCAGAGGCTGCATGGGAATCCTGTCTTGAGTTAGAAAGCAGTTCAGTTGCAACAGGCACAGTGCAGCAACCCTAACTAGCCTGGACACAACCCTCCATGCTATTCTATTTCTGGGGTGAAGACCTCTGCACCACACAGAGATAGCTCTTGCTAACAAAAAGCCAGAGGGAGCAGGGCTTTGAAGGCTGAGGCAGTGTTCAGAAATAAATACTAGGCCAGAAGGTCCTGAGCTGCATGTTTACTTCTTCACATCTAGGCTTCTTTCCCTCTCACATCTGCAGGCTTGCTAAATGAGGAGCAAGATTCAGTTCAGCTGTGGTTAGCAAGAGTTCATTTACACAGCAGACATGAAAGAGCAAGTCCATAGCAGAGGCACAGGGCTCACTTAGTCTGGCATGGCTAACCCTGACACACAAGGTTCAAGCAAGACTAGATACTTTTCCATCTCTTCTAATACCCCTTTCTTTCCTTAGTTATTTGCAAATGAAGTTTGTCTAAACCTACAGCTCTGGAAGCTACTGCATGCAGTTCTCTCTCAGTCTGAGGTGGGGCTTTAGCAACAATTCCAGAGATCACAAGCCTGTATGAAAGGCCACATAATGCAGAATGGTAAGAATAAACAATCAATTTTGGTTACTTTCTTTTCTGATTGCTCTGAAAAGGTACTTGGGTAAACACTTTTCCTGCAGCTGTGGGAGGCAATTCAAACTGAAAAACTGGCTAGGCATTGTGTGGCCATTCTGAACCTGCCTTGATCTGTATGTCTGGTTTCTGTCTGAGCAAGCAGGAGTAAGCCATTTTGTAACAGAACTGCAGACTTTCCCTGAGAAGAACACTGCATTAAAGTACAACTCTTACAGCATGGAAAACAGGGGATTGGGAACAAAGTGCAATTTTACACTGTTTTATTTGCAAGTAGTTGAGAATACAGGGTTTAGGTTATGGCAGCTTTCCAAAAATGAAGTTGGCATATGTTCACTGTAGGGCATTTCCAACCAACAGTTAATTCCTTCTTTTTGATATAACAAAACTATGGAAACACAGCACTGAGGGCTTTCAAAAGCTTCTTCACTGTTACTTTTTTAGTAGTAGATAGAAAGTATCGAGTCTCATACTCTAGCTGAGTAAGATTAAAGGCTTAAATTTAAAAAAAAAAAAAGGAAGAGTACACAGTAACTTAAATTAGGTTTTTTTACTTGCAGATTTTACAGCATCTGTTTCTTACATTCCTGATAAACTCTAGCTCATACGGAGACCTTTAAAAATACTATCTTCCCTATGCTTTTGCAATAGTTCTAAAAAGAGCGGGTACACTTTCCAGCCCATAAAGAAACTATACTTGCAACAAATTTACAAACGATAGGGGAGCCTGCATTAGTTAAAACTATCTACTACCATCCTTATTTTCAGACATAAGACAGGAATATGTTTTTTGTATTGGACTGCTGCCTCAGGCTTAAATTCTTAAATTAATGCTTCAGCAGAGAAGAACTGAAGAGAAAATCTCCTCTGACTAGTACTAGAAAAATTGTGTTGCTGAGAGATTTTAGTATCTCCTTGCTAACCAGTGGTGACTTCAAGTTTGTTAGGTACAGATAACCAGGGGGATGATGCCTATGACGTTGGTTTTTTTTTTTAAGTTAATAAGAGCTAGGAAGAGTTAAGATTATATAGCAAGAATCTAGCTTTGATTTAAGTATGCACTGACTGCATCCTATACAGACAGCTCTTACACTGTCTTTGACTATTACCTACCAGACAACAGATTTAAGATCCTCCCACAGTGTACTAAATGGTAGAGTCTTGGATCAACTATCAAGAAAGCAAATACAAGCCTTACTCTTGTGGTAAAGAGCTTACGTTGGATCCACAGAATAAAGCTGTTAGCAGCAATCTTTATGGTATGCTGCACATATTCTGTATCAAGGGCACAGTGCATGCTAAAGGTAAAGACAGAGTCTGCAAAATTGACATTCAGAGAGCAGAGGAGAGGCTTAACAGGACTGGAATGACGTCTGCCTGCAGTATCCTGTGCTATCAGATAACATGCTGCAGCCTGTACCAGCTTGAACGTATGGAGACTAATAGCTTTGTATCCAGACATTATAATCACATGCTACTCTTCCAGACATCTGTATTTCAGTCACTTATGTGCAAAAAATGACAAAAGTTTAAATTATAAAGCCAACTGACATCTGTTATTTCCTACCTTTCAGAACCACATGTTGCAATTGTAAATTTAAAATACTGTATCTCAACAGCTACTCTGAACTTCACCTTCCAAGAAGGTAAACATCAGGGTATGAGAGATGTGTATGTAATTGATTGTTCTTACACATTTCCTCTTTCTTTAGTAGGGGCGAGGGGCAGGGGGAGCACAAGCTAAAATCCCCGTTATATTTACTACTTGCTAGCATTTCCTTAAGTGAAATGGGAAAAAAAAGCCAGCAGGTTTGATGCATAAATCTGCTACGCTGTAGCAAGCACAGAATGCTAGCATCTCATCGTTTATTTAAACCTGGTCTATCAGCAGGCTTGCTTTTGCTCCACTCCCAAAGAACCATCTCCTACAGAGGTTACGCACACAGCAACTATTTTTGTTGATTTATGAACATTTGCATTTAGCATAGTCATCTGGTTTTTCCCTTTCTGGGACAACGTATGCTTCATCATTAATATTACAGACAGAAAGACAGACTCTTCAGGGATGAAAAGAAGCATCCTGGATTCAACAACCCTAACACACAGGTTACGCCGAAGACATTTTGGATATTTTTCTACTACAAAGTAATTTGCTATTAAAAAAATAACTGCCAAGAAAATAATACTACTGCCAACAAAGTGTTCTAATTAAACACTAACCAGCACTCGTCCTCCAAAGATGTAACCTTTATTTCCCAGCACAGCACATGTATGAGCTGCTCGAGGCTGAGGTGGATCTCCACCCTGAAAGAATCAAAATAAGATCCTTCAGAACATCATCGAAGTGCCAGCCAAGGATAGTGGCAAGTCAGTAACACAGAAACTGCAAAGATAAGGCCAATGTGCATCAATATGCTGACAGAACTGCAACTTTAAAAGGAAATAATTTGTAGTCATGTCCAAGACTCCACAGACATTGGAAGATATACATAATTGCCAAGCACAGCTTTAATTGAGTTCCCTCAGTTGCTAATGTTTAAGAAATTCCCTCTTGGTCTAATTTATCATTGCTTTACTTAAGTGAAATTCCATTAATTTATCTTTAATTCCTAAGCACAAAAATACAGTTACACATCAGTTATTGTTGATATCTCCTGTGCAGCTTTATTTTTCCAAAGTGCAAACCATCAGGAACTGGTACTAAAATCTTGGGAAATCACATCTTAAAATTTGATGTTACATCTAATAGCCACATGTCAAAGAGCCTTCCCTGTGTAAATCAGAAATAATGATAGCAAAATTGGCTTTTACTTTTCAATGGTAATTTCATTTTTTTACATTTAGTTTTATAGAAATTTCAGAACATCCTATAAAGACCAGAAAATATCATCAGACACTCATTACAATATATGTCTACTGAGTTCTTACATAAACTCACCAGGATTTTATGCACCTTTATAGTATACTATCACATTAATATCAATAAATAGAAATGTGTGCATTACTGTTTTACTGGTAAGTGAGCATACATGCTCCTTTGGGAGACTATTAAAATAACACATTTGCTGAAGAATATCTGATCTGTTTATTCTAACAATATACCATGACTGGGAGATACTTGTTCAAAAGATTTTTCAACATTAACTCTTGAAGGGAATACAGCAGCTCCATATACACTATGCTCAAAATAATAAGCATATAACCCTGGCATACTAAACATATATCTTTACTGCACAAAGAAAAACCGAAGGCCTAAACTAGCATTACAGCGAGTTTACTGTCTCTCCCCTTGCCTTCTTTCAGCCTGTGAAAGCTGAATTAGAGAATCAAGAGAGACTGGATTGCTCTTTCAGCCCGATATACTGTCCTTCACACTGACCTCTCAGCTTTATGAAAAGGGGCAGGGGTAGAAGGAAGAAATCTCCAGGCAGACCTTAATCTTTCATATGGTCAACTCTCAGTTATCTGTGATAGTTTATCTATGTGGCAGATTAATTATACACACATACAGTCAACAAAATGGCTTCATATTAAAACAGTTCAGATAAATGGGGTTTGTTAACCTCAGTTTGGCAACATTAAAACCATTCATATGTTTATACCACCCACTCCCCAAAGACTTTGACTTTGTCCCAGAAGGCCTTCGCTAGGTGTTAGACAGGATGAATACAGAGCTGGCCTGGGTTAATGGCTGCGCTCCAGCCATGAATCTCTTCCAGACCCAAAGCCCTGGCAGGGCCTACAAGGATACCGAAAGTTGGTATAATCACCATGATCCATTTCTGCAGGACCCAAGCTTGCTTTGTGAGGAGCCACGGACATACCTCCTCACCCTATTCCTCAGCCCCACTCTGGTATTCCTAATAAATGGTTTTCTGGAGTATTCCAGTGCCTTGTCTTTCCAGTAACAGGGTGCTGACAGTAATTTTATATTCCCAACAGCTGTCTTAAAGCTTGAATACAAAGCTTTAGCTCAAAACTATCCCCTAGATACAGAATACTGTATCAACTTGTAATATATCCAGATTTCTAATACCTCTCTGAAGCTTATGATATTTTTTGCATCAGAACCACATTATAGAAAAAACACCAGCCTAATAACATCCTGTGGGAAAAAAAAAAATTCGTATCAGTTCTGAATTTTCCACATTTCAGAGGCACTGAGTGTCCTCCTGTTTAATGCTATGAGCCCGAGCAATACTAAGCATATTCAGATTACTTTTCCCAACATCAATTTCTACAGCACAGTAACTATTCAAAATGCAGTAAAATCACAATTGTGTCAAAATACAAGACTAAAAAACACTCACTCTAATTGCTGGTTGAGACCAAGTCTGTGTGGTTGTATCAAAAACATGAACGTCATTATGCCATCCCCAGAATATCTGCCCTTCCTAAAAAAAGAAGTTAAAAAATTAGAAGTAAGTTTATTCTAAAATCTTTGTGCTTATTAAAGGATACAAATGCAGAAGTGATCTATCAAAATAGAAAATAAACTAAAATACAGAATTTTACTAAGAGAAACATACGGTAGTACTTTTAATAATGATGCAGCAGCTCAGATCTAGTTGAAGGTCAACAGCATTCAGGAATGTTAGGGCTGATGACACTTTTGAAAATAGGCTTTGGGCTTCAACATCAGTCACTGCAGCAGAGAAATTCTACCATCTAATTTTTAACGTAACATACTGAGAAATAAATAGATTGTACCATAAGACAATATTCAACATTTGATATAAGGATCTATACTTCCTTGAATGAGTATCTATTTCTTATTAATTCCTGTCACTAAATGCTCTAATCAGTCTCCTTTCTATTAACTGTAAGAAATCATTACAGAAAACTAGCTACTCCAGGCATCTTAAAGTAATAGAATTTACTCTGGATAACAAATTAATTAACTGAAAGTATTTGGCAGGTAGACTATAAATTCCCTACCGTTACTTCAAGGAAATAAATTCTAAAATTTTCTGGGAGTTTCATATTTAAAATATGTCTTCAGATTTAAAATACTGCCTTTGATCCCTCTTTGACAGCGCTGGCCTAGCACTGGGTGCTTGGAATACACTGAACAGCCACTGCTCCCAACATGCAGTATCTTCAATTTCAAATCTGAGAAGAAGATTCTAATTTGCATTTCTGCTGATGCCACAAATAAAAGAAAAATCAGACAGATTTTCATACTTACTGAGTATAGTATAAAAGATCACATTTTGACAATCAGAAAGGACAAATCACTCTGAATTTGTGACAAATCTCTTACCCAAAATGCATCATGGACATCAAAACAATCACTCAGTTCATTATGCTTCCTACAGCCATAGCCACCAAAATATATTAGCCTAAAAGAACAATAAGAAAAAAATAAGTTCAGTTAGCTGTTTTGTAAATAACATTCAAATGAATAAACTGTAACAATTAATTTCAGATTTTGGGTTACTTACTGTACTATTAATAATATAAACAACTTAAAATATTTCATATTGCACCTAATTACACAGCAAACCTTACCGAAATGAAGGTAATAGTTACACTCCTCAATAAGCCTGACCGAAATCCACATAAGCAAGGAAGGAGGTTCAAGATACCTCAAAGTCCCTATTCTCTATTCCTCCATCCACAAGCTTATTTATCACAGTCACATTTTTAGACACGAGTCTCAAAATGACAGGTAACACACAAGACATGTGAAATGCCTATGCTTCTGCTAGAATTCCTACCCTTTTCTATTGAAATTCCTATGCTCCTGCTATATCTGTTAGCCTTCTGTATACATCTTTTCACAATAAATGTAACCAAGGTTCAGCTCACAGACTGCCTGTGACCCACAAAGTCTTCTCTAGCTTATAAAGATTTTCAACTAAGCACTACTGAACATACGGCATTGCAAGTAGTGTTACACACCTCCCAGCCTAATATTCCACCCATGAAATGGCCATCCATAAGTAATGGTTCCTAAAGTTTTGTTTAACTTCAACTTTTGAGGATATTTGGTATAGTTGTTAGTGATCTTGGGAGAAGGCAATTTAGGAAATGATGGGATGGTGAAGGTCATTCCAGACTGACATTCCTAGGGAAACAGAGTTACTGAAAGCATTGTGCAATACACCACGACATCCTGATCTGCAAATTCACATCTTGTGAAATTTTAATGTATACTTCTGAAAAGGTGCATAGCTTGTCCCCAGATACTTTTGTTAAATGAAAAGCTTACATTCTGCCACCTAAAACAGGTAATTTTCTCAGTATACAGATTACATGATACTCTAAATAGATTAATTTAGTTTTGAATAATCTTGCATTAATAGCTGAGGAGAAGTTGTTCAAACATATGTAATTTCATGTATCTTGCAGTTAAATTAGATTTACAAAACCAAGACATAATACTGAGAGGCATTCTACAGTTTATGCAAAACCTCTTTAGAGTCCAGAAACAGATAAATCATTTACATTTTATAGTGTTCACTGTGTGTCATGTTCTTACTTGGTTACAATAACTTCTATAATAAATCACTGACATGTCACTTTCTTGTGACCACATATGCCACAATATCCAGACACTTTCCATAATAAACACAAAATCTGAAGTATTTATTTTTAGCTAAATATTTTTTCTAAATACACTCAGTAACTTCTACAACACAAATATGTAGAATGACATGGTTCTTGTAAAATAATCACTGCAATGACTTTGCGATTGTCAGTATTTGTATGCTATTAAAATCCTTGAAAAGACACGAAATATATTTTATTGCAGGTAATAATTTAATGCTTACATAATGTAACAAAAAAAGATGTAATTTTTATACTGATTTTTTAACGTGTTAAAATTAAAAACATAAGTAATAGACGCATAATGGTTTTTATCTAAAGTCTCAAAGCATTCCAGGAACTTTCACTAAATTTCCCAACCCTCTCCTAAAGTGGATTTATACTTACCATTAATTCAGCTCACATGTGAGAAAACTCTGGTAGAAAGTTGTTAGGAGAGTTACACAAAATCCCATAGCAAGTCAAGCTAAGAATTAGTTTCATGAATCCCAAACCTGTGTGCTCTTCACTTTATAGTACTTCCTCTCTGCAATTAACACATATTAAATATTCTTAATGTGTTACCTGTCCTTATACACCCAGCAGGAAAGCTTGTCACGTGGTGTAGGAGGTTGACCTTTAAAATTTGTAATTTTTTTCCACCTATAGGTTCCATTTTTTGTTCGCAAATTAACATAATACAGCTTAAAAGAAAAAAATTACAATATTTTCAGTATAAATGATGTCAAAGAATCCAGCACAAATCACCAACAAAAAGAACAACCCACCACCCCCAGAATACACTACTTCCTTTGGGGGAAAAAAAAAAAAAAAAAAAAGGAACTGACAGTGAAGTTTATAATATGTAGCAACTTGTAGGAAGAGTCCAATACACCACAAGAACGCAGTTAAAAGTGTGAGAATTAGCAGCAAGTTTCCTTGCCTTCACCCAGCCAGACCAGAACACTAATATCCTGCCTCTTCCAGAGTCAACTGAAGCCTTGTGAAAAAACTTCTGCAAGGCAAACAGCTCTCAGTTCAATTCTACTGGCAGAACTGTCAGTAGTTCTGTCTAACCTAAGTAGGTAACTGCACAAAAATCAACAAGGCTTGTGAACCAAGTACTGCACTAAAATCTGATTAAAGGCTCCATTTCAGTTATTTTCTAGTCAGGACTGAAGTCTGACTTCATTTACACTAAATGATAAAACTGCTCATTTCATCTACTTTGCTACTCCAGTCTTCAGTTACAAGCTAAACTGGTAGCTCTATTTTAACATAAGAAAGGTAGTCACTATCCAAGAGCAAAAAGTGATATTCTGAGATCAATTTCAATTATGGCTGCCAACTTATTAAAAAAAAAAAAAAAGCAATTGGGGAAGCACTAGCAGTTTTCAGAAAGAAATACAGAAACTTTCATGTAATGCATCTTATTCTGAAGCTCTGATTCAGCAAAAAATCCCAGAAAAACATATGGAGTCGAATGTTAAAAACTTCAGTTTTTTGTTAGGTTAAAAGTATACTTTTTCTGCAAAAATAAAGCTTTTCCTTAAATTTCTCCTTAATTCAAATGCAAAGTACACCAGACAAAACAGTAAGCTCAGCATTATTCTTCATTCAAACACAGTGTTATGAAAGAAAAGAATACAATACCCGATTACTGTATCCTTTATCATCAAATCCACCAAAAATGTACAGCTTCCCATTAATGCTTGCCCCACAGCTTCCTGACATGGAGGTAGGTAACTCTCCTTCCATTAGGTGCATTGTCCTGCAATTTAGCACATACATTAAGTCTTACAATGCTGGTTTCCAATCAGCTAAAATTAACAAACCCAAACCAGATACATTAATAATTTTTAGACTTAAAGCTAAAAATACAGCTTTGACCATAACTAGCACTAGAAACTATAGCTGATATATAATGTCAGGCTCCCGTGGTGTAAGAGGACTTTCATGTGAATACGGTGCATATGTTTATGAAGCATCTCAATTTTTCTGAAGGTGAAGCCCATATGAAAAGAGCATTAGTATAGCTGAAACATTAATTATTCAAAACCTGGGAATACTATTAACTCCAAAACCTCCTGAAATGAGAACATGGTATTGCTGTTATTTTACAAATGGAAAACTGAGGCAGAAGTAGGAATAAAGGTCAGAAGTACTCACTAATTTTGATACCCAATACACCACTCCTAAAACTGCATTTTGCACTGTATTTAGAATAATAAAAACTCTTCAATAATGCCATTTTAGCAAGGAGTTCTTTGTTCTTCAGCAGCAGCAGTTTCTAGCCTTTTCCTTGCTAGTCTCACTTACAAAACAGTAACTTCCTGTGATGTAAATTGTAACATCACACAATCTCAAGCACTACGCAGCTATCTGACAAAACTCAATTTCTGCTGAACTCAGGAGGCTGAGCATTAGGCCAAGACTGCGCTTAGAATCATTACTCCACGTTGAAAACAGCTCTCCTAGCATCTCAGATTTCTACAGAAGGCAGGGACCTGCATCTCCCTCTCACATGTACATGCACAGAGAACGTGATTTGTTTACCGTTTCCACCTTTTTACCACACCTTCGGTCTGCAGATTTAGCAGCCAAATCCCAGTCTTTCTGTGCGGGCACTTAACTTGCCCCAGCTTTGCTGCCAACATCTCAATTGCTTTCACTCCACAGTTTCTGATGAAGCTTCCTTCCCCTGCTGTTCCCGTTCATCTTTCTCAGTTCTCCACCTGATCTGACTCTGTGCCTTCCAACTGGGTCCTTAGGCCAGTCTCTCTCCTCAGTCATGGTCTCCCACCTTCAAAGCCTGATTCCACTTTTTCTTCTCTCTGCTAGGTCTAATATCACCACACTTGTTGACCCAGTCAATTCCATTCATCCCCTTTTTCGATGCATCCACATCTAGATGAGATGCCTTCATTTTCTATCGCTGGTAGCCATACAGAAGAAAAGGATTCTTACAGCTTTGAGTTCTGACGCTTGACCTTACCCCAACCTAAAAGAACTAGAGGCAGACATTAGAAGGAAAAGACTTTTATGTGCTAAATCACCAGATGTGAATGATGTACATGTAACATGTCCCTACTGAAAATGGTGCTCGCTAACAGCTCTCAGGGCACTGCTTCCAAGTACCTTTGTTCTGGCACCAACACTGCCACAGGCCAGCCCTCCTTCCCCTTCTCTGCTCTTGCTCTCATTGCTGCTTGTTCCTGCGTCATGCTGTGCACTCAGCTGTACGTGTACAACTGTTTGTGCTGTAAACTGAATGAGATCAAGAACAGATCCAGGTTAAAAATAACCCTGAAAAAATAAAAGTTATATTTAACCCAGATCACTTTCCTGATCCAATTTCCCGGGTGACCATATAAACAGCTGTACTGGTACAACCAATATGGGGACGTGTGGGGTGAAAATCAAGAGTGTATGAGGTTGCTTTAGCCAACCTTTTCACAAAAAGGAACAGACAGCAAACCACAGTCTCAGTGAGGGTACAATCTTAAAAAAAAAAAAAAAAGAAAGAAAAACACTTGCTAGAACTTCACAGCTAACCATACGCAAACGGTTGTTTTCAAAGTCAGTGACCTGACCACACAGATGTGGAACTTCATACATACTGTAAGACACCTTCCTGATCTTGCCCTCCTCACCTTTCCCCTCCAAACTGTTGCTTTGAATATGGGTATGCAAGAAATACATAAACAGGTGGGAGACTAGAAAGACAGCTGGCAGAAAACATATATAAGCCCAAATGGATACTACTTTACAGACTGAATGCAATTACTGGAATAGAAACCACTGGAAAACTTTAAAAAGAGGCATCATTATCTCTCCTCACATAAGATACATAAACACAATGACTATAAAATGTAAAGAATAAATTGCTAGTTATGTGCAAGACCTGGTTAGTTACGAGTCATTTACACAAATACACTCAGAACACAATTAAGTAATAACAAAAAAATACATAATTGTAAATGGATCAGGAACCCAAATAGATCAGGAACGCAAATGTCCACTGTTTAAATATTCCTTTTAATATAGAAGTTAATGTATGGAGAACTAAGCCAAAAAAAATGCCCAAATAAAATGCACCTATTTTAACAACAGAGCCTTAAGCTGACCATTTCAAACATTCTCTTGAAAAAAAACAATCAGACTTAAGGAATTAATGTGTTTCCTGCAGTTAATTTGCAAGTACATGTGTCTGTTCTCCAGTCTTTACATTAAACATCTGCTATTTAAAGTCCAGGGAACATGCCCAACAACTCACATAACTGAAGTCTTTTCACCGCAGCTAACTGCAATCTATGCAAAGATCAACTTTATATATTATTAAATTATGCAATTTACCATAACCCGCTATCCATTTCGTAGATCCAGAGCTCATCATTAGGCAGATAAACTTCATTTTCTTCAATTGACTAAAATAAAAAAAAATTTGCAAATGTTAAATCATTTATGCATTATACACCATACGTTTTAAAATGAAATACCAAATCATGTTACTTAGCAACACAGAATAATCTTAAGGAGATAATCTACCAGAGCATAAGTCATACCTCAACATTATTGCTGTGATCATTACAGTTTTAAACAGGCAGCCCAATAATGCTAATATTTTACATTTTATACTAGGAGTTCAAAAAAGTTGTTTTTCATTTTTTGAAGCTATTAAAAATACTGTGCTATGTGTTTCCTGATGTCATTGAGCTTTTTGACTGTTAATAGCATCTTTAATCACTCATTTTAAGGTATGGAGATTATAAAAAAGTAAGTTTGGTGTATCAGAGGTAGGGAGAGAAGTGTTTCAATGTTAAAACAGCTATATGAATATAATACAATAACCAATTTGTAAAAATAAGAAAATACCACAGACGAACAGTTAAGTCATTAGGAAACATACGCAACTGCTACTAAGAAATAGCACAACAATACCATAACGTGACCATGGATTTAAAAAAAAAAAACCAAAACAAAAATGTTGAGAGACTGTCAAAGATGCTTCCCTCCTCTATTAAAATGCTGTTGCTAAAGGAAGTATTTTTTCAGTCACTAATGAGATCACTCTGAGCAAATTTTCCTGTACTGTTAGCCTTCATACCTCCAAATACAAAGCATCAAAGATGAGCATTAAAGTATTAATGCTGTTCTTTGGGGCTTTTTGCATCTTTAAGGAAAAAAGAGCTCTCCTTCACCTGAATGATTTTTTTCCTCATTCCACAACCCCTTTTTAATCTTTTCCAGAAACTGAGACTTTGCCACACTGGGTAGATTAGGAAGAACTCAACAACTAAACAGGAAGTTAGAAAAGAGTACTTATTTTAAAAATAAGGAACTTAATTCCTCAGGCCCACTCATTAAAGGCACAGAATAACCAACTTAACATTTTGCCAAGAAAGATGTGTAACAGCATAAACCAGACCAGATTTGAAGCTCCTGAATTAAAACTTATTATCTTTTGTTTTGGGAGATACTTTTAGTTAGGAGGCAATTCTGGACATAATGGAAAAATATAGAGAAAAGTGTAACTGAAAAGCACAAAAAGAACAGTTACTTGCAGCGACCGAAGGAAGGAACTTGAAAGAACAAAATGCCAAATATAAAAGCGCTTAACCTATGCCATAACACGAAGGAGAAAATTAATTCCTCTGTGGAAAACAGATCTATGAAGACTCCCAAACAGAGGCCATGTAAGAAAGAAAAATGATTTAGGAAATAATGATGAGGAAGAATAACAAACAGGAGTAGGAAGCCCAAAAGAATGCAACTGCAGCACTCAGACTGAGTAACAATCACACCATTAATTATTGTTTTAGCATTGGAAAGAAATGAAAGACTGTGAGGGAATAAGCAGCCAGTCAGTAAATTAAAAAAAAATAAATTAGATCAAAATTAAATGAATGTGAGGAGAGGAAAAGAAGTTAAATACAAAACTGAAATTTAATTATTAACAATTTAGTTACTGATATTGATTACTTGCCTTTAAATTATACTGTTATTATTACCTTCTCAATTTGAAAGGTGCCAACCAGGCACGTACGCACTATGTTGGCACAGTTTATCCTGCCAGGCACCTTTCATAAAGTAGGCTCTGCTGTTACAAGTAGCTTGCACCTTTCACGAAGTGAAGAAGTGTACTCAATTTAATCTAGATACGTCAGTGTCAGAAGCCGAGCATTTGCTACAGAACCAGAGCAAATACACTGATGCCAAAAATAAGTTAGCTGGGCAGTGGTCCACCATCAACATGTAAAATGTAAAATGATTTACCTGTGTAAAGTGCTGCTTAAAGAGTAACAATGATTTTTCATAATACTCTCCACAAATAAACACATAAAACTGCTAAAAATGTTTGCAAAGTTTATCTGCTAAACTTAACATACATTGTCCGTTTTGACTGTGCCATGAACTCAGGGTCCGTTACTAGAAAACCTTTGATAATACTGTGCTAGCCAGTCCAACTGTAGTTTCTAAAGACCAAAGCATAGAGAACTATTATTTCCAGCTATTTAGGTGTTACATAGCTATACAGAGTATTATAGAGTTTAAAGCCAGAAAAGGACACTAAATCTTCCTGTACGTCACAGATGACTCACATTATTTAAATATATGCTTATCCTAAAGGTGGCTAACTTCTTGACGCTACAAAACATGTATTCAAATCCTTACATGACTTGCAGTCACAAGAAACAGTGCCTACCAAAGACCCCCAAAGGGAAGAAAAGCTATGGGAACAGCTTACAGGCTCCTTGAGAGCTCCCCCATTTCATTACAGTTTGGTATTGGGCAAGCCTGGCCACGCAATAGGCTAGAGAAGGCATGCCAGGGTAACCCAGGCAGTGAAACCCTGCTGCCTTGCTTCCTACCACAGCTGAGGGTTTGTTTCAGTATGCAGTATCTGCTTGTATTTTCAGTATTTCAGTAGTCACCAGCAGCACAACCCTTTCCAGGTGAAATGAATCGAGTTCAGGAGCAGAGCAACTCTTCAAATTCCACAAGCTGTGCAGCTTTATGCTATCTTTAAGTCCAATGATTTTAGTTCAAAATAAAAAAAACAAGAACAAACAATACATTCTGATTTCCAGAAACTAAACTATAACATACTTCAGGAAGAGACAAGAGACAACTAGCCACTAGTACCTGAGAGCCCTAGAAAGGTCCTTCTGCTATTGCATGCACTCATAACTTATAACCTATTTTACAACTGAAAACCATGAGTCCCCAGCTAGAATTTTTGCTTGAGTATAGAAGGACAAGCTTTGCACATTTGAAAGTTTACCTTAGCCTGTGAAAAATATAGATAGAATACTGAAAATGTTAATAGAAACATGTTTTTGACCTGAGCAAGACCAGAAATAACACCAAGCACAGCTACTTTCACACATTAGGGCCAATGTGCACAGTCACTGGGGATAAAATAAACTGGTTGTATTTAACGTAGTATCATTCGTAGTTCTCTTTTGGACTAAATTCATCCAGAGCTAAGGATTTACTTATGCCAGAACTGGTACCGATCTCCCGATGGAAAAAAAGCAGATGTGGTTTTAGTCTGCCACCAGCTTGTTTTTGAAGTGACAGAAATGCTTTCTGAGGGAGAAAAACGCACGGTACATCACATACAACTACTAAGTGAAAAATGCAGGGACTCAGGAAGAAGAACGTGAATCACACACTGGAAAAACACAGCTACAAATTATAGCCTTCACCCCACAGAGGAAGGGAGATGAGGGAAACACTCCCAGAGCACAGAGGAACCACGAGTTTGTAGGACAGGGGAAGCAAACCGGCTCCACCAGCCCTTGCCCAACACGTGCTCCGTGATGGAGGCAGCTGAAAACGGAGCAGCAGGCAGCCACGGGCGCCGGCCAGGGGCACCTATGCTTAGAGAAGGGGACAAACAGAGGAGAGGGGAGAAGCGCACGGAGGAACTCCCCCTTCTCCTCAGAGTAACCGCTAGCGCCGCTCCCAAAGCCCGCCTCGCACGCCGCCACCGCCATTTAAAACGCCCGCCCCTGCGGGGCGCGCTGCCCCAACAGCCAATCAGCGTCCGCGCTGAGGTAAACAGCGCTCCGCTCCCGGCCCGCCGAGGGGCTGCACCGGCTGAGGGGGCGGCTGGGGCGACGCGGGGCAAGGCCGGGTGGTGGGGGAGGCCCCTCCGCTCCGCTTCTCCCCCTCCGCCCCCGGGGCTCCTCAGCCCGGCTCCCCGCCGTGCGGCGGCGCGCCGCCCCGCCGCGCTGCTTCTCGCGCCCGCCCTCGGCTTCTCTTCCTCCCTCCCTCCCTCGCTCGTCCGTCCTCTTCCCCCAGCGCCCTCCGGCCGCCTCCTCCCGCCTTACCACGTATCCCCCCCACACATAGAGAAAGTTCCCGTCCACCACGGCGCAGTGGCCGCTCCGCTCCTCGGCCACGCAGAACTGCTCCGCGGAGTCTGCCGCCATCTTAGGAGGAGGAGGAAGCAGCTCGCCTGCCTCAGTGTTCGCGTCCCGCCACCGCCTCCTCCGGGAGAGGCTGCGGCTCTCCGCCGGTCGCTCCCCTCAGGCGGACGGGAAGCGAGGAGGGTCCAAAGTGTGGGGCGTCACCCTCCCCTCAGCGCAGGGGCCGTGGCGGCGGCGGCTTCTCTTCAGCCCCGCCGCGGCCACGTGCGGAGCCGGGGGTCGCTCTGCGGCCGGAGCCGCCGGGCGGGGGTTAGAGGCGGGCACGGTGCCGTCCGACGGTGCCCGCCGGCCACGGCCCTCCCGCTGCCCCCGGGTGTCCCTCTGCCCCCGGCTGCCTCGGCGCTGCAGCCGGAGCAGGCCACAGGCTGGCGGGGTGCAGTCGGTGAGGGGGTCGCGGAGGTGGCCGTTTGGATGCACTGTGCTAGATCTGTGCTTGCACAGCTGCTGGAAGGGGGCCTGTCAGTGTGGGTGCAGACTCCTGCTGTGTGCCGGAACACACAGTGTCTGCCCAGTGAGGCATGCTGGACCTTACGGTGTGAGATTTAAGGCCTAATAAACCATGCAGAAAGCCTGTGAATAAAGAGCATAAGAGGAGGAAAAAAAGCACAGGATAGGGTACCTGAACACAAACCCAGTGCAAGGGTGGAAGAAAGAGCTGGGTCAGTAGGCAGAGCTCAACATGGGAGGTGGTTTAAGACAACTCAGCAGCACATGCTGTTTCACTGAAGGTGAGAAGAGTCGTGCTCCAGCCAGAAATAGGAGCTATGAAATATTAATTAAAGCAATTGTATAGGAGTTCAAACTGTTGACCCCAGAGAGAAACATCCTGTGAATGCTGTCCTCCAACCTGCAGCATGGAAGCAGACAAAGCAAGAAGCTATGTACTGTGCCGTGGTGGAGTACTTGAGGAGACTGCCAGAGGTACTGTGCAGGACCTGTGTATTGGGGCCAGTGCTGAGCTGGAGGTAACTGATAGAATAAAGCTGATGTTGGGATCTCAATGGGTCACCTCCCATCATGTCCCAAGCTACACATTTTTCATTATTTGAGGGATCTCTGCTACCTGTTATCCCCACCGCTATATAGTCTTTCCCATATGTTGGCCTGCCCTTTAAACAGCACGCTGGGAAAAGCAATAGCTTCTTACGCTGCCCTTGCAGCTCTTACACTGTTAGGTCAACAACCCAGTGACGTCCAGCTGAACTGTGGATCCAGCTGGAGTGAACAGAATTCAAAATAAAACAGGTACTGCTCTTCAGAAAGAGTAGTAGAGTAGATTTTGTGAGAAACAAACACTTCAGCACCTTGTAAAAAAGACACCGAAAAGTAATTGTAAAGTTTTCTTTGTGGAAGTGGGACATATACTTCCTCTATTGGATCTAAGAGGGAAGGCATTAACTATTCCTGTCAATAACTGCTAATACTGAAATGAAGAAATGTAATGATGATGCATTGGGGTGATGGTTAAAACACAGGAATAAGCATTTAGAAGAGTTAAGAAAAATGGGTAAAAGGCAAACTCGATCTATAGGTCAGGTAGAGCTACAATGTGGTGTCTCAGAGAGCATCTTAGGAACAGTGCAAAGTCAGCAGCCCATGGTTGTGCCAGTAGAGCAGTGACAGACATGAAAATGAGGTATTTGTCGTGCTCGATGTAACAAAACAATTCCATCGATTCCCCTTTGGCATGAGGTAGATGTGCTGTCTGATGATAAACCATTAGGCTGCCTCAGCTGGCTGTTCTCAAGCTGCATGTGCTGAGACTGTAGCGTTGCAATGTCCAACAAATCCATGGCAGGCAGCAGAGATGAAGAGCTGGGCACGACTTCCAGAGCTCAAGACAGATGGCTCAGTGGAGCAGAAGTCTACAGCTCATGGTGGAATACTTTTTTATCTCTGGTGGGAGGCTCCAGGCAACCTAACAGAACCCCAAATACAGCAGGATGCTGTAGGAGTATGCTTCATATTCCTGGTTTGGTCATACCTTAAAAGAAAATTAGTTTCTTTTTAGATGAGGGGGTACATTCCTTCTGCAGCTGCACCATCCTTCTTCAGGTGAGACATGAGCTGAATGTCAAAATCAGATTTTCTTGGAAGGAGAATATGCAGTAATCTTAGCAAACAGAAGAACTTATGTAAGGATTGGGTTCATAATTTGCACCTAGCTGCATGCCTGAGGCAAAAAATGGATCATATTTCCTGCCAAAATAGCTGAGACCTGTCAGATGGTAGCTTTTCGTCTAAAGGGAGCAGATGCAGCTTCACCCATGAGCTTGCTCCCAGATGAGGAGGAGTGATTATAAATTATGCAGTTGAGAATGGACTATAGAAAATAGGCTGGCAATTTTTACCTGTCTTTACCTCCCTATAGTCTTTTGATCAAGGAATTTTCTTTCAGAGTTGCTTTGTGAGCCTTCTGTGGAATAAAGCTGTACTTTGAGAGACAGGGCTCAGAGTGTTTGAATGAAATATCATGCTTTTTTCATCTGGAGAGAAGGCAGCTGCCCCACAAGACTGGAACTGGATGAGGCGCAGTGTATTTATTTATCTTGCTCTGTACCAGGACTTGGTATATTGCAACAGACTTCAGTTGCTCAGGGCCAAAGGAAAAATCGTGTACAACAGCGGTTCCCTGGTTATGTGTAAAAACAGCCATGGAGACCGTCGTGTGCTTGTTGGCCAAGACAGAACCAGCTGGAAGAGGTCTCTGACAGTGCTGGCACATGAGTAGAGATGAACTGAAGAACTAAGACTTTACCATATACTAACCCCTCAGGCAACTGAGAGCTGTCCTAGGAAACTTGGCACCCAGGTAGGACAGTTACTGTTGGTGTGTAAGAGCATAAGGGAAAGGGCCAGGGTCCCAGTGCAGCCTTCCAGCTGGGAAAGAGTCCTACAAAGCGGTAGTTAAAGGCAAGGCAGAGTTATGAAAGATATTACAACCAAGCAACCAACTGCAGAACTACAGCAGGCTGCTAACAGTTCCCATCCAGGGCTGGTGAACCTTTGGAGACACTGATCCAACGAATGAGAAGAAACGAAGAATGGGTTAGAAATGGCCCATGCCATCTAATAGACTGAAGGCCTCAACGGGTGAAAAGTAGGCTTAGTCACCCGGGTACAAGCAAGGCCTGTTCGCAGATGGCTGTTATTTGATGGGACATTTTAGGGCAGGTAAAACAAGCTGGAGAGACTCCGGACTACTGGAGATGCAGTGCAACCTGCGCCAGAGCCTACAAGGAAAGAAGAGGGGGCAGAAGTGTTGTGAGCTACATTGCTTGGAAGGCATGAAAATAATACCGTGGGTGATTTTATTGGGTGACTCGTGTCAGCCGCAGCAAGTGTGTTTGGTGTCCTTAGCATTACCTTGCCTTCTTGTGAAAGTCACTAAAGAACAACTGTCCTTTCACTCTGGTGGGCAGCATGGCCCAAAACGGTGCCATTCCCGGGGTGGGCGACGCGGCAGCCATCCCTTCTTCCAGGAGGTGGGAAAACACGAGGCACCGACGCCGCCCGTCCTCCGCCCGGGGGTGCCTCCTGCCTCCCGGCTGCACACAGCAAGGCCGCGCTCCCGAGTGGGACCGCCTCAGCCCCACGGTTCTCCACGCGGAGCCCCGGGGGGCGCGGGACCTGGGGCTGGGGCCCTGGCGGAGCCTCCGCCCGCCCCGGGGCCGGGCCAGGGCGGCGGGGGCGGTGCGGCGCCGTTTGGCGCCAACCGCCCGTCATGGAGCCGGAGCGGCTGCGGCGCCGCCTGGGCTCGGCGTTCCGGCTGCGGGGGCTCCTGCTGCGGGCGTGAGTAGCGCCGGGAGAGTGGCGGGGGACGCGGCCGATCAGCCCGCCCGGGGCTGCTCGCCGGGTCAGGCCGGCCGGCCCGGGCCCCCGGCTGGGCCCGGCGGCGGCTCCCGGTCCGGTACACGCTCCGCCCGCGGTGGGGGCGCGGGGTGGGGGGGCCTCTTCTCATAGCTCTCTCAAGCTCACCTCCTGCTTTCGGGACGCGCCCCGGGGTCTCGCGTTGTGGGATTCGGTCAGGGACAGGTCTGCACCCCCTGCATCACCTCCTCGGGGATGTGGTGGTTCCTTTCCCTCCTCTTCCTCGCCCCCGACTGAGGCCTTCGGAGTCTTTCCTCCAAAGCGCCGTGGTTTTGCCTGTCCTGCTGCTGTGGGCCTCTTCCATCCATCTCCACCCATGACCCGACCCACTGCAGCACCCGCCGTGGGTTTAGGTAGCACCAACAGCTGCCTTTGGCCTCCCCTTGGCACCCTCCCTGGTGGTGGTGGTGGATGTTTTGTTGGGTACTTTTTTGTCTGTCGCTGTTCTTGAGAACTCTGGGATCTCTTTCCCAAGTTGCACTTGCCAGTTCTGTGTTCAGCATCTCTTACTAGAGGAAGAAATGGTATTTCCAAAGGTACATAATAACGTGTATTAGTTAGAGATTACAAGGTCAAAGAAAAGCGATTTCTGCTTGCAGTGGAAGGTGTCATGATTTATAACAGTGCCTGGGGCTCCGTTGTTCATATTTTTCCTTTCAAGATTGTGCGTTGATATTAGTTCCATTTTGTTTCTGGCATGGATGGGATGTGATTATTTTGGACAGTGTCCTGGCAATTTCATTAGTGAGGAGTCCAAGTTCAGAGCTCCCGACTTGCACAGTTAAATGAACTGAGACATTTTGAAGGTCAGGCTGTTAACCAAAATGCCAGTTTTGATCGGCCGACAGATGACGTTAATAAGAAAATTGTTATCTTTAACTGCAAGACTGTAGTCTAAGGATGAGGGAAGAAGTGGATTTCTAATTCTCTTGTTATTTAGAATTAAAATAATTCCAGTCTCAGAGATACTGAATAAACTGGAGGAGGTCCTGCAGGAGGCTGTTAAGGTGGTCACGGGGTGCAGCTCATGGTGTGTAAGGGAAGCAGGAAGAGCTGAGTTTGCTCCGTCTGCAGAAAAGAGAATGGGGATGGTCCAACTGCCTAAAGGGGATTTAGCGAGAAGGAGCCAGTGCAAAGAGAAGGGGTGAGAGGCAGCAAGCACAGATTGCAACAGAAGAAATCCCAGTTGTCCAGTTCTAGTCCCCTCGGTTCAAGAGAGACATGAAAAAAATGTAGAAAGTCTAGTGGAGGACCACCAAGGTGATCCAGCTCTGGGGTCCTCAGACATGGACCTGTTGGAGCAGGTCCAGAGGAGGGCCACAAAAATGATCAGGGGATGGAGCATCTTTTCTGTAAAGAAAGGCTGAGGAGAGAGTTGGTGTTGTTCAGCCTGGAGAAGCAAAGGCGGCCTTTCAATACTTAAAGGGGGCTTGTAAGAAAGATTAGGACAAACTTTTTAGTAGGGCTTGTAGTGATAGGGCAAGGGGTAATGATTTTAAACTAAAAGAGGGTAGATTCAGACCAGATATAAGGAAGAAATTTTTTACGGTTAGGGTGGTGAGGCACTGGCACAGGTTGCCCAGAGAGGTGGCAGAAGCCCCATCCCTGGGGACATCCCAGGCCAGGCTGGACAGGGCTCGGAGCAACCTGATCTGGTTGAAGGTGTCTCTGCTCATTGCAGGGGCTTGGATTAGATGACTTTTAAAGGTCCTTTCCAACCCAAACTATTCTATGGTTAGAGGGTTGGAGAACTTGACATGGATAAAATGTGAAGGAGATGGGTTTATTGAACCTACAAGAAGGGAAGGCTCAGGAGGATCTAATCCCAGTCTTCCTAAAAGGTGGTTATAGAGAAGACAGAGGTACTTTCTTCTCAAGGATGCGCAGTGACAGGGCAAGAGACAATGGGCACAAGCTTAAAATAAAATCTGCACTCTAAGAACAATTTAACTTTGGAGTAGGTTGACTAGAGAAGTGGTGGAATCTCCCTCACTGGAAGTACTCAAGACTTGGCTTGATGGGGCTCTGGATGGCATAATCTAAGTCCCTGCTTTCAGTAGGTGGTTGGACCAGATGGTCTCCTGAGGTCTCTTCTAACATGGACTTTTCTGTATTCCTATGAAAAAAGTTGTTCATAAGGAGAGTAGGTAAGCACCAGGACAGGGCTGAGAGAGGTTGTGAGATCTCCATCCTTGGAGATGTTAAGAATTTGACTGAACAGTGCTGTGAGCAATGTGACTGGCCTGTGCTATTAAAGCAGAAAGCTGGACCAGGAGACCTTAGAGGTCCCTTCTGACATGAGTCTATGATTGAAGATGTTCTCTGTACCTCCTCTTATCCTGAATGTTTTCAATCCTTGATGATTTTTTTCTCTTTGACTTAAACTAGTGCAGTATTATGCAGTACTAATTATTTCTGCTTTTTTAATCACAAGCCGTTTAGTGATTATGTTCACATCTGCCAAAACTGGCATAGTTTGTATAGACTGTACTGAATATTAATTGCTTTTTGAGCTGACTTTCTTCATTGGAATTAGGGATGCTCTGAAGTATCTTACTGAAGCTTTTCAGTCCATCAGTGAAGTAGAACTTGACAATGTAATTGAAAATGTCATTGATACCGTTGAAAAACAGCCATGTAAGTAAACTATTTATTTTTCTTAAGGTTGCTGAGTTTATTTTGTGCTTATAATGTTATTTCGACAAAGACAGTTACTGGCAGCATATGCACTAAAGTGTCATTCTAGTCTATAGGGTTGATCAAGATAAATGTATTTGTTGACGTTTTGTTAAATACCGAAGTTTGTAATGTCAGCAAAAGATAGTATAATTTTGCCATTCAAAAAGTTGGCAGGCTGGTACCTCCTGACGTTTCCAAGAGTAGTGAAATTTTTCAATGCCGGTTCCTAAAAGCACCTAGCTGAGTTTGTATGGACATCCTTGCATCGGAAACTGTCATTTTAAATATTAAAATAAACCAAAGAAATCATGAGAAATTAATTCACTTGTTATTCAGCAGACCAGGTCCAGATAAGGGTTAGGGTTGTTGACAGCTATAATCTGAGGAGCCTAGCGGTGACTGCAAGAAGGAAATAGTTGCATTCCTTCACTGCCCTCGCATCCAAGTGGAGTGGGAGATTCCACTGCACCCCTATAATGGTCCACCATATTAACTTAAACCAACTGTGGATGGAGTTAACCATCACCTGGATGTTCTATGAAGCAGCAAGGCAGATGCTGGTGTTCTGTTACGCCAACCTGATCTCGTGGTAGTATCACTGGGCAGAAGGTGCTGATAACAGTTGGGGCACTGTAGCACCGGAGAAGCTGTACCAGCTTTGCATGTGAAAGTACATCAAATTCTATAAATTACTAAGACCAAAAGTGCAATCCAGAAAACTCCTGGAAAATCCCGTAAAAACATGAGACACTCAAAGAACTGAGCTTTTACTGGTAAAGTTCTCACGACCCATTTGGTTCTGAGCATGCCAAAAATTCCATCGTCTTGGCAGGAGTATTTTGTCTGGGGACTACCTTCTGCTTAACTGGGACAGTATGTCCTGAGGTACGCAGATCAGTGTCCCTGCTCCTGAGTGACATGAAAGGCATGGGGTAGTAGCTCAAAATATACCTGACACAGTCTGACAGCACAAAACATAGGAGTTGTAGCACCTTTAGTTAAAGAACGTGACTGACAGAGGTGGCACTGATGCCTGACATATATGTGTGTTTACTGATCAGAGCTCATGAGAACTAGGAAACTTGGGCTCACTTCCAGTTTTTGGCCAAGGAGATTCAAATCCATTTCAATGTGATCTAAAATAAATACTGGGCCTTAGGTGAGTTCAGGAAACCTTCCCAGCCTATCCGCTTTAAGCCTAATTAAATCAAGAGTGGGCACATGCTTGTTCTATAGTTTTGCTAGGCCACAGGTTACAGAAGTTATGACTTTATATTCTTAAACTAGTTATGGGGTAACAGATCATAGCTGATCAAACAGGGAGTAAAAGCAGTTTGAAGAACTGGTCCTGATTTAGCATAAAGCCTGCTGGTACAAATTAATGCATCCACATTTTTGAACAAATTTGAGTCTGTACAAGAAGCTTTAGGGCGAATGTAGTCAGTGCACTTGCCAACACCGGTCTTCATCCAGGGCGTGATCTTGTGCTATAAATTCCCATATCATCCAGCTAATGTCTGTGAGTTGTTTGAGGTTAGGGGTAGAGATACAATTCAGACATGCTGGTTTCTCCTGTGATTTCTGCTAGCTCCCTTAGTGCCCCTTTTGCTCTGCTAGTCATCACTGTCTTACAGGGATTGTGATTTTAAGTCCCATGCCCTGATTAGGGAACTCAAGGGCAGGTTTTCATGTACCGGTTTCTGTTGCAGGAGCCCAGCAGTTAGGCTTGGCAACGCTGACCAAGTCCATTTGTGAATCTGCATTGATTGTTCTTCCCTTCAAAGTCAGCAAAACATTAGCGTTTAGAAATATTTTTTAATTTCTATTACCAGTTTAAATCCATGAAGATAACAATATGCCTATCTCCAAAATTGTGTTAAACTGTTTGAATACTTATTTATAACAGCAATCTGTGTGATAATGTTCTGGAACAAAATTAACCTCCAGAATGTGAAAGCTCAAATCTAACACATTTGTAGTATATTTGGCAGCTTTGCATAAACTATAATTGTCTTGTTCTCCATGTTTAGTGAATTAATGGTGGGCACAGTATGTGTGTGGGTTATTTTTTCGCTGGAGATGTATCCTTCTGGTAAGAATATTAAGTGATCCATTTGTAAAGAGAAAACAGAGTGTGTCATAAGCTTACTGAAAATATGCTTGTTTGTGTAATATAGTCCTCCGAGAACCCTGAACCATTTTTTATCAAATATTTGAGACCTACTTACTTTCTTTCTTACTACTTTCCATAGGCTACAATTTTAATCCTTTGAAATTTTCTTTTCAGTGTCATCTAATATGATTGAACAATCCACAGTGGAAGCAGCTGTCCAAGAATGTAGCAAGGCATCAGATGAAACTATGTACGGTGATGTTATTTTTTTATTTGAGGTTTAGGGTGGTTTGTATGCATTCCCTTATTTCTTCTTGGGAAATAAATGTCAGGCATTTTCTGCAGTGCTACACATGCAGTAATTGCTTTGTGTTTTTGTCTTCCTGGTACTGTCTTTGAAGGTTAGTAACGTTCCTTCTTAGAAAATTTGTTCTCATGGATAGGCCTCCAGGGGATTCTAAATATAATGCTGACATTCTGGAATTAAAATGCTATGGTTATGTGTTTCATGTGATACAGGTTGAATATTAACCAATAAAATAAACCAGTAGTTACAATGCAGAGAGAACTTGTTACTTCTGTTCATGTCTTTATTTCCTTTTCTCTAGATCACAATTATCTAAGGTTATTTTTGTGCTTTTCGTAAGATACTTCTTTTCTGAAAGCGCTTTGAAAAGTTTTCCTCCATGGTGCTTGTTTCTGCTTTTTTGTATAGCAGCCCGGTTTTTTGAAAACCATGATTGATTTTCACTCTCTGATAACAAAGCGGAGAGCAATTACTTGAGTTTCTGAGAACTTTTATTTGTGATTGTGATGAATGTGTTTCCTTTAGTGACTACGTTGTGTATTGACGTTGTAATGCAAAGCATGAAAATAAATGGTTTGCTAGGCATGTCAATTAGATACTGTGATCCCACAGTTTCTCGATAGGAAGCAAATTTGTTTTCTACTTTTCTCCTTGTCTTTGGAACCTTTATGATACAGATGGTTTGAGTGTGACTTTTCTTTGTGTCACTTTATGTATTTGTCTTTTTTGCTCCAGAAGTGAAGAGAAATCTGTATGCACAGATTCTCAGTGCAGAGTCCTGAAGGGAAAAGCTCTACAGATCACAGGGCCAGCCTGTACATCTCTCTTGAGTTATGTTGCAGAAAGCTTGAAGGCAAAGTTTTGTAAGAAATGCACTCTGAAGCCTAAGACCTCAGTGTCTGATAGGCAATGATGGTTGTTCTGTGCTTGTAAGCCTTAGTGAGGTTTCATGGGATAATTTTATCTACTCTGATGGATTTGATCCACTCACAGTAAGAGGGAAAAGAGGCATCAAAGAAGAGAGCTGAACCAGTAAATACCATGGGATGTAACAACTCGATTAATAGTCTGAAGAGTTGTGCATGTCCATTGTTTAAACCTATTCATATTAACCATGCCAAGGCTGTTCTGCTGTCAAAAAAGATAGCAGAGGATGGTAAGGGAAGGAGATGTATCTCTCTCTCTCATTTCTAAATGAACTTCTGAAGAGTTTCCTTTTTTGAATTAGAAGATGCAGTAGTATCCAATAAGTAGAGTGATGCGGGAGAAATGGTGATAACGCAGGGTGATAGTGAACAAAACGAATATAATTTTCTTCAACATGTTTGTCACTGTTTGTTTCATCCACTTCAGATAACGTTGTAAATGTATTCTTATTTCAGAGAAAATGTTTTCAACATTATTGGAGCCTTTGATATTCCACGTTATATTTATAATTCAGAAAGGAAGAAGTTTCTACCGTAAGTCTTGAATATTTTAAGTTTCAACCATTTCTTGTTTCAAGAAAAAAGCCTCTATTTCTATATGGTTAAGTCTGTTTTCTAATCTTTCCCTCTTGGGTCTGCTCATCTCAAGACTGAGTGAGAAAGTGAGACAGTTTTGTTTCTTAGTCTCTAAAGAGCTAGTCAGACTCTGTGATAAATGCTGGGTCATAAATAAATGTGCCTTTGTTTTTTTCCTAGTCCAGTAGGATAAAACTGAAATGGCGACCTGTATCTCCTGTGGCAGTGTACTCTGTGCTGCCTATCACGTTACTGGCTCTGAAACTTCGGTGTTTATCAGATAGTAAAATGTCCAAACATGTTTATGCTACCTAATGAATAAGAGAGACAGTAAGGCTAAGGGCATACATCACTAAATGTAGGTTGGGGTTGTTTTTCCACATTTGGCTGTTTAATGTTTTTTAAATAAATGTGGTCTGTCGCCTGTATTTATTTCTTAGACTGTAGCTTGTAACTCCCTGAAGCCCTGGGGGTTTTCTAAGGAGAGCTACAATAGCTAAAGAAAAAAAATTAGGAGCCACTGGTGATTCTGGATGTTGGAGAAAGGAAGAAGTAATTGGAGGAATTGGTTGTAAATATTTTGCTAACTAAAGAATTTACCTTTAATGGCAAGCAGCCCAGACCGCTGAGCCAAAAAGAGAGCGTGCTTTTAAAAAGCTTGAAGTGGTGTTAGCTGAGGAATGGATAATGGCATTCATTGTAGGAGGTTGCAACAACCTTCATGCAACATGCAATTCACTTTCTAGCCTTGGTCCATAATTCTGCCAGTCCAGCAAAAGCAATCTGTGTGTTTGCAGTAAGAGTTTTATTCCAGTGCCACTTTTTAGCTTTCCAGGCAATGGGAAGCAGAGAACTCCATGAAGACAATCTGCTAACCAAGATGAAGAAAATACTCTTGTTCATGGCCACTTGAAAGACATAACTGCTTTTTTAAAAACTGATTTCTGCAGAGTCCTGTTCAGGTGGAAAGATAAATCTCGAGGCCTGTGAGTTAGAGGGAATTTAAATGGATGTAGCCTCCAAAATGCAGAAACACAGGATCCCTAGCAAAAATCTTCCTCATTGAGAAAATAAATTATGCAGTAGTGTTATAGCTTTTGCAGCACCCTACAACTTTTACATCAGTAAGTCATATTTGTGTGTGGAATGTACCTTTTTTAACCTTGATTGTGTTAAACTTCTTGCAGACTGTCAATGACCAACTTTCCTGTACCAAATTTATTTGGAACTGCCAGAGATAAAGCAGAGTTGTTTCGTGAACGCTACTCCATCTTGCAGCAGGTCAGAAAAAGTTTTGCTTTGTTTAACAAAATACACAAACAAAATGCTGCTTTTTATATTCTTACAGTACAACAGTGCTTTGTGATGAGGTGCTTTGGTGAGCTACAGTTTAAAAAAAATCTGAATAAGAACAGGATCTGTACTAAGGTTTATGAGTCTTCTCAACTGTTACCACACAGCATGATAGATTCATGTGCTTCTGCATTTTAGCGTCATGTCGTAAGACGGGATCATGTATTTTTATGTGTGTCGTGCTCTTCTCCCTCGCGTAGTCTGGCTCTGTGCTATGTTTGATTAGCATGTCATTGGATGTAGTGCTTGTTGAGATATAGTGCAAACCTGAAGCCCTGGGAAGCTCTCATTCAGGCTGTTCTTGAAGCATAGAAATTCTCTTCTGGTTTAGTTCATTTATTCATTTTCCAGTTTTAAAAATGCCCAGTGAGAACCAGCCAACCCTCGTCATCTCTTGTGGTGGCACATGCATCTTGTCTTGTGTTGTGAGCAACTTCAGAACAGAATTCCCCAACATGACTTGCTCTGCACCACCGTGACAGTAACTGCAGGTACTGACAGCAGCTGTAGGTAGTGGCTCTGGAGCAGGCTGTGCACACAGCCAGAAAGCGTCAGCCCCTCAGCACTCGCTGTCTGATTATCCCTCAGAACAGGTCACAACCCTGTTCTCTCCTTTCTTCCACTCACCCCACAAGTTGGGATCCAGCCCCATGTCACCTGCCAGCTTACTCAATGCTGCGCTCTGCCCTGCCTCCGTCGTGCAGCCCAGCGGGAGCAGTGATGGGGTGAGGAGTGAGTTGCTGATCAGATGACTTGGCAGTTGTTTTTCAGGTGTCTGAACTAACTGCAGCGGGCTGATTTGCAGCACGGATCCCGCTCGGTGCTGGCAGGTACTGCGCAGACCTAACTGTCTGCATGCAACCCTGCCTCAAAGTGTGAGCAAAATGCCTGGACGCAGGCAGAGAGTGAGCACACCTTTTTGTCTGTGCCGCCCCGTAGGCAGCAGGGAGGCACCCAGCTGAACTGCGTGAACTGCTTGTCCTTTGGACCGTGTGGTGGTTGCATGCACAGGATCAGATACCCCAGAGCAGCAACAAGTCCCTGTCTACCAGGCGATTTGCTGCCACTAGGAGTATATGTACCACAATTTGGGAACCTCTGCCCTGGAAGACCAGTTAACCATTAACTGAAGAAGCTTTAGTTCATACAAACGGTGATCAGGATTAGCAAAACCTGCTGGAATTGGCATGCTCCCACAAAACGGTTGGTTTCTGTGAACAGCAGCTGGAGGTGTCCATGGGGTGTATATATCCTGAAGCCTCCTTTTCCTACACTATATTGTGCTGTTGTACCTCTTTGCCTCATGGTTTCACATAGACTCTCTGTTTTACAGATTTTGTGTTTAGTTGTATGTATACTCCTTTCTGACCTCCAGAAAAGCGAAGGTTCGGGTCACTGTGTGGGTGAGGGCTGCCAACAGGAATTACTGCATGTGTTAACGTGCGCTGGTAGCAGTGGGTTTATTCCAAGGGGAGGCTTTCAGACTGCATGAAAAACAGTGAAAGAAGTGAAAATTTCTACAATGCGTTTTCTTCATGCTTTCTGCAGTTTATCTGTTAGTGTAGCTTGCTCCTGTTATTTAAAAAAAAAAAGAAAAGCGCTTACTTTTAATGGGCCCTGCCCTGAAGAGAAACCTGCTCTTTTCCACATACTTAGCATTTAATACAGTTTAACTTCCCTTGCTCTCTCACCCCTTCCTTCCAGGCAGTCAGAAATAACTTCTTTTAGAAGCTTTACAGATGCTTTGATGTTACTTTTTTGGGCTTAGTTTTATTGTCCAGTATTATTTATCATCTATTTCTTAGAAGCAAATTCTTGTCAAAAGAACAAATTATGCTCAACAAATTAATCGTTGCTGAATAAAATAGAATAAGAGAACTTTAAAAAGTATTTTGTACAGTGGTTGTAATGAACTGGCTTTTTGACAGTGCTCATTTATTTTTGAACTGGATTACTTCAATTTTGGTTTCTGCAGAGGACTCACAGACATGAGTTGTTTACTCCTTCAGCAGTCGTTGCTCATCCTGATGATGGTAGGAGCAAATTCCAGGTAAAAAATCTGTTTTTTTTCTTGCAAAGGGAACTGTACTTGTGTTACACTTTAATGCAGTAATAGGTTTCCAGTGACGTCTTAGTTTTACATCCAATATGAGTAATCAATGGAAATGAGTTATTTTTGATAATTTTTAGCCTGTGTGTCAAAAATGCAGTTATTTGGCTTAGATCAGCATGATGACCAAACCACTGAAAAGCAGCTATGAAGTGCAAGAGAAGTGTCGCTTCCTGAGGTGGAAGGGCATTAGCTGTTCAGCTTATTACACTTTGCTTCCCTCTGCTTGGGGATAACTTCCTTGCTTCTTTCTTTCATAAGCACTAAATTCACAAACCTACAATTGAATAAGGTCATAACTTTAGTCTGTTCTGTTCCTGTCTCAGCTTTCTCATATTAAATGCTCTCACTATATTATATAGTTTTTAAAAAAGATGAACGTACGTGTATGTTTCACTGGGTACCAAATAACAGCTTTTGCTTTGCTCAGCTTCCCTGTTTGTCCCTGTTCAGAGCATGCCATCATGTAGAAAAAAGCAACTGACCTTAGCTGTGTCGAGCCTGCATCTCCATCCACACTTCATAGGTGTCTTTCTCCCTTGAGTGCTTCCTATCCTCCCTGTCAGCAGTGGCAAACGCATTGCTTATAGTGGTGTCGTAGGAGGATTGTCTCTCTTAACTGCAGCTTGACAGACCAAAATAAGTTTGTCCAGAAACCGCAGACAGCATGCTATGCGATGTCACCTGTATTGCTCTGGAGTGTTCTCTGTCATCCATTCGAGGTTCCTTGATAAAAGTAATTAGTGTTACTGTATGGGTGCAGGCTGGCCCTGTGGTTCAGGTTGGATCCTGCTGAGGATCCAGTTACTACAGTCGACATTCTTAGGCAAGAGCAGAAATTGCCACTTGCTCTTTTCAGTTTTAATCCATTTGTAAGCAAAATAATCACAATAAATATTTACTTGCTAAGCAGTTCTTTACGCTAGCAGCCGTTACTGGAAATCTTTTCCTAAACTGTGCTACATTTGACATTCAGAAATGTGTCCCTGATTTTTCTAATGAGCCTGTATTCTCTCATAGCTCATTTGTGTATTTATGTAAAAACATGTGCTGTTTGGTGCTTTGTCTTGCTTGCTTAAGAATAGATGCATGGAGAGTTTGATTTAATTCTTATTTGATTCTTTGCCTTTGGTTCCAGCTTAGAACAATAGAAACTCTGTTGGGCAATACAGCTAAAGTGGGAGAAGTGATTGTGCTTGGGATGATAACTCAGCTTAAGGAGGTAGGTTGCTTTTTATTGTGGAGCATCTAGGTCACCATTCATTCAGTGTTATAATATATTAGAAAATGAGAAGACTTAAATATCTCACAACTTTATCCTGTCATATGTCAGTGGCAGAACTCCCATCAATGTCAGTGGTGCAAGATCCATTCCCTAAGAAGAGACTTTTCCACAAGCATTTGGTTTTAGTGTGTGAGGGAAAATGTCTCTGTCTTCTCACTGCAGAATTTTGTAATGCTTTATGTCAGCAATCAGAACCAGTTAAATTTTGTAGGCATGCCCCTTCTTGAAATGCTGGAGCTTCCAATGACTGTGTTTGGACTTGCCATTGCATTGGACTGTGATTGTAGGGGAGGGGTGTGCCAGCAATCTGAACTGCAGCAGCTCAAAGGGAATGTGCTAGGATACACTTACTATAAACTACATTTTCAGTTCTGCCAGTGTGTTCTAAGCTTACAATATTAAAACCCACTAAATTATTTCTAGATGTTGACTGATAGATGCATCTGATGGAAGCATTTGTGTGTTTGGGTATGTTTTGCTTTATTAATTAATCCTGTTTTTTAGGGGAAATTTTTCCTAGAAGACCCTACAGGAGTCGTCCAGCTAGACCTTAGTAAAGCCATATCCTTTTTCTGTGATGTGAGAATTGAAGACATTTTCTATAGACCTGGAGAACTTAAAATTTAATAATAAATCAATACTGACCATTAAAAATTACGTATTGAGAATTGCAGCTCTGTCTTTTTCCTTCTTTTCAAGGTACTTGGTTGCTGCAGCTCAGTGCCCTTTCACAGAGACTGTTAGGACAAAGTTAGTATTCCTCCTAGTGGAAGCAGAGCATGTTCCTGTTTGCGCGCTGTTTATAAACTTACCTGCTCAGCTACCAGGTGATTGCCTGGCTCTTAAGGCAGCCTATGAACTTTCAGCAGTGTCCAAATGTATTATACCAACTGGAAAGCAAATTTTGGTTAAAGAACTAGTGTAAAAGTCCTGATCTAAGAAAAATATATTTCTTAACCTTTCTGCACCAGTTCCACAGTGGTTTATATACTGAATCATGCTTTGTTTTGGCAGAAGGTAAAGCAGACTGTTTTTCTTAGCTTGTAGTAAGTTATTCTCTTAATGGCTGTTGCTGCAGTTACATGTCTGCCAGATGTGGCTGAACAGGCATGTCTCATGTTGATGAGGCTTGACCATAAACTGAGTTTCTGACAGAGATTCTTGGCCACAAGCCTTTCCTGTTACCTCATGAGCTCTGGAGGCAGAGAATGGAGCTCTGCGAAATTTGTGGTTTCAAGCCATGTCGGTGGGATGTGAGCATCTGTAGCAGCTTTGAGGATTGGCCTTAGTTAGCCTGGTTCCAACATGCTTGCAGGAGATAGGATTAGATTAGGAAGACAGACTAGAATAACCAAACAGTATGATTTAACAATCTGAAAATGCTGCTTTCTGTTGGCAAAGCCTTCAGAGGCCTTAATGAGTCTTCTTATTAAGGTGATGTAAGGGCTTGCAATTTTGGAGCCTTATTTTAGCAAAGTAATGGACATTGCTGTTTGTAGAATGCTACCCTGTGCAATATAGATAATCCCAGACTGTTTTCTAGTAATGTATTTTATGTTTAAAATTGATAAAGTAAATAGAAGTTAGGAGCACAAATGATAGTGAGAAGACCCTATTACTTCTGTTCCTCTAACAGGTGGGAGAGTTCTCGAGAAAGGGTGCAGTTTGATGGAGACTCTTCCGAGGCAGGGCCAGCAAAAATGATTCCTGTTCCCCTACATTCTTACTCAGTTGGGTTGAGAAGGTTGTTTATGTGGCTCTGCAGCAAATCCATTCAAAGAAGTGTCTGGGGTAAAAAAATGGTTGGTTTCTTGCTCAGCCTGTTTTTCAGCCAGATGGTTCCCTGGTCTGGTTCACCACTAAACAGCACAGGGACTGGTGCTATCACAAGAGAAGGATTGATGGAGGCTGGGAATAGCTATGCAGCACAGCTGCCAACTGTCTGACTAATGTCTAGAACACGATGTTGTTAGAAAAACTAAAGGTTATTTTGTTGTTCAAAAATTTCTTAGGTTGGTATGAAGATGAAGTTTTTCATGTGAACGCTTTTGGATTTCCGCCTACTGAGCCTTCTGCTGCCACTAGGTATGAAAATGACTTTTGGCAGCCTCACTCCATGTTTTGTTATGGGTTTCTAAGTAAGCACATTATTATTTTAGAATTTCTGTGACATTAAAGTATGCTATTCTTCCTCCTCCACAAATACTTCAAAATAAATACAATTTTAAGGAAGCAGTTCTGGGACTTGCTGGTCTACTTGGACCAGTACTAAAACCTGTAGTGTTAGCAGAAAAAAACCTTCCAAAGGCCAGTGGGTTCTGCATATTAATAACAATTGGGATCTAAGCCCTTCTCAATTGCAAAACTAGATAACTATTACATGGGAATAAGAAATTCCTCGTTGCTCAAGGAATGAATGTGGGAAAGAACCCAGGATAAATATTACTCCAAGATCATCTTCTAAGTTATGGCAGGGCAGTGCCCCTGCTTTATGTCTATGTGGCTGCCATTTCTCTTCCTTGGTTTGTCCATGAAGTACTAAATTATTATTGATCCCATCTGAGCTACCTATCAAAATAATAATAATTAAAATGGTTTAAGTGAGTCATAATCAAAACTACTAATGATTTGGGAAAAAAAGAACCAGAACTAACTTGAATATTTTAATGATGTAGAGCCTTCTATGGGAATGTGAACTTCTTCGGAGGGCCTTCTTCAGCTTCAGTGAAGGCTTCTGCAAAACTAAAGCAGCTGGAAGATGAAAATGAAGATGCCATGTTTGTATTCCTTTCTGATGTATGGCTGGACCAAGCAGAAGTACTGGAAAAGCTTCACACAATGTTTTCGGGTAGGTGAGAACAGCTTTGACTCTGAGCCTTGTTTTACAGATTTTTTACCATTTTCCTTAGCCCTTAGCAGCCTTGATGGGTGGAGCTGATGAGTGCAGCAAGGCAGTCTGATGCCCAGCTGGTCCTCAGGCCCCATCTGTGGCTGTGTCCCCTCCTTGGCATGGGCTGGGAAGTCTGACCCCATGGTGAGCTAATGCAGGGAATACCTCAGCAGAAAACTAATTGCCTTTGTTGGAGAATTAGTTTTATGCTGTTTTAACTTTGTGAACTCTTCATCATGTGGTCGCTCACATGAGCATCCCTGTCAGTCAGGGGAAGCTGGACAGTGTACAGTTGACAGCAAGCCAGTGGTTTGTGTGCCTTTTTTCAAAAGTATACTTTTAAATGGAAAAGTCAGGCAACAATTTTCAAGAGTTCTGTTATTACTGTATCGTGTGGTTTTGATGAAATTCCATTTTGAGAAAGCTAGAATAAGCCCAACTGTTGCATTTTTTGGTAGGATCTCACTGAACCCAAGCCCAAGCCAGTGAATTCTCACTCTAGTTTTAGTGACAGCTATTTGCATTTCATGGTTGCTATTATATTTCTTTTGGATCTTTCTCTAACAGTTTTTAAAATGGAATTGTATTATATTTTTGCAAGCTGACACTTCCTTTTCATAAATCACTTAGTACTAATACTGTTTTGGTCAGTAGCCATTTTATGTGCTGTGACAAGAATGTTTCCCATGCTCGTGAAAGTTCTTCCTAGGCTTAGTTTAAAGAAAACTTCTTACTTCATCGGAGATCAGCAGTCCTTGGAATGCTTTCTGGTTCTACCAATGACAAAATGTCGGTTACTCTTAAAGGATGAACTGTTTCTTCCACGTGTCATTACATTAGTAATGTTGACAACATTTGGATAGCAAGCATCTGTGAGATCTGCGAATTGCTTCTTTGTATTCCAGAGCAGTTTTGGAACAGCTTGTCCTGTCTGTCTTAGGTAGAATGGAAGTGTGAGAGGGTGGCTGCTTTAAAAATAAGCAACATAAAATTAAGGGTGGGAAGCTGCTATTCACCTAAAGAAAATTGGACACATATTATCAGAGTCATCCAGAAGTTACAAAACCAGTTCACTATCTTGATCAAACTTGGCAAGATCCTTGAAGCAAACTGAACTTGACCTAAGATTGCATATGCTGAAGTAATAAAGGGATTTTGGTCAGTGAGTTTAATACACTGAACTCAACTGGCAAAGATGCATACATTGCATTTACTGTTTTGAGACCTTTTTTAATAGGCAAGTAATAAGCTTCATAATTACAAAACTAAAAATAATAGCTGAGTGGAATAGGAAGGAAAACACATCGATGAGCCATTTCTCTGGTATAAACAATCCTGTCCTATTTACCAACTGGACTGAAAAATAGTGAAGTAAATCCAAGTCTGGTACTGCACGTTAGGGAAATGGAGAGTAACCTGGAACGTGAGATGAATGCCTTAGTAGATGTTTTTATTTTTATTTTAGGGATGGGAATTGAGTTTCTTTTTTCACTCTTTGCTATAAAGCATGTGTTTCTGGGTGATTAGTGATATTGTGAGGATTCGTCAGATTCTTAAATGCTCAGGCATTTCCTGTTGCTGTTGCTTTATAATGCCAAAGAGCAAATTAAAGGTTGGTAGGGCCCTTGAATTGGAGTGATGCGTGGAGGTTAATAGTAATCCATTGCTACATACTCGCTATTTTTTTCTTTAAGGAAAGAGTGTGTTTTTAAATTGTATTATTATAATTGTACTTTGTGTAATTATATGACTGGGTCAGTAGGTAGTTGGATACACACAAACAATGGTGTTGGAACTGGGCCTGTAAATAACAGAGGGCTTCCTTGAAGTGACATCTGTACATTGCCATCATCCATTTTAAGCTAACAAAAGCCTGTATCAAGAAAATAGTTCAAGTGTATTAATAGCAGCAGAGCTTGAAGTGCTGTTTCATTTTCTGCCTTTCATGGAACGGAGTGGTGGCTGAATGCTGAAAGATACTGAAGGGAATGGATATGCTCACAGATACTCTGTTTTCCCAGGTTATTCCTCTGCACCTCCAACCTGCTTTTTCTTTTGTGGAAATTTTTCATCTGCACCATATGGAAAAAATCAAATTCAGTCACTGAAAGGTAGGGAAGTCTTTGTATACAGTCAGACATGTACACTAAATTAAAATAGTGATGGCAAAACAAATTAAGAGAGCAGGAAAGAAACCCTTATTTCCTAAGTGACGCATTTTTTTCATGTACTGAAGTATAGGGGTGATTCATATAATGTGTGTTTATTATCTAACCAGGTGTTGTATCATAGATTTTTTTTTCCTGACTCTAGGTTCTTTGAAGGCTCTTGCAGATATTATATGTGAATATCCCAGCATTCATAAAAGGTACACAGCAAAGTGCTATGAAAAGGGAAATTGGTTTATTTTGTGAAACCTTTGCTTTAATTACTTTAAGAAACTAACAGATACCATATTTTCCAATTACTGTGAGCCAGCTGTGATCAGGTAGCAAGCTGGTCTTGTAACAGGCCTGTAATTTTGTTTTGGGAGCAGTGTAAGGTTTTGATTTTATCTAAAATAGCTTGATCATGGAAGTTGCTATTGAGTGAGCAAAGGTGAAACTGCCTCTCCCTGGAAGGTTTTCCACGTGGATTAAAGACGGCCCATGATCCCCCGAAAGCGCTATTTGGGTGAGCCCTTTTCCCCTGCAGTTCTCTTGAAATCAGCAGGGTTCTGCCCGAGCAGTGCTTCTTTATAAGCTGATGTTGAAGTCTTGATGCTGCTACGAGCACCTACAGGCCTTCTGTACCAGCCCCGGCAGATGTCATCTGAAACACTGACTGCTGCCTACATGAAGGCATCTCATTTCTATCTTTTCCATTCTTGGATACGTGGTTCTCCGTGGCCGCTAGTTTGAGAGCTAACCAATACAATCCTGCAAAGGAGTCTTTTATATATCCCTTCTTGTGTCCGTGCTCTGTGGGAGCCCCATTCCAGGCCTAGAGAACTAACTCCCTTCTACAGAGATTTGAATATACAAAGGAAAGTAAAATAGGCAGGCAGCCAGGCTTATCCTTTCTGGCTTCTGATCTTTGAATTCCAAACAGTAGCCCCTAAGTAGGCGTAGTTCCTAGAATGGGCCCGGAAAGCAGGAATGGCCACAGCCTGCAGCTCTTGAGCTCTGGGTGAGATGTAAGCAGGCGTATCTCCTGTACTGATCCTCTGTCCTGCGTCCTGGTGGGGCTTTCTTGGTGTGTTGCTGCTGGATTATCTGGGGTCCCGTTATTGGATCCTGGAGCCCATCACCACCGAGTCCTGAGCCAGGCTGCACACCTGGTCTGTCTCCCTTCCCACAGTCAGTCTCCCTTGCACGGTGAACAGTTTTTAAGGTTTCCTCCGCTTTAGTGAGGAATGGATATGTATCTTGTGCCTTAGCTGTGATTTATGTGGTTCTTAAGGTCAGGAAGAACTGTCATCTTTGCCCCAGAAGAGGTTATTTGCATGCATCTGTGGAGTAATGGCTGTATGTAACCAATGTTTAGATACTTCTAGGATCATTTTGTATAAAAGTGATACGTTGAACTTTTTACAGTAGTCGATTTGTGTTTGTTCCTGGCCCTGAAGACCCTGGTCCTGGTTCTATTTTACCAAGGTCAGTTTGCTTCGCTTTCTCAAATTCTGGAATTTTGAGTTAAATAGTTAAAGAAGGTAAGAGTCTTGGTTGATACATCTGTTGCTATTTATTTTAGACCTCCCCTGGCTGAAAATATTACTCAGGAATTCAGACAGCTGGTGCCATTTTCAGTTTTCACCACAAATCCTTGCAGGTAACAGTGTAACTTACTGCTATTTTTCATGTTTTTGTTTTTTTTTTTTTTACTGAATGACTAATTTATGTGCAGATGTAAATTTCAAAAATTTTTCTTAAATTTTTAAAATTACTAGAATTCCTCCCTTGCTTTAATTGTAACTAGTTTTAAATACATTAATACATAAATAAATTAGTGATGAAAGGAAGTAGTGCTAAAAGTTTGATAGCGAGTATCAAAAGCATCATGTTTTTTCTGAATCTGGAGAGAATGAAAGGAAGATGGGAAAGTATTGTTTTAACTGAAAAGTGCTTTTTCATTTTGCTGTATTAGAGAGAGATCAACTTTATAATGCAGCTCCCTATCTTTTAGTTTCATCTCAATTTACTGAATTTCATTAATGTTTCCCATTTAGGATTCAATATTGCACCCAAGAAATAATCATCTTTCGTGAAGATTTGGTAAACAAAATGTGCAGAAACTGTGTCCGCTTCCCTAGCAGCAACATGGACATTCCCAGCCATGTGAGTGAGTTGTGTTCAACACTTCTTGCTAACACCTCCTTGACTTCTTTTTTTAATCAGCAGGTCTGCATTTAGGGCACTCTGATCCGCATTCTTATGACACGTTGCAAGAGTAACCAAGAGGGATTGTAAGAAGGATCTATATATTTAGTATTATTACCTTCATTTCCATCTTGACAGTAAGATAACTGAAACCATGATACTGATTGATGGCATTGAGTCATTCTGACCGTCCCACTTCAGGTGCCCTTGAACACAGAACTTCATAGCAGCTGACTCCTGGTGTACGTGCACCAGCAATGAATGTTGTACCAAGAAGCATTGATTCCTGAAGGCAAAGTTTAATACAAATTACTTTTTTTTTTTTAAGATGTGATCAATTAACCAGTGACATTTGCAGTAAAGCAGCATGTCACTTTTCCAAAAGGTCATCTGCTGCTTCTGCCTTCTCACTTGAAGTCTTAATCCTGCTTTTGATACATCGCCACAGCACTCTGAGTTGTGATTCTAGTTAATGAATGCACAGCAGGAGTTGATGGGAGTTACTGATATAATTGAATGAGAATGATCCAGGCAGTACTGGCTCATTGCAGTGATGGATGGAGTCTGTTTCTATTTATTTTATAGCGGTTTTATTTGTTTGTTTGTTTATTTGACTCAGAAACTTCTTTTAGCTCTTTCTTCCTTCATTCCATCGTGACAGCGCTCAGTTTGTTTGTGAACACAGGGAAGCCATTGCGGACACTGATGCACCTTGTTTTTGGTGTGCACGTTTGCATACATGTATGTGTATGTGGCAAGCCATCACTTCCCTGTACTCATACAGGGCTTTCTCATGCTTGGAAAGGAAGGAATCATGAAGGAAATGTAGAATTCTATATTGCAACACTTTCTGCAGATAAGCATATTGGGTCGGTTTTGCCTGCTTCAGTTTTTCTCTGCCTTTTCTGCCTGTCATTGGTTCTTTAATTTGGCCATCAGTGTAAAAAGATGAATGAGAGAGGGAAATTTTGTTGCTAACATTAGATTGAATTAATAGTGACTTTAGGTCTCGTACAGTATTAGTGGAATAACTGGGCCTACGCTCGGTACATCATTTTCTTTCAACAGCAGACCCTTTCACCAAGTCACTGTAGTGATTTTGGCCCTTTGGCAGAAATGGACCCTAATGGCAGCTATGTGATTGACTAGAGATAATAGAAGCTTTCAAGGGGCTTGAGGAGAGAGTTTCAGGAATGAAAACACCCTGGCTGGAATTTGCAAGATGAAAAAGGGAATTTCAGGGGGCGGCTGGTGCCTGGGGCAGGGCAACTCCCAGAACAGCCAAAGGAATCGCAGTCATTTGATAATCAAATGATTTCCTCAGTTCAGGGAAAAGAATGTGTTTAAGTGTGGGTCTTCTTGTTAACCGGTACTGTGAGGAAAGCCATGAGGAAAAAAAAAACTATCACAAAGTGAAAGTTACGGCAGCGTTGGTACTTCCTGGTTTGGAGGAACAGGTAAGCAGATCCTCTCTGTTGGAGAGTCTGGTTGGTGAAATAGTTTTGACAACTTCAAATACTGGCCGATATGCTTTAGAAAGGACTTTGTGTATTAAAAAAGAAACACAACACAACAAACAACAGCAGCTGACTGTTGTAGGGGAGTTGCTGCTTTACTCTAGAAATCAGAGGGAGTGAGATACACAAAAAATATTTCCAGGTTCAAAGCTTCTTTATTAACAGGGCATTAGCATCTGCAGGAATGAATTTGACTTGTAGAAAATGGTTCAAACTAACTATTTATGTTTATCTTGCAGTTTGTAAAGACTATATTATCACAAGGACATCTGACGCCACTTCCGCTCTACGTTAGCCCAGTGTACTGGGCCTATGACTACTCCCTAAGGGTATATCCTGTGCCAGATATGCTCGTCATTGCAGATAAATACGACCCATTCACTGTCACCAACACTGACTGTCTTTGCATAAATCCTGTAAGATATCCTTATGCTTTACCAAAATAAGAAGGGGGTGCAGACACATTCAAGTGTGTCTCTTACTATTTGTACAGTATTCTGCTTACACAAGTGTGGTATATACATTTTTCTTTACAGGGTTCATTTCCAAGAAGTGGATTTTCATTCAAGGTATTCTACCCCTCCAACAAGACAGTTGAAGACAGGTAAACATATGCACTGTCCATTTAAAAGGAGGTATCTTCTTATTTGCTGACTTTCTGATTATCAGGAGGAACACAGAAAATCGATTATACGAACAGAGTGAATGTTCTAGCAGTTTAACGTAGACTTATGCTTAGTACTTAGGCAGTGTAAGAAATCCAAATGCCTAGAACTGAAATAATAGATTTAGAAATTACAGTGAAAATAACAATGATGATCCAAAAGTAAAAGGAAAGGTAGACTGTACTATATGATCTTCAGTAATTGAGACCCAGTTGGGAAACAGATTCGTTGATGCTTGTTACATAGGTTAATTACACTTAGGAACAATTCTTGGCTCATTTTGTGATCATCGTCAAGCCCAGAAGCCACTTTCATGCTTGGATTTCATATATTTAAAATCTGTACTTATTCATTCCAACTGTGGTCTTCCAGTGACTGGAAAAAAGGCCAGCTGCAACACCAAAAAGTATTAAAAAGTATCAAAGGGCTTACAACTGTGATGAACATTTGCCTGTTTGAAATAATGATGGTGTAACCCAACGGGAAAAGTGCAAACTTATCTTGTCTGATTCAGTTTCACGCCTTGTTGCAGAAGCTGTTTTTCTCAAATGGGAGTGTATAACACCCCCCACCCTCCCAAGGGAACTGATAATAGACTGACCCATGTAACCTTTACTTGAATATAGAAAATATCATACCATGAGATGCTTGAGGTCTTTAAATAGTTTAAAACATTATCAAGTTTTTCATAGATCAACAAATAGAATAGTAATGTGAACTATCTTTTAAAAAAACCCTAAATATTGTTTTTGTTTGGTATTTTCAGCAAGCTTCAGGGTCTCTGAATTTCTGCAAGACTGCAAAAAGGGAGCGAGCCCCTGGAAAGCCAACTGTAGCACTCATTTGAGGTGGAGTGATTTTTATGATGTATTACAGACTGTTTATAATAAATGTCAAAGCCAAAAATCATGTATTTTGTACATAAACTTTTACAGGAAAAGATACTGGTGTTAGTTTAGATGAAAGGTAGAGTGACAGTGAAGATTAATTGGCAAAGCATAATAAAAGGCTTGGAGGAACCAAATGCATGTATATCAAGCAGGAAATATCTTTTAAAAAAAGAAGTTAAAGATAGGAAGAACTTTGTCTTTCACCATGCTGAGTGGAACTGACAGCTAGTTATCTACAGGAGATACTGGAAATGTGGGCTAGGGTTCCTCTTTGGACAGGAAATGTCTAGAGATTATAAACTGTTATTTACTGATGGCAGGATATAATCTGTTTGTGGATCGTGTTACGTGGGCAGAGCAAGGAGAGGTAAGAGGAACAAGGACATGGTCCTTTGAAATTTCTGTGGAAGGCAGGGAGGAGGAAATCTTGCTGAAGGGGCAGTCGGAAGTGGGAAAGAGTCAGGTCCTGGCAGCGCTAACTTCTGCATCAGCAGCTGGTTTGGCTTAGAGCAGAGAGCGGCCTGTCAGCATGGGAACACGGTCCCTTTTCGATGAAACTAAGCAAAAAACCTGCTCCAGCTGCTTGCGGGCATCGAGACGAGGGGAGCAGACCGGTGCCACCCAGAAGTACCCAAATCAGGTGTAGAGCAGACAGGGGGCCCTCAGCACCAGCTGCCTCATTTCACAGACCCCTTCCCGCTGTGCTGGTGTTGACGTGAGCGTGGCTGAGGGGGCAGGAGCAGGGGGAGGAGAGCGGGGTTACGGGCTCTGGAGGGGCCATCGGGGTGTGGATGGAAGCTGGGTACAAGAGGTGGGAGCTGCCGAAGATGTAAACCCGCGCCAGCACGGCTGAATAAGCTCCCTGACCCTCGGCCAGGAGGGGAAGGCAGCGCCAGCTCGGAGCTGCGGGAAAGGAGGGGGAGCGTGAGCCACCCCTGTGGCAGACAGGGGCGAGGGCTAAGAGCCGCCACTGAAGTGAAAGGCTCAGCGAGGATGGAGGGCTCTGAAGTGGAGAGGAATTGACCCTGAGGAAGACTACAGGGGCGGGGGAGAGCCCGCCATGTTGTTTGGCGTATCCATAGCAACTGGCCGGAAGCGTCAGGTAGCGCCATCTTGTTTACTGTCACCATAGCAACGAGACAGGCCAGGCCGCGGCCGCCATCTTGTTTGGCGTCTCCACAGTAACGAGAGCGGCCGGGCCGGAGCCATGGCGGGCGCGGGGCGGCTGGAGGAGCTGGAGCTCAGCGCCGAGGAGGCGGAGCGGCTCCAACGGGCCTTCCGCGACGAGCAGTTCCGGGCGCTCTTCGCCGAGTACGCGGCGGAGCTGGCCGACCCTGAGCAGCGTCGGCTGTACGAGGAGGAGGTGGCGGCCCTGGAGCGGGAGCGCGGCGTGGAAGTACGCTTCGTCCACCCCGCGGCGGGCTACGTGCTGCGCACCAGCCAGGCCGGCTCCCGCCGCTGCTACCTCAACGTCTGCAGCAACCCGCAGGTCGGGCCGCCGCAGGCCCGCGCCGAGCCCGGCGGCCACCGCTGGGCCCTGCCCTACAGCCTGGCGCCGGGCCGCGAGGAGCTGGGCCGCGGCGGCCGCCGCCGCCGGGTCTACGACGGGGTTT
>JAVKLA010000040.1:19786146-19798599 GCA_034782735.1 Sagittarius serpentarius
AAGCGTCCCGGAACTGCAAGGATAGCAGAGGAAAATCCTTCCAGATTTGGCAAAGTAAGAGAAAATCATTCTGGAATTGCGAGAATGAGAGAAGAAAAGCGTCCCGCATTTGCAAGAATAATCTACGATAAGATCAAATAAGTCTAGGTTTGCAAGAACAATACAAAAGAAAATCATTCTGGAATTGCAAGAAAAAAAGAGAAGAAAATAATTCTAGGATTGCGAGAGTAAGATGAAAAATCATTCTAGAATGGCAAGAATAAGAAATGTGTTCTAGGATCGAAAGAATAGGCTAAAATCATTCTAGAATTCCAAGAATAAATTTATCCTAGATTTGCAAGAATGATATATAAGAAGAAAATAATAATTCTAGAATTGCAAGAATACAAGAAAATAATTCTACATTTGCAGGAATAACGCATTTTAAAATCAGTCCAGAATTGCAAGAATAAGGTGAGAAAGTAATTCTAGAATTGCAAGTATACTACATGATAAACTAATTCTACAATTACAAGAATAATGCATAGTATTTCTAGAATTACAAGAATATAAGACGACAGTCATCCTAGAATTAGAAGAACAATCTGTAAGGTGACAATCGTTCTAAAATTACAAGAATAATCTATAATAATTCTACGATTACAAAGGACTGCACGTCCTATACTTTTGTCCCAGCCCCTCTCCTCCGTGGGCGCAGCCCAGTTGCAAAATTTGGTGATGATTTTGTGCAGAGTGCCACGGAGTGGCGTGGCTCTGAGGGTCACTGTCACCCACGGAGGTCCTTGAGCTCTACCCACCGCCACTCCACTTCGTGCTTGCAGAAATCGCCCCCCTTTTCCTTCGAAAAGCTTTAGGAACCTGACAGCCGTCCCCGAGCCGTGTTTGGGGATGGCGGCGGCTGGCAGCCCCAGCGCAGGTTTCCACGAGGCCCCGACCTGGTCCGGCCGCAGAGCGAACGGCAGCGCCGGCAGGTCCCAGCCGTACCAAGCAGGGATTTCTGACCGCCTCCGTCTGCCTGCAGCAGCGGCCCCGTGTTTCACGAGCACCCTGTGCCGGGCTGCAGTGGTGCCCCTGGGTTTTCCTGCGTTTACGAGGGTCTCCGCCCCACCTCATCCCTTACGGCACTAAACCGCCCTTTTCAGGAGGCTGCTACCACCTCCTCCTCCTGCGCAGGGCGGTACCGATAGACGCAGGTTTGGGGGTTGTTTATTTTTTAGTTTGGGTTAACATCAATGCGCATTTCTGTAATTTTAAGTAGTCCTTGCCCCAAGAAGTTAGCCTCCACAGAGCCACACTGAACATCTTACACAGCCGTGGGTAAAACTCGGGCAACCGAAACACTGTCCAGTTGGGATAACAGCACTTCCCTATCACACAGGCAGCATACGGATAAACACTTTAAAGATGGCAAAGCAGTCGGGTAACGGAAACTTGGATGATGGAAAGTGGCATCGGCACGGCAAAATCAGGCCAATTAAAGAAAGATCCAATCTGCCGCTAGCCCAGCTTGCAGCAGCATTCAGGAGTACCAAATCGAGATCTGCCATCAAGGCTTTTTCCCCCAGACGAGACAGGTAAGTACAAGTTTCAATTGCATTTAAAAGCGTCGGACATTAGACAGCATCCTCAAATTCCAGGCAAGAGCCATGGGGTTGCTTTAATCTGATTGAGACTAAGCCCCGCAGTACTCGACTCTGCACCGTCCGAGGCAAACGCTAAACTTCTTGGGCACAACAGTAACAGAAGGGACCAGAGCGATGCTTCTATGTTTAGGACATGTTTTTAATGACAGTTTCACAGCTTGACCTTTGCTGACCACAGCTGAGCTTTGCATAACTCCGCAAGTTTCTCCTAATCACCCGGGCACAACTGGTGGTTTTGAAGTGAGGCATTAAAAAAGAGCACTCCTTAAAAGAGAGAGGCTGGGCTCTGCAACAAAGTCGGTTTGATTCAATTGGATTGCGTTGCTACAAATAGGACGCACCACGTACATGGCCCTACAGAGTTCCCCACAAGTACGATAAATGAGGTAGAATAGTTTCTCACGAGAACGATTTTTGCCCGGTCCCATTTTCTCTACGAAAAGTCCATGCACAGCAGCTGGGGCATGCAGTCCTGCGCTTGCCGTATCAGACAACAGAACTGCGCCCGTGTTTCGCCGTCTACAACAGCAGCCTTTTCCCCAAACGAGCCCAGCCCGCCCACGAGAAGCGAGCTGAAGGAGATCTAAGAGACACCACAGTTGTCTTGCTGGCGGGCAAGGCAAACCGCTGAAGAAGACACGCCTGGAAGGAGCGATTTTTGCTTTATCTTTACCTAACTCTGAAGAACGGCTTTGGCTCTTGGCTCCTTCGCCACCTCCTGGCTGGCGGACAGCAGGCAGCGCCGGCTCGGCAGAGCGCAGGCACGGAGCGCTGCAGCAGCCGCCCCGGCTGCTCATCCTTCTGCAGCCAGCAAGACTCAAACCCCAACTAACTCATCAAGCGCCTCGCTGCCTCTGGGATGAAGCTGCCATCGGAGGACTTCACCCTACGCAGACAAATGCTCTGCAGCACGGACGGGGCTTATTTGCAGGGATTGCAAGACACTGAGAAAATGAAGTCGGCTGGAATGGATTCCCAAGGGAACTTGGGGATATTGTAACACCCCTCTGCTTGGCTGCACAGGACTTCCCTTTTCTTCATCTTTTGTTGGAAGGTGGGAAAGCAGGGAGTTTAGAAAGCTCCTTCCCACGTTTGACCTCCGTGGAGACAGCAAGATCACAGCCTGCTGCGGAGATCTCTGCGTTGCTAGAAGGTGCTCTGGTACTAACGCAACGACGGCTGGGGAAGAACCTCTGTGGAACGGGGCTCCGGCACCCTACCGCCCTCCTCGATGCTGTGCCAGCTGCTGTCATTTCAGAGGATTAAGGGAAGCCAAGTCAGTTTTGGGGATCACATTCGCTTCAGAGCTAATGGCAGCCCAGCGTACACAGATGGGATTTGAAAGAATGCCGGCAGTACGTGCAGAGCTGACAGCAAGATATTCCCGCACAAAAAGCCCTTCCCCACAGTTCACGGCCTCCTTTCCGTGCCAAGAGAGGTTGCACTCCTCTTCACGTTGGCCTTTAATCCCCCAGCAGATCCCTTCTCCCAGCACAGCAGGGCTTGGACAGAACTTCACAGCCTACCCCTCGCTAGCAGGCTGCTCGCCTCCTGGGCGGCGCAGGTGGGGTTTCCTCCTCCGCCCAGCACAGCTGGCTCCCCTGGAAGGCTCTCAGCCACTGCACAGACACCCACACATCTGCATCTAAAATTCCTGAGGAGTCCCACAGGAGGTCAGATTTCTGTGTCTACTCCACTTCCCTCCTCTTAATCATGCACTCCACCTAAAAGGTATTTTTCCAAATGAGTAATCTTCAGGCTGCTGCAATCAGGACGAGATCTCTCTCCCTTTACAACAGCATTAGCATATGACTATTTAAAACCTGCCAGGGTTAGCTCCGCAGTGCTTTCCGAAGATCGGTGTTGAGGTAAACAGGCACACTTGGCTTCCTCCTTCACAAGTTCTCTGTAGTTGAAGAGCAACGTGTAAGGAATGATTCATCCACATCTTCCTGTAGTTGCTTAAAAGTTACTGTTTTACACATACTGTATGAAGAGAACACAGTCAAGTTATTTTGACATTCACAGAAAGTTTTAATGACACTCAATATTTCTAGAATAAAGGTTCCTCTTCCTCAGGAAAACGCGTCTCTTGGCCTTGTCAGAGCAAAGCCCTTCAGTAGGCGTGCTTCAATATTTATTTCTGCTGTGAATGTCTCAGACTGGTAAAGACTTTGATGATTTTTAAAACATGGATGCAGGCTGTGCTCACATAGGAGATGTTAAGTGATACCTGCAAGCCAGTACCTTCTTCCAAAGCCTGCTGCTGCCCTTCAGGCTGCTCCTCACCCCGAACATTGCATTTAGGTGTCACTTGAAGCCCAGTCTAGATCAGTTCTGCACTCAGTAACTACAGGTGTCTTGTTTTCCCATTGAAACTATAAATAATTGTCACAGCAGTGTACTTATCTATGACCCAAAGAGATGCCAAGTGTGTAATTCACTCCTGGGCAGTCAATACCGCTTCAAAAATAACCGTGTAATGCACTCCCTCCAAGCCGTCATGTGTTCCAGGCCATGGAATGCCTAGAGACTTCTCAAGGGACTTTTGTTCCGCACTGTTTCAATACCCCAACCATGGACCAGCTGACAAGACACGAAATAAGGATATGTGGATACTCTCAAGTATTCTGGTACCTTCACCAGGAAAAAGGCCAGGAGCTAATCCCTAGAATACACTGGATGAAAAACTCATTAGAGAAAACACAATTCACATGTACATAGAAGAGTTTCAAAATTTAATAAGTTGACACAGTGAACAATTCAAGAATCTTTAAAACATGAGTGTTAAGAAACAAAGTTTAGGTCACATTTAGAAAAAGACATTTCTTATATCACGAAGAGATAAAACCAAAAACCATTTGCTCTGGTAAAAAACCAGCAATGCTGGTCCCTGCTTGAAGTGAGAATGCTGTAACAGAACTTTTTAAAAAGAAGCACCTGGAATGACATGACCAGTTTTGAACTGCTCACACCGTAAAATTTCTTCTCATAGCAGCCTACCAAGTTGCTCTACAGTAAACAAGTTGGGAAGAGTCCAGTCCAGTGATACAAGTCAAAGCAGTCGTCTTCTGTGGGCAGAGTTCAGAGCCTCAAGTGTAAGTAAGCAAAGCAGTTTGATACACGCTCACCTTCCTTCTCCGAGCAAGAAGAAACCACTTACACCATGAAACAAAGAAAACTGTCGTGATACTCCCCGAACAAAGTCACAGTAATAGGAAAAAGAAAGCAAAATGCATTCTAAGGAAGATTCATTCAAGCTAAGCAATGAAAGAGAGATTCTAGTGGTGGAGGAACAGAGTCAGGCCACCGGATCAGGCTGACAGTGTCCCCTCACTGCAAGACTGACGTCTGCTATCTGCAGCGAATGCCCTATGTATGACAGCATGTGTGGGTAACAAGCAGAAAACAACTTCAGGCTTCTCCGTCACTGGACAGAACTTCAGGCAGAGCTTTTGTGCCTGATCAGGGTCACCCGTTACTCTGCAGGTACCTATCCAGGAACTGGGAATAGCAGTCTAGAGAACAGAAGTAGCAGATGATGGGTGCTTCCGTACCTCCCATGTTATCCACGAGGACCACGGTGTGAGCTACGTGATGGAGGTTCATGGTCACCGTGATCTGAATGAAGCTGCTCAGACAGGCACTTCCACATTGGCATGTTTTAGCCACTTCCAGATCTTCACAAAGGTGAGAAGGAAGGAGATGACAACCATAAGGGATTCTGTTGAACAAGAGGAGTAAGTGTGAATTCACTACAAAATTAACCAATGTCACTCAAACACAGTGACACACCATATGCACCAGTTGGAAGAAACGTCCTTCCAAGATCATAGACAAGGCAAATTTGCAATTTTGCCACCTGCAATGTTGGACTGGTTAGGAATTAAACACCACTTTCGAAGACAGTCACTAAAAACATGCAACCATGTTACCCACCCCTAAAGTACCAAGGACCTGAACTCCAGAAGACACTGCAACAAAACCCAGGGAGTCCACCCAAGTCATAACAGCCTGTATTACAGCGATAGAGAATTAGAGAATTAAAAAGAAGATTAAGAATAATGAGACAACTGGGCACATACCTGCTCTTCCCTCACAGTAGCCAGGAAGATCACTGTATTTCATTGCAGCCTGACAGAGTACCCACAATTTACTCCTCTCTCTCTAACATGAAGAAGTGGTAGCAGCATAAAAACACCATATCCAGAGGAAACAGGAGATAAAATAAGCCTTTTTGCAATAGTACTACATTGCAGGAAATAAATTAAGGTTCTCTTGATATACTGCTCTTTTTGTCCATCATGTCAATAATGACATCCAGAGACAGGAAGAAGAATTGCTTCTTTTTAAATTCGTAGCAGAGTGGCATTGTGTTTGGGGTAAAAAGTAAATAATTTCCCTGAAGTACTTTGTCAAGTTAACTTCAAAGCGTGGGTATCACCAGCACACAGCTGTCACTCAAGACTCACAGAATAATTCTCACTGACTCACATCCCAACTACACCTACATATTCCCAATTCTTTCTACATACCATCATTCACATAGCTAAGGCTCCTGTGGGTTTTTTTTCACCACCTCGATTTCAGGACATCCTTTTTTCTGGTCAGGAAAAGCATAATCACAGCTCTGGTACTTGCCCAGAATGCCACTATGAAGACTGATTTCCAAACACTTGCTTTCACATCTTCCCTCGTTCTGTTTTCCTCCTTTCTCAAGAAAGCCCACCATCACTCCTGTTTCTCATTGTTAATTCTCGCCTCCAGTGAATGTCAGACAGAATTTCTGCTGCCCACTTGTTAGACTTTTTTCTTTTCCATTTAAGATAATCAGGACCGCTCTGACCAATGCTGTCTCCTAATAATCACAGACCCATGGGCAAGGGGACTGGTTCCATTGCCCCTTGTCTCACTGAGACTCCTGGAGCAGAAAGCGTTTTTTGGTCTGTGTGATGCCATCTCCTCAAAGCCTGCTGCGTGAAGGCCAGGGGCTGGGTTAATGACTAGGTATCCTTAGGTACTCCGGTAATGTAACTGAGCACCAAAATCTGACCAGTGTTGAGGGATTACATTCTCTAGAAAAAAACCATGCCTTAATAATATTTATATCAAAACCACTGCAATTTACATAAAGTTGGGAAAGGAGACGTGGAGTTTAATTACTCTAATAAAATCAACAAGGTAAGAAGCGGCTAAGATCTGAACCAGAACATTTGGTCACTCAGCTCATTTCCAGGGTGTGCCCTGCATGCCTGTGGACACCTTTAGCACAGACTTCTGAGCAATTAACCCCAGGTTTATGGGGCACTCCCCACCCCCAAGGCAGGAATGGGCACAGAATGCAGATTAGGAACACTTCAAGTCTGTCTCTCACCCCCTTTCTGTACCCATGACTCTTTTCCATCTTCTTGCTCGCTTTCCACCCAGAACAAGGTGAGAGTAGCAGCAGCTGGCACCGGAAGGATCACGGGCAGCGGCACGCAGGCAGAGCTATGTAAGCGGCATGGGGGAAGAGGAGAAAACTGATAACAAACAGCAGCCTGGCAAGGATTATGTTTACTTGGGTGAAATAATAATTTTGAAATTAGCTCAGAACTGGGCTTCTCTGCATAAGAGAGAACACCCTCGTTCCAACACCAAAGGAAATTAACAGCTCAAGGAAAACCTGAAGTATGGAGAAGACTGCAGTAGGTAACACCAGCTCCACTGTGACATTTGCCCTCTGAGAAGCCACCTCGCCGTATCTTTCTAACACTGCTCAGCTTGTGTAAGGTCCTGTCTAAAGCAGAGGCAGACTGATCCATGTCTGTAACTAGGCGCTGTACGGTAGAAGGTAGCCTTTTATCAACACACTATTCTCACACAGGAAGGGACAGCGACAGGCTAATGGGTATTACACACAGTTTTAGCATACTTTAATGTGAGCACAAGATGAAGGGCAACCATATTTGAAAGCAATTTCCAAGCTAGAGCCCCGCCCCTCCAAATATGATCTGTGCCACAAAATCCACTGTAATGTAAGATCCTCAATAAAAATGCCAGAAGTGGTTCAGGGTTGTAGAACTGATTCTCTTTTCCCCATGGCTGGGCAAGAATATTCTGTTATGGTGCCCCCATTTTGTGGATGAAAACATTTCAGTCTATAGCTTTCTCTAAATGCTTCCCAGTCATCAATTTACTACAGGAACCTGCATTATCCCGTATAACAAAGGGATGATTTTACAAGTGGAATTCAAAGCAATTTTAACCTTATGATTTTTAATAGATGAAGAGCAATAGCCACTGACAGGAAAAAAAAAAAACCAACCATCAGGGAAGATTATACTCGACAGGTTTGAAATGGAGTAGGTGCAATGTGTACCCATCATCCTACTCTTACCTGTAATTTACGGTTGCTCTTGCAGCACACTCTAATAAAGTCAATGGTATTTTCAGTTGTATGTTGGGAACAAGCGGATTAGGCTGTTCAAAAGGATTTCCAAAGAGATCCAAGTTCTCAAGACAGAGTTTCCTAAAATCACTGGGCAAGAAAGGAAGTTTGTTCCGAGCTGCTGACAGAAAGCGTAGATGATCCAACTGGCCAATCTTGAATGGCAACCTAATCAACTCATTGTCATCAAGCTTTAAATTAACGAGTTCTCGCAGCTGGCAAAACTGAATTGGAAGTGCTTTAATTTTGTTTTGGCTGAGGTCCAAGAACTGAAGAGATTTCTGAAGGGTGGAGTTGCACAGAGCCCCACTGAAGGACTCCAGGTGGTTGTCGTGCAAATTAAGCTCCTGAAGACAGATCAGGTCACCAATAGTAGCTGGCAGCTGCTTAATATGATTATGACTCAGGTCTAGTTTTCGGAGTTTCTTCAAGCAAAGCACACGCATGTCGATCCGAGCAAGTTTGCAGTATGAGGCTTGGAGATGTTCGAGGGAGTAAGGGAAGTTTTTGGTGAGAGGGTAGTCCCTTCTTGAAGTTATGATCATTTTTGTTTTAGGTTTTTCAACTTCTGAGTTCTTCGCTGGTACCAACGTTGAGAGAGGGAGAGCTTCTATGTCGGTCCCTTGGTGAGCCAGTCTCACAGCTGAAAGGAAATTCTTTAAATTGCTGGCATTTGCCTACAGGAAAACATAAATGTGGAATTAAAAGTTCATTATTCTTGTGCTTATTTGTACTAACACTTTCTGAACTACGTTGTACACGTATCAGGAGATACTAACTCAGCAGGGCAATGAAGTGGGAGAGGGAAACAACTCCGGCTTATTAGGTTGACGTGCTGTTTACAGTATTTAAGAACAAATGGCATGCAATTTGAATGAGAAGTTACGACCTCTCTGAATAATCTAGATCAAACAAACTGCATTGCATTACTCAGAAAAGGAACAAAGCACTGAATTCACAGCTGAAAATAAAGTACAGAGAAAAACCCTGATGCACTGCGATCCTCCTAACCTGCAACGTGATAAAGGGACAGTTTATAAAAACACACATGGGGAAATGGGAGATCTAAAACTTGACGCAATCATTTCTGAAAGTTGCAAGGAAGGAAAAGGATGGAAGCTGAGGTTAAATTTAACATAAAGGAAGGTGGAAAGCTTCAAGGTACGTTAAAGTAAGTGCTTCTGGTCACACACAGCTCTGTTTGGTTGTGCCAGGATCAAAACAAGAGGATAATTATTTGCAGTCCTTCTGCAAACAACTAATTTTGCTTTAGGTGGGACATAATATAATATAATGGCAGTAAGGACAGAAAGGCAAATGAATGGAGTAGCAGATGACCTGTATTTTAAATAAAGGTCAAGAAAGCAGTGATACATTTGTTGTACTGATACAATTAAGTTTTATGAATAACAGGGTGACCAAATGTTTCTCTTCTAAATTTCCCAGCAAGTCTCTACTCAAGCTGATGTGCAGCTGACAGACACTAAGCTATAAAGTGAATTCTAAAATAAAAAGCACGATGCACCCATACAAGTAAAAGTCATTTCTCATTGCAGGAAAGAACAGACTTGGAGTTTTGGCATGGCTCTGAGAGGCGAGAAGTTCGCACTCTGTTCCCAGTTTAGCTTGCCCAAGCCTAGTGACACCCATTTCTGCATCTGAAAGACAATTGTTGATACCAAATTCTAGAGGGTCCAGAACTACCTTACATAATATGCTATAAGCACCTAGCACAAGAGAGCAAGGATCTTGGAGACTTCTGGATGCTAATGTGATATAAACACAGACAATAATTAAGTCAAACAACATATTTGACTGCATCAGTAACCTAAAATGGTTGTTTTCCTTAAGCATCCCATGCACTTCTATTAACTCCTGATGTGATACCCTCCAGAGATGGGGAAGTTGCACATGAAAAACCTTTGCGTCCAAGACAACCAACATTCATTATCTCAGCCAGTCTAACTAAAACATTTAGCTACAGAACCCCCCTAACAACAAGCAGGTTTGTCATGGTTCCAAAGGTAATAAGTAGCTAACTAAAACTGGAAGTAAGAAGAAAAAGTCCTCCAGATATGAAAAGACCAAGTAAAATAAATAACTCTACATTAGAATGAAGTTACAGGCAATGCTTCTTTGCTCTCAAAGCATGCGGCACAACAGATACTTCTGTATCAAGCTTCCACCACAATAAATGCAATGTAGTATCTGTAAACCTGTTGCTGAGAAACCTTGAATACATCGAGAAAAATACTAAGCCACATCCAAGATAAAAAGCAAACAATTAGTTGGAAGAGCTCAGGATGCAATTTTCTGCCACAAGTCTGAAGTCTCAACTGCAGAAAAGATGTAGGGAAAAGAGGTTAATCTGTGTTGGTGCCTTACAAGTCTCTTGTTTCAGAGCTAAACGAATGATGACAAGGCAATCAGAAATTACATGGATTTCAGACCTTGTGTGCAATGCAGCAGGCACAGGCTTGCTGAAGGAAAAAAACCCCAACACAGTGACTTTATTATCTTTGCTCCAGGGTTGAATGTTCCAGACTGATGTTTCTCAACTTAATTTCTGATGTGGCTGAATGCAGCAAATTGCACCGCCTGGCAGAGTACAAAGAGTGGGATTTTGCACAGTAGTTGTACGCAATCAGTACAGTCATACCTGGAAATCTCCTTTCTACAAAACTTTTATCCATCTTTGAGAGTTAAGACGCCTTTCTGTAATGAAATAATGAGAGACTAGCAGAAACACTACAGAAAAGTTATCAAACATCTTAAATCGGGTTTCCGGATTGAAGCATTAAGAGCAATATATGGTATCACCAGCTTTGGAAGAATTTAGTGGATTTGTTCCTGGAACTTGACAGTATGAGGGTGCGCCTTACGTTAAAATGGGGAGTGAAGATCTAGCCTCCTCAGAGCAAATCCGGTCATTACTCTAACTCCTGTTTCATTAGATTCGGTTGAGACTTTCTTTTCAATCTAACAACGTTGTGGACTACCTTATCATACCGAAAACAACAGATGTAGCTGTTAAGTAAATTACTACCCGCACTGAAAGAATATATGTCACACGGTTTCCTTAAAGGCCCTATAAATGGTCTAAGTTAGATCTTGCAGCACTAAGACACAGACCTTTCCTGTCCAATTTTATACTACTAGTAGATCCTCTTACAACAGGCCTGCTTTTGTACCTTTCTTCCGAGATAAACTTTTTCACTGCTCACACTTCAGCAGAAACGTTCAGAGTAAAGGATGCAGAACAAGAAGACATTCTAGATCTAATGCAACATGCGTGACTTTTCTTTTTTGCAAGATACAGAGCACATTTGCTTCTGACAAGAAGAAAATTAACTGGATTTGGACACACACTGCTGCTTTTCTGTTTAGCCCTGTAAGGCAGATGGCTCTCTTCATCGAATTAAGGCTGCTTTCCTTAACCACCACAGCCTTCACTCTTGCACAGACAAGGTATTTCCAGATCACCATAGCACTGTGCCACATTCTGCAAAATCTTGGGCTACCACAACTATATTCAGGCTTATATTGAGGTATTGGTCTTAAACCCAATAAAGTAAGTGCTTTTTTTTTCTTGCTGGGTCATATTTGTTTTCTTTTCAGTAAGTCACTGTCCTGAGTACAGATACATTCACCTTGTTTCTCAAGCAGACCTCGCAGCCTGCCCCGAGCTCCACTCCGCTCTGGCAAGACTGTTGTCAGTGCCTGTTGCAGCTGCACTTTAAATACACCCTGTGCAGTTCTCTGTAGACAGGCCCTTTGAGAAAACATTCTGCTTCTCAAGGAGTAAGCTTCACCACTCATGATTACAGCTGCTCAGTCTGACATCACTGAAATTATTAAAAGATCTCCTTCAGGCCAAAGAATCACAGTTGCAACAGAAAGTCAAAGTGATTTTCCAAACAAGCAACCAATATTAGTTGCTTTTGTTTACACATCCTAACTCTAAGGTTTTAGAAAAGCTGTCCCGCTTTCCTCTTATACAAGGCTACAAAAGATTTCTGGAACAGGCACAGAAAAAAACCTTAACAAGATAAAAATTGAATATTAATATGTGATTTTTTTGGGGTGAGATTAGCATTATTAAAAACACTTTGCAGCTTCCAAATACCCTACGAACTGTGAATAAATACACTGGTGAGTCCTACTATCAGCTAAGCGTTAAGGCGAGATGATGCCTGTACCGCTGATCCACACCATGTTTCTCCAGCTTTGAAAACCACAGTGGGCACACTGCTTGTCCACCCAGACAAGAGTATTCTCCATTTTTTTCATTAGAAAGAATCACAGAATGGCTTGGTTTGGAAGGGACCATCAAGGGTCATCTAGTCCAACCCCCCTGCGGTGAGCAGGGACACCTTCAAC
>JAVKLA010000040.1:19801585-19859752 GCA_034782735.1 Sagittarius serpentarius
CCTGGGCTCAAGCGATCCGGCGGGCTCAGCCTCCCGAGTAGCTGGGACTACAGGCACGCGCCACCGCGCCCGGCGCCGGCTGCCTCGCGCTGCCTCCTCTACTACCGTCACACCGCTGACGTCACGCCGCGGAGAGGAGGGGGAGCGGGGGCCTCGGTGCGCAGGCGCCGCCCCCACCGCACCCGCGCCGCGGTGCAGGCCGGGATGCGGGGCAGGGTTGATTAGCGCATGCGCGGGCGGCCATCTTCCTCTCGCAGCTAGGCGCGCAGCAGGCAGCATGGGTCACCAGCAGCTCTACTGGAGCCACCCCAGGAAGTTCGGCCAGGGCTCCCGCTCCTGGTCAGTGCGAGTCCCGGGGGCCGTCTGCGTGGCCGTTGGGCACCTTGGGCCGCCGCAGCTGCCTCGCTAGCTGTCTCCTTCCCCCCCCTACCCCGCGCCGCCATTATCCGCCCTGACCGGCCTTGCTTTCCTTCTTCCCTCACAGCCGCGTCTGCTCCAACCGCCACGGCCTCATTCGCAAGTACGGTCTGAATATGTGCCGGCAGTGCTTCCGCCAGTACGCCAAGGACATTGGCTTTATCAAGGTAAGCGCTGGCACCGGGGCTGTGCGGGAGGGGCGGGTATGGCGTTTCCCACTCACTCGTCTCGCTTTTCTTGCTCTCTTGCAGCTGGACTGAGCGCCGGGAGGATGAGGCTGTTGCCAGAAGCTTCTGGGGCTTCCCTCGGCTTCGCTGACACATCTGCAGCACCTCGGCACAATCCTAGTCAATAAATAGTTTCTCTGCCCGAGTGGCGTGTGCACATTTGCCTTTTGTAAAGGTTCTAACGGCTATGGGGCTTCTGCTCCCTTGCAGTGGTCCTCTCAGAGAGGTAGGTGCTGTGCTAGGGACAGGCCTAAAAGAGCCTGCGGTGCTGTCCTCAGCTTTCCCCCACAGAGCCAGGTGGTGTCAAGAATGGTGATGCTTGTATGATGCCACTGAGCTTTCGGGTTTGCAAGCAGAGCAATAGAATGGTCTGCTTAAAATGACTAGTAGGCAAACGGCCAGGCAGTCTGCTGGAGTGCAGCTGCCAGTTGTGCTGGACTTGCTTGGGTTAGATCCTGGCTACAGCTGCTCTTGCTAATGTAGAAAATGGTGATGTTGAAACATGTCCTAGTGCAGAGCTGTACCTTAAACTCTGTGCCTAAGCCTTCCTCGCTTGTGAGGAGGCCTAGTGCTTCAGGGTGTGGGAAGCTGTGGGGAAAGTTACAAGTGATACCAAAACAAGATGAGATAATGGCATCCTGAGCCAGTGGCAGATGCGTGCTGGAGCCCGTGGGTGATGTGCTGTCCAGGCCGAACCTCCTCCCTTCCTCTGAAGAAAGTGAATTAATACGGTCGGACCCAGGTGTCCCACTTCATCTGGCCATTTCTGAGGTCTCCAGCCACTTTAAGGTTGTGGCATGAGAGGACTGAAGAGAGTTGTACGAAGAAACCTTTGTCAAGTGTGCCAAAGGCCTGGAGTCGAGCCTCCTCGTTCCCTTTAAGGGCGTTAAAAGCATCAGGGTGCTGTTGTGCTCTTCAGGCTGGTTTTGGAGCGTCTCTGCTGAAGCCACACTGCTCTGTGTGAAATTACTGATCAGGTAAATGTTTTGATTGTGCCTGAAATGGCAAATGGGCTGATCCTTCCCACCTGACTCCTCTACATCTAGTTTGGGAATCCCATTAGGGGTACCATTTTTGTCCTGCTGGTTATTAAATTAAACGGAACAAGACAGGATGGTGAGGAGGGAATGGGAACAAACCCAGATGCCGGCCTGGTGGTGGGAGTATTTAATCTGTGTGGTGGTGAAGCCTTCCCGCCCTGAGGCACAGAGGTCGCTGTACCCTGGTCCTCTGGTGGGTACCTCACTGAAGCGAACCATGGCCATACCTCCCTGTCACAGAGCCACTTCTGGTTTCTGCGGTGATGGGAGCAGAGATGTAACATCCTGCAGGCATGAGCTCAGCACTGAGCTGCCGGAAGCAGGCAGGCCTGCCTGACATCGCAGCTTCTGGCCTTTGGTGAGCTTTAATATGAAACTTCCCGCGTGGAACCTCTGGGGACCTGCAGCAGCTGAGCAGGGGTTTGAGGTGCGTTCACAGTGAAAGCTGAAGGGCTGCAGGGATAATGCTGCAGGTTGGCAGCAACAGCACGGAGCTCAGCGAGCTGCTTTTTTCCCAGGTGGCCGGATAAACTTGTGCTGCTGTGGTCAGTCAGTTGGTGGCAGTGGTTTAAGAATTACCTGAAACTAGGGAAACTTCGAAAAATATTTGTGAAGTAACACGAAGCAAATGTGAAAATGTGAGTTGAAGCAGCTGGGTTAATACCTACATTGTGGGGGGAAAACGTGCTATTACTGTCCTAAGAGCTGCTGCTGTGACTTCATAGCAAGGGGGCTAAACCTGCAGCTAGCTACAGGGAAAGAACAGCTAATCCTGGGACACTAAATAAGAAAAATTGATAGTTAAAGCCTGATGCAAATTGAAAGCTAACTGTATGGGGCTGTTTTGCTCAGAGGATTTCTACCTTCCCTTTGCCTTGAGGCAATGACATAAGATGGAGCAGATTTCTGCCAAGGATTTCTACATTCTGATAATGCAGCAGTTCTCAGAATGCCATGCGGACCGTCGTGCGTGGAAGAGCTGACCAGCTGTGGCGTGCCTGCTGTAGCCTGGGAGGATGACGGTGAGTGAGCAGCTCCTTTTGGCTGCTCCTGCAACCAAATGCAGCCCTGCATGGCACACAGGGATGCAGATTTGGGGTCACTTTGGGAGCTCTGGCTGGTGCTGGACTGGGGAAGGGTCAGCCTTGCTGCAGCTGGAGGATGCTGTTGGTCCTGTCATTCTCTTTGAATGACAAATGGTTAAATCCCTGGAAACTTCAGAGTAAAATTGAGCTTCTGCACTAAATAAATGAAAAAAATTTGGTTCCTCTGGTGATTGATTTTTTTTTTTTTTTATTTCTCCAATTTCTGCTGGTATACAGAGTTGAAACCTATGGGGTGCATTTGTTTGGCATCAGTGTGATTCTGAAAAATCAGAAAGCACTAATTGCCTTTCTAACCAGTTACTGATTTTCTTACGTTAGGGGGACTCTCACTGGTGAAGAGTAGGTCTTTTGTTCTTAAGCACTATTTTAACCCATGTTACAATCTGATTTGTTCTTTTTCACGAAAGCGAGTAAACTGGTCAGCTTTGCTGCTGGCTGCTCCCGATCCCCAGCAGAGAATGGGGAGCTGTGGTGCAAAAGCAGGTTTCTCAGCAGCTGATGAGAATCGCCATGAATGCTGTTGGGGAGCTGCAGAGGTGGAGGAGCTGGTAGCACTCGGTTAAGCTGTTGCTTGGGCTCTAAGGACAAGGATAACTGAGCAGAAGCATGAAACGGGAGGAGTGGATGAGATGCCAGCTTTGTATTTGGGAGCTTTCAGCTTCTCCTCTGGCAAGGAGGATGTGATCCACACTCTGCAATTGTGCAGTGCCTCTGCCTGTGCGGGGGAGCAGTTGCAAGCGCGTTAACCTGGCTGTGTCCGGAGAAGCGAATTCTCTCTCTGTGCTGAGCCGTGCTGTCTGGGGTAGCACCCTGACACCAGGGAGAAATTGGGTGACTTGCACCAAGGGTCTGTGTTAAAGATGGCAGGTCACTGTGATTGCCAACACCCGAACCGGTTAACCAGTCATGCCTCTTACTATGGAAGATGCTCCTAATTTTTACTCCACACTCTTTTCAAGTGCCTCTTAATAACTGACTAGTGTAAAATTTGAGTTAAACACAAAATCAGAGAAGATGCAAAATGAGAGGGGAGGGTCTTTGCAATTTGCACTGCTGGAGTCTGCACAGAGCTGTGTTCAACTTGCCTCCTGCTACCTATTAGAGGTGCGCAGCTGTGCTTGTGGTGCTTCCCGGAGGGAAATGTCTGTCTGATTTCTGTCCCCATCAACGTGTTGGTGACAGGAGGATGCCCCCATGCTGCCTGCCAGCCTGAGAACTTTGCAAACGGCAGCAGTATCAGAATTATTTGGACACAGAGCTGCAAAGAGAGATTCGAGTCCGGCAGGAACTTGGGTCTATCTGTCCCTCTTTTTCTGAGCAAAGCTCCTTTCTGATGGTAAAATGGCTTTCGGGGCACCTTCTTTCTCTGCCCTGTGTGACTGCTGTTGCAGGGCAGTGAAGCGTGCTGCTCTAAAGCAGCTGAGGATCTGGTCCCGAGAGCTAAGTGACAGAGCATGTTATCTATGTGATGCAAACCAAGAACAATAAAAGAAAAAAAAAAAAAGCCCTCTGTACCAAATAGCTAAGTATAGCAATTGAAAAGCAGCTTCCTACTTGAAAACAAAGCTAAAATGTTTTTGCATTACTTTGCACATATCAAAACACCTGCATTTTCACCTTGTAATTTTGTAAATGCTTTAAACGTTCTTGCCTCTTTCCTATTCTATTCTTCCCATCTTTTAAGGCTAGTGGGAAGGTGGTGTAGTACAAACCGTAATGCTTTTTTACCTTACTGCTGCCTTAACTAGGTATTTATCGCCCAACGTACAATGAAGACTAGGTGCCAAACCCTTGAATTTCCTGAGCTCACTGTGAAAATTGCATTTTGTTTCTTCCTAAAGCTGATGGTTACAGATTCTGATAGGTGCACAGGTGTGAAGCTCAAACTTATTTGGAAGCAAAATGATTTATAAAGAGCTGCTGATTCCCCTAAAGAACAGGTAAAATCAAAATACTCTTCAAGGACTTTGCATTAATAGCGAACAACTAATATGTGTTTTCCTGTAGGGAAATAACCTTGCCTACTTGGAGGCAAGTAAAAGACAGTGATGCCTTAGCTTTCAAAGTGATGAACCTCTAATTGCTAATAGAGTTTATAGGGGATTTGGACTGTTGATAAAACACTAAATTGCATTTGATTATGCAGCAGATAAAATCTATGGTTGTCAGAGGCTCCAGGAGGAATCTGGAAGGCTTTGGGTAAAACACTGGCTTTTGAACTCATCCTTAGGCTAGAAAAATGAAGCTGTCTGACATGCTTAGATAGGAAAAAAAAAGTGTAATTCCTTCAGGTAAGCTGTGACAACGCGGGTGCTGTGAAAGCCTGTGCCTTGTGATGACCCTCCTGCGTGCAGAGGCGGCCTTTGAGTTGCTGAGATCTGGTTTACGGCAGCAGGTGGCTTGTGGGACCAGGCTGGGCGTGATCTTCACGCTGTTTTCCTACTTGCAGCATCTCGAGGTGAGTGCCAGGCCCAGCAAGGTGGATTCCCCATGACCTGATCAGGATCTGGCTCCTTGCCGTTCTGCAAGCTGTTCCTCTGCCATGGGCTTCAGTTTCCCAGCTGTGAAACAGGGATAACAGTTTCTGCACTGTGAGGTATGTTGAAGGGGGACAGCAGCTTGTCCAGAGATGTGGATATTCCCAGTATTGACATTACTGAATTCCTGGAATGCGCAAGCTATACCTGGGGCGTCTTGGAGGCTGCTCCAACATGTGTCAGCTGCGGGTCATGCTCGGAGCAGAGTACACTGAGCTTAAAGCTCATTGCTCCAGCCCCAAGCTGAGGGAAAGGGACCCGGGAGTTTTGCAAAGAAACAGGGTGTTTGGCCGTGGATGCTTTGAGCAGGCACGGGGTGGGAGCTGCTGCTCCAAATGCAGCTTTCTGAGTGCCCCGGGCTCTTGTGTCTGCCAGACCGTCGATCAGGTGGCACGAGGGTCAACCAGGAGAGATGCAAGGGGTGTCTGGTCCAGGCGTGGGATGAGTTCCCGTTACTGCCCATATGAAGGTGCTGTGGATGTATCGCTCTCTGATATGCCAGTGGGTCACCCCACGCTGGCTCTGCAGGTCACCGGTGATGGCACTTGGTGATGCTCAGGCATAATGCCGGGCAGGCTTTCTCCAAGAGTGACTCTGGGCAGGGTCTTACCCAGACTCTCCACCCACCTACCCCGCAGTCTGTGCCGGGGAGAGGCTCGCGGTAGAGTACAGGCTTCCAACTCCAAAGGTTTCTGCCATCCCCGGACACGTGCGGCTTCAGCGCGTAGGGCTGAGCAGTGTGTGCAAGCGAACCCAGCGCAGCAGTCCGTGTCTCAGCGTAGAAGCTAGATGGCACAGTCTGCCCGCAGTTTCCCCGGTCGTCGTGAGGGCTTGGGTGAGACACAGTCCTGCGGCGTGGTGGGCCTGAGCGGCCATGTCCAAAAATATGCAGCTTTTCTCAGTAAGCGGTAGCATGCAGGGATTTTGTCCTGCGGGAGTCCTGTGCTTGCTTGCTTTTGAGAAATCTGTGTTCTGGATCCTTGCTACCGCACCGGTGCTGGACAGCAGGATTGGGGCGCAGCCCATGGCTCCGCTCCTGTCCTTGCTCCTGCTTGGGTCCTGTGTGACTGTGCTGGTGTCATAGGTGTGACATCAGAACTGGAATTCCAGTTCTTGCCTTTCTTTTCCCTCTGTGGTGTGGTTTTTTTTTTTCCTCCAAGTTTTGGGCTCAGCTTCACTGCCAGCCTTGTGCTGTGGTCCTGCACATGCTGTCTTCTTGGAGAAAAAGCTTAAAAACTTACCCTAAACAGGAAAGTGCTCTTTATCCCTGGTCAGGTCATCCTTGACTTTCTCCAACTTAATGCTGAGTTCATCTCCTTCTTTACAAGGCTGTGGAGAGCTGTCCCCATCCGGGCCAGCAGGACAAATACTCCTGAACTTGAGGGCGTTTATTCCTAAATATATTTTAGAAAAGTCTAACTCACACCTGTGTGAAACTTCATGTGGCTAAAAGCTATACTGAGTGCTAGGACGATGCTTTCTGCTTGGGGGAGAGCATCGCTCCTGCGCCCGCATCCAGCTATAGCCCTGCTAGCCCCAAAGCCACAGGGGATTTTGGTAGAACATATAGATTTTGCACCTCTGATTTCTGCAGGTGGCCAACATCAAACAAGCTGGCTCCGCAGCGATGCTCACTTATCGCAGGCTCCTGGTTTACGATTTTGTTTGCTCTTTTAGCACAGTCCTCTGCTAAACCTGCCCCATCCCAGCGCCTGGATGAGATCCGCCGCCCCGGGCACAGGGGTGCAGCACTCGCCGCGCTGCCTGTGCAGCCACGCTTCTGCTCCGGGCGTTTAATAACGTGGGGAGATGAACATCTAGGAAACCTCAGGCAGATGGGATTTGGCTGACTGTGCGGTGAGCAGAAGTGCTTCTAAATAAAACATTTTCAAAGACTGGCATTAGGCATCAGTGGCTCTCCAATTCGTGCCGCTTGTTGGGAGTGTGTGTTCATTGCAAACAATGTTTATTTATGGCATGTAAAATCTATTTCAATCAAATAATTTCCATAACTGAATATTTATGCCAACATCCACTGAATGCTCCTTGACTAAACTGAAAACTATTTATTCAGTTGTAAATGTTTACTTGTTTAGTGTTAAAACTGCTTTAAACAAACTTAAAAATCAAATCGATGTCTTCCCTGTTAGCAGGATTTCCACCGTATTCTAGACGTCAGCTTGCAGAACAATGTGTAATATTTTATTATAATTTCAGCTCAAATAGCCTCTGTATATTTATACCCTCTAATGGCACTGATTGCCCAGAGAAGCTGTGGATGCCCCATCCCTGGCAGCATCCAAGGCCAGGTTGGATGGGGCTTTGAGCAACCTGGTCTAGCGGAAGGTGTCCCTGCCCGTGGCAGGGGGGTTGGAACTAGGTGACCTTTCAGGTCCCTTCCAACCCGAACCGTTCTGTGATGATTCTGTGCTCAGAGAGCCGACTAGACTTGCAACAGAGCTGCTGCTGTTCTCAAATATCTTGGTCTTACCAAGTCTGATCAGTCAGAATAGCACTTTATTGCACCAAATGCTCAGCATTAAGTCTTAAATAACATTGTGCTGAGTGAACTCCAGGTCGCTGCCTCGTTGACGGTCGAGTCCAGGAGACTCTTGTACTTAGGAGGAGTCTGGAAAATGTATTTATGCTCCAAGGGAGCCCATTGTATTTGCAGCTTGTGAAGCAGGCGATTTTATCTGCCTTGAAGGGAAACCTGCACATTTTCTGTGCATGCTTCCCACGGGAGAGGCGGCAGCGGGGTCGGCAGGCGAGCCAGAGCCACTGTGGCACCTTGTGCCGTTAGTCACAGGGTGGCTGAAAATCGCCCCGAGGCAGAGCATCGCCCTGCACTTGTGTGCGTATCTGTGTGCGCCCACCTGTGACTTTCCAGGTGAGCTCTTGCTGGGACCTGCTGGGGCTGTTTTGGGATATGCACAATGTTCCTCCTTGCTTTTCTGAGCAGCAGGGGAGGTGGGTGGCGGCAGGGATGGATATCAGGTCTGCTGCATTTGCAGGGGAGTTGCATCCAGCTCATGTCTGTGATTCTTTTTTTTTTTTTTTGGGGGTGGTGGTGGGGGGAAAGAGTTAAAACCAAAAAAAGGCTTTGCGGGGGGCCGAAAGGGGAGCTGAAATACTGAGGGGTGCAGGTGTGACCACCTGGGCTCTGTTATGGGGAAAAATAACTTGAGCCACTTCCCCGCCGTGATGAGGGGTCCTGCAGGGAGAGGGGACAGAGCGGTGCTGGCTCAGCCCAGTGCCCAGCCAGAGCTGTGTCCCCCCGGGATGGAGGCAGTGGCCACGTTGGGCCATCAACCACTGCTGCCGGACTGGGGAGTCCTGCCTGTCCCACCCCAACCAGGGGTCCCCAGGACACGGCCACCGCAGGGTGGTGACAGGCTCTGCACAGAGCGGGGTTGAAAGCCCAGTGCTGATACCCACGTTGCTACGCAGGACTTGAGTGATTAATTACTTGTAGGATACAAAATGAGTGATTGTCTCGCACCACTCGAGAGGCTGAAGCTGCCGTCCTCTCCCTCTGTGCAGCTTCAGCTGTCCAGCTTTATCCCACAGCCATATCGAGTCTCTGCCTTTGCAGCCCGTGGATTTTTATCATTTTCCTCTGGCACCAGATCCGAAGAGCCTTGTCGGGCAGCGACGGTGGCTTAAAGTTAGTATTTCACCAGCGTAAAGGCACATGGGATTGAGGAGCCCTTTTTGCTGCACTGACAGCTCGCGCTTGCGTTGGTGAATAAAAACCACTCCAAAACCACTGGTGTGATGCTCCTCCCAGGCCTCTGCTGGGAGGGGCTCATAGGTGAGTTCTGCAAGGGGAAATGGGTGCCAGAGCTGGGGATTTCTTGGGTATGATCTGACAAAGAGTGTAGCTGAAGTCCTGCCTCCCGTTAAAGCTTCATGCTTTGCAGTGGGGGCTTTGCTTATTCAGCACACGCTTTGCCATGCTCTTGCCTTGCTTTTCTCCATCCTCCTCCTCCTCCTGTGCCTGCAGTAACTGCAGTGTTGGGATTTCATACAGAAAATGTGAGAATTTTAACTAGGATTTCACATATGCTGTAGAAATCCCCTCCTAACCAAACACCTGGGATCCTACTGTGTCTGCAGTGCCTTCTGATGGCTTAATTACTTTTTGCTTCTCCATTAACTCCCCTTCAATGACGGGCAAAAAGGTTACCTTGCTCAGAACAGTGGGTGAAACCCAGCGGCCAGCCCCTGCCTGGGGACTTAGCTTTGCTCAGGACCACTTTTTGTTTAGCTGATTTTCTTGAAGATCTAGGACCACAGATATATACTTTTTTTGTGTATGTGCAGGCATTGTTTATCACCGCTTTGATTGCGTATACCCTAGGTAAGCACTATACAAACCCTGGCAAATAAATGGTCTGTGACTTAGAAGAGCAGAAAATCCTCCAGAGTTATGCCCCGTGTTTATGGCATCTTGTCTGCAACACCGGTGTGCTTGCACGAGCTGTAAAACTCGGTTATGTTTCCCCTGCTCTTTCCCAGTGTTTGATGTAAGGTGTCACAGCAGCCGGTGGCACAAAATCGATACCCAGCTCGGTTCTCCCAGGCGTTCATCCCAGCATGCGGTGGGGCTGTGCTGGGCTCGTGGGATTTGGGCTCCGATGGCTCACCCTTCTAAAGAATTTGTGGGGCAAGGTGGGTCCCACCCATCTGGATATTCTCGGGCAAATATTTTCAGGTCTGACAGTGCATCACTCATAGAGCTCATGATGAATTTTGTAGGGATATGGGACATTTCCACGTTTTTTGGGGGCGCTTGAGTTGGACTTGAATGATCATGAGCAGATGCTGACATTCCCCATATGCAAGGTGATACATGAAGTTACGGCTAATCAACGTTTCCTCTGATGCAGATTTAGTAGCAGGAAGGGAGACGGTATTTTAGGATCACGCACATGCAGAAATGTGTGCCTTCTCTTTTAGCTGGTGGTCAGGTTTGAAGTCCACCTTGGACGATTAGTGTAAACGTGTGGCGAAGATTTGGCTTCCACTTGCAATGATCAGTTATGCCTCTGCAGCAAGGTGATGCTTGCTCAGACACCAGCTAAAACGGAGCAGTGCAGGGCACGTTCGGTGGTTCCTCTCCTTTAACTAATTACTAGGCATAAAGCCGTATTCAACAGCAGTGATGAATGCAGTAAAGCACATTTGTGTATTATTATCTGAGAGCTGAATGGGGAGTTTTGTAATATATACATTAGCGTGCCGCAGGCAGGACTTCCTAGGGGAGAAGCGAGGGGTTGCCGTTGCCATTGCTGGCGGGGATGGAGAGCAGGGTGAGGTGCTGCACCCATCAATGACTGAACCGATCCCGGATGGAGCTTGTCTCACCCGGCATTGCAGGGTCTGGTCCCTGCGCGACAGCCGTGCTTCCCTCTGCCCATAATGCCAATTACAGGAACTAATGAAGAGAGGGGAGTAGGTCACCGCTTGCGGGGCGCCCCCCCCCCCCCAAATGTCAGAGCTCCTGAAGCATATTCTGGCATTTAAAACAAATGACTGCAGAGGAGTCTCGTCAGCACAGGTTTTTATGTGGCTCACAAAGTCCTATCTGTGCCGCCGGGCAGCTGGTCCCGTGTGTCCTTTCTGCCGTGGCAAAGAACACAGGGATTTGTTTTAAGCAGTCTTGGGATGCGGGATCCTCGGGAGGATGGTGCAAAAATGGACCGTTACTCCTACGAACCTTACGGTACTTTCTGCTGGGTTGTTTGTCGCTGGTGAGAGGCTCAGACTGTGTTCTCAGATGATGATTAAACCCTTTGTATTTCTCTGAAGCCAGACTGAAATGTGGCTGTCAGGTGGGTTGGCAAAGTTTTTTCTTTCAGCTACCCAGACATAGTCCTCTCCGGAGGAGCCTCAGCAGACTTTCCCTCTGGCTGTGCCTTTTGCCGTCCCTGCACTGGAGAGACTCTCCCTCCCTGGAGGACAACTGGAAGATGCAATGGCTTTGCTGGTGCTTTGGGTCTTTTTCCACCTGCAGACACCTGCTCCAGCAGCGTGGTCCGGGTGCGCCAGGGAAACCTCCCGCCTCAGTTTGCCTTCGGGTCCCTCTGGGGCATGCTGCCTTTCACTGGCCCTTGGCACAGCTGGTGCAGCTGGGCTATAAACCAGATTGTTGGATGGATATGAGCTTAAAAACTGAAATCGGCACCTTGCTCTGTCCCCCCGTCGTCCTTCGGATATTTTGGGGTCATCCCCAGTCTTCAGCCCAAATCCCCCATCCATCCATGCCAGCCCCAGAACTTGGCCGTGGTCCCTGCTGCACCCACACCAGCCCTGATGTGGCTTTGCAATTTGATGTTTATACCTTTGATAGTTATATCTTTGCAACGAAGGAGAAAAGATACTTTAAGTCAGTAGTCTTCTTTGCAGAGAGGCTGTCCCAAAAGTATGAGGGGGGTGGGTGAAAGGGATGGTGCAATGCCTGCTTTCCAGGAGGGCTGGCTCAGGCTGTGTATGTCCATCCTGCTGCCACACAAAAAAATTACCTTTTCTGGCTTGAGGACTGATCAAAGTGTTGGCTGAAAACTCGGTTTCTGTGGTAAGGAATGGAGAACTGACAACACCTGAATCTTTCATTACAGAGCAGCATCGTTTTATCTTATCCCTGCCAGCATCACATTTCAAAATATACATCAAAAAGATGACATGTCTCTCCCACTTGCAGTTTTCTGCCTTAAAGGGTGTCTCTTCTCCTTCTGGGGGACTGCGGGTCTGAAAGCCCTGTGGAGCACTTCTGAAATTTGGCCGCACGCGGGGTTCCCTATTTACTTTCCCCCTTTACCAGTGACAGTGCCCTGGATTGTACTCTGAGGACCAGATCCCAAAACCTGTGCCTTTGGCTAGGGTGACAGAAAAGGGAATAAAAGACAGAAAATGTAGAAGGAAACATTATTTCTTTGGTGTTCTTCTCCCACGGGGCTGAGTGGATGGGCAGTAATTGGGATGGAAAAGGCTTTGAGCATCAAGAAGGCATAAAATGGGCTGGTTTGGGGCTCTGAAATGGGACCTTGAGCTGTGACACATGGCTTTTGAGGACCTAAACTGGCTGGTGTCTAAAGCTGAGACGTCTTTTATACATACAGGTATGTGAGCACATGCGTGTGTGTGTATTTTTCCTCCACCTCCCCTCTAGGCAGGTTCTAAGGACATGATGATGGGCAAAATCTCCGGGTGACAGTGGCCAGGGTGACCCTCCAGGTGAGCAGCAAAGCGTTTGCTCCCAGCCTCTTCGGCATGGATAGACCTGTTCAAAAGTGTACTGTCTGCAGGAGGTAACTTTTAATTACTTCAAAATAAACACATATTTCCGGCTTTTTTGGCTTCGGTGAGTGGATTTCTTCTGTGCAGAGTGATGAAGCAAACCCGGTAAATAAGGCTCTGCGGTGGCAGTAGCTGGATGGCTGCAACTGGAAAGGTCTTGGTGTGTCTGGAGGGAATGGAATAGATTGATTTACGATTTTAACAAGCATGGCTGGGTAGGGAATCATGCCTATATGGTTTTAAAGTCATGAAGAGATATTAATCAAAATTAAGGCTGCTTTAAGTAGGTATCCGAGCCAGTGGTCTGGTTCCTGGCTAATTGATTACACAACTAAGACATAGTTGTCCCTACAGAGACAGTCAAAGGACAGCTTGGATGGGGGTCTCAGGGTTTAATGCCAGATGGGGAAGCAGAGGGTTGGAACAAAGGGCGTAATGAGGAATAACAGGAATCAGTTAGAGGGACTGCGCACTTGTCCCCATTGATTAGGCTGCGTGTGGAGGGAGAAAATGATTAATAGAAACACGTAGGTGAGAAGCAGCAGTGACATTTCTAGAGCTACAGCCTGAAATCGCATGCTGCCAAAGGCTGGAGCCGCCTGGACAGATAGTGAGCATCGGCCCTGGAAAAGCGGTGTTTTGGGGGCAAAAGCCTGGCCGTGTGCCTCTGGGGCTCAGGCGGGGCTGAGCGTGTTAAAAGCCATGTTGGCAGCGGTGCTGTCCCACCAGGCTGCCTCCTCCCCTTACTCCTGCCTTAATTGTCGTTCTGATGAAAAATGCCTTAAAAAGGCCGTGCGGGGTGGTGCTGGTGGAGCTGCCTCCCACCTGGCTGACGCTCCCCCAGGAGTTTTCCAAACCCCGCTTTCTGCTTGTCTGCACAAGGCGGTTGTGTGGTAGGGTGAAGCTCAGGCTCAGAACCTTTTCTTTTAGGGGAAAATTGCATCCGCATTTCTCTGCCTTGCCTCCGGCCAGGATGCATGCCATGCTTTCCCCGGTGGGGTCTGACATTGCGTTTTGGTCTTTATGACACAAGGCATCTCTGGACGTTTCCCTGTGGCCTGGGAGGTACACGCACAAAGTAGCAATGCCAAATGAACTTCCTTCCAAGGGCTGAACTCTTGCAATGGTGCAAATACGCCGGGAGGTCTTATTGCAAATCTCCACATCTTTTGGACCCGCTGAAAGGAGGTGGGTACGGATTAATGGAGCAACTTGTGAGGCTTCCCAGTGAATCCTCCGAATTTCTCCACGCGCGCTCAGGCATTAAGAGTTTCCGTTGCTTCACGCTTGGAAAAGTCATGTTGGTGATCTCATAGGATTAGCTTTGGAGAGCTGGGGACTTAAGAAGTTTCCAGAAGGTATATAGGCTTGAGTGCTCACCCAGGCCAAGCAAAACCCCGGTGGTAAAATTTATTTGCACTTCATATTTAATACAATGGCTACCCAGGACTCTAGGCTCCTGCGCATAATGAGTTTTGCAATTAAATCTTAGCTGTCCTGAAGTCACATTTCCTACTGGGAATTTGGCCAGCCACCCATGCCATTCCTCAGGGGCCCCCAAACCCAGTGCCTGCAGCCGGATCCAAGGACTTTGGTGGCCGTTCTTTGGGGCGGCGTGCTGGCAAGGCTCCTGCCCAAATCTGACCCTGGGTCCTGGGTAAAAGTCTCTCAGATGCAGGCTCTGAGAGCGAGATGCTCCTGTCTTACAAGAACACTTGTCCCAGACTTTGCTCCCGTTGCGTTTTTGCAGTGATACCAGCTGAATGGTGGGCATTTCTCTGAATCTATGGGGTGAATGGAGACTGCTCAGAAACAGGGGTTGAAGGACAGCCGGAAATGCTTGCTTGCTGCCATTTCTGACAGTGTCACATGTGCAAGGTGATACGGGCGCTCCTCGAGGTAGGTCATCACTGCTTTTGCACATGCAAGCTAAGGAACCGTGAGTACAAGTGAAAACCTGGCTGCTTAAACACCAGCTTGGTGCAACTTGCTGCTTTGCAGGGGCTGAGCTCCTGCAGGTACATTTGCAGCTTCCCCGGTTGTTTGCAATAGTTTTATTCCTCATACAGCACCATGTAGAGTCATCTGTGCCTGATCCCTCCCAGCTGTAAACGGGACAGTATCTGTTGGCGATTTATCTTGCCTTTTCCTATTTTGGACCTCACCCTACTGCATAGAGAGTCATGGCTCTGTTCAGTGGGTCTGGTGATTTTGCCTCTCAAAAGCAGTGTTCTCACTGACTTTGAAATGACGTCCCCCTTTTCCCTTCCTCTTCAATCATAGCTCAGGCATAACTCAATGAGATCAATAGTGACGGTCAAGAAAATGAGAGAAGGATTGATCCTCTGTGTGCATCACAGACAGAAATGCTGCATTTGCTCTATTTCCCGCAGCTCATCTTCCAGACCCAGGTGTCCATCTTCCCAGAGAGATAATACTGCGTACTTTAGTCTTGCTCTGCAAGAAAGCTGCTCTGACACCGGCTCCGTCAAAGCCCGTGGCAGTCTGGTCCAGTAAATTTATCAGTCCCCAAACGAGCTGCAGTGCCCATGCACCTTTCTTCCCTGTCTGTTGGATAATGCAGAAGACCAGGTATGCTCCAGCAGCACCCTCCCCTGAACAAACCCTCCTGCCAGACCCCCATCCTCTGTCTGCCTTTCGCTCCTGATTATGGGGCGATCTCCTGGTGCCATGTGCGGGAGGAACAGCTCTCTGGGTGTAACCAGCGCCTGCTTGTCCCCAGGCGGGATGGTGGGTCGGTGGTGTACAGGCTTCTGCACACCGTGAAATTCAGCCCCGAGCCAGAGCTGGAGCTGCAGCCAGAGTACATAAATATGCGAAACACTTCGTCGGCCGGTGTCTTGTACCAGGGTCTCGAGCCGTCTTTCCCTGCGGAGGACGATCCTACCTGCAGAAACATCCAGCTCAGCAGGTGGCTAATTACCACCATCAAAACTTTATAGGCAGTTTGCTCAGGGGTAAGTTCTTGTCAGGGCATGAGAAATACAGTTTTGAAACAAATCTCATTTCAGAGCACCCATAACTTTTCCAAGCAAAGGCACAAGAGGGAGATAGGAATTGTTTAGGAGCCTGGAGCGGGATGGATGGTGACCACCTCAGGATCAGTCCAGGAAAAACGCAGCCAGGATGCGCCGGGGTGAGCCACCACTTGCTGCAGTCCTATAAATCTGCTTGGTGCAAAGTACCAAATACCAAGAGATGACGCTCCTGAGCGGGGCGGCTGGCTTGATACCTGCAGCCCCTCATTCTCGTGCTCTCCCTGCTCCCAAAGGAGTTACCCACCTGCCAAAGGCACTGGAGTAATTCTCCTTGTTAGAATAAATTATGAGGATCACAGCCAGCCGCTCACTTAATGCTAAAATCACAGGGAGATGAGACTGGCCACTTTGGTCCTCACTGACCTTGAAAACCAAGCTGGCGAATGCAACCTTCCATTTCTTATTGCTCTCTGGGATTAGTGGGATGAGGTCAGCCTGTAGCACTAATTCACTTTGCTCTTAACTCATTTCATTACATTACAGGAGAGCATCGCACTTGGCGAGTGTAATCTTCAATGTTATTCTCCTCTTGTCTTTGCTTTTGTTATAAATTAAATAAGCTACTGTCATTTTCCAACTATAAAGATTGATTTTTTTTTTTTTTGAACTATACTGGGGCAAGCGATGATAATTTATACATCTTAAAGTTGTCCACTTAATTGTCTCTCTAGCTGGCTATTTTGTTGTACCTTGAGCTGGCTGCTTTTTCCTTTTGCCATGCTTTCAGGTGTCAGGCTCTCGGGAAAGAGATGTTAGGTCTTCTCTTGGAAAAGAGATGTTAAATCTTCATATCTCCTGTTGTGAGGAGCACAGACAAACCTGAGATGGACACTTAGCTCCTGTGAATACCGAAACGAGAGCTCGTGTCAGTAGGATGCACTGTCGCTTCCAGGGAGATGTCAAGGCTTGCTGTGTGTGATGCTGGTGTATATCTGTGTTGGCTGCATGGTTGGGCTATCTCGTGCCCGTCACGAGCAAAGAGACTGCAACGTAGCACATTGACCAAAATGCAGCATCCAAAATAACCCAAGCTGAGCAGAAGCCGTCTTCCAAACTAAATGTTGAAGTTGGGTCTGTGTGACACACGGATTCCCTGGCAGTATTTGAAGCATGATAATAATCCAAAAGGTCATGCCTTGGACTTGAAGCCTGGCTGTTGGTTTTAAAATTGAGCTCTTCCATGAAGGCGGTACTGAAAGCTGTTCTTGGTTGTGAATGACAGGCTCCAGGATACACCCGTCCTCTGACGTACCTCTGCTTTGAGCTGCTTCCAGGACAAATCAGTCTGAGAGGGTTTACTGCTCAGACTCCGTCAGCAGAGAGTGCTGCCTCCTAAACCAGTCTGAGGTGGCCCCAGTGCTGTTATCTTTTGGCCAAGGTAACTAGCAACGTGCTAGAGCGGTGGCCATGAACGTGCATTGCTGATCACCTGTGACAGATCACATGCCATTAAGGTTTTTTCTTCTTTCTGAACGAGCAGTAGCTTCAGTTCTCTTCTTTTCATGTTATACATAACCCATATAGTTGATGGACATGTGCTGGTTCAGGAGTTGCTCTGTTTTAGTGTGTTGCGGAAACACAATTAACAGACCATCTCACGTCCAGTGGGTGTAAACCCCCGTCTGGCAGGATGTCAGCGGAGAAATACAAGAACTGCAGATGATTAGAAGCTGGAACCTTTTATTTTTGTAGGTATAATAGAAGGTGGAATAAGTGATTGGAAAAGTGGAGCTTCTAGACTTGGCCTAGTGGAAAGGGGAGGGTGAGTTGGTTTAATGAAGATGAAAAGCCAGTTGGCTGAAAGTCAGTGTGGAAGGAAAAAAAGAAGAGCCCAGACTAAAAATGATGTATTTCCAGGAGGCAAAGCACAGTGGCCATGGTGAATGGCAGGTGGGATCTTTTGGGGAAGGTGCTAAGGAGTATGGGCAGCTCCTCACAGAAATCTTCGTTGGTCTTAGTCAAAAAAGAGGCGTATGTGACGTAGACAATAAGTCTGATTACTAAAAATCAGCAGAAAAGAATGATGAAAACAAATGGTGGCAAAACTTGAAAAGCTGAAACGCAAACCAAAGGACACCGGGGGAAGTGGTCACCAGGTGCACTGGAAGCAACGTAGGTTGAGGATGACCCTACAATGCTGGTGTCAGCCTGGGAGGTGCAGGGAAACCAGACTGGAAAACAAATGTGGAACTAAACTACCTAAGAAAAATGGTCTGAGAAAACCAGAATGGCCGTCAGGGAGGGAAGCACCTGGTTCCACCGTCCAGCAGCAGCAGCAATCGGCAGCAGAAGTGTAGGGAGGGGAAGGACCAGGGAGCAGAGCTGGGGAAGAAGGCTGGGGGTGAGTCCCCTAATGGGTGTGGGTCGCCTGTCCCAGGCTCCTGTGGAAGACCCATACGCTGTACTGGGTGTAGAAGGAGCAATTAAGTCTTTAAGTTTGCTCAGCAGTGCTGGTTTTATTTATGTTTTTGTACTGACGAAAGAAAGAAAGAGAGAAAGAAAGAAGCGCCTGGGGTAGATGACCAGGGAGACTGTGACCTCTTTGTCACTGAAGGTTTTTAAGACAGGTCAGACAAGGATCTCATGGGAATAACTCGATGAAGTTGATTGTGGCCAGGGAAGTGGATGAGATCAGTAATTTCTTGATCACCTTCAGCCCTATAGATCTCTAGTTTTTTTCAACATTTATAGCATAATGCTGTTCACAAGGCTGAAATCCCCTACCCTCTGCACGCGATTCATTTCCCAACAATATTTTAAAGCATCACGTTAAGGCATCGTAAAGACGTTGTGCTTTTAGAAACAATTATTTGATCGCTCCGCCAACGCCTCATTGCAGCCATCCTAATGAACAATGAAACTTTATTGTGTTTAGAGATGTAGTATGCGGCACTGGCGGCCACCGTCGCTGGGCTGGGAGACGGAAAAAGCACGTAAGCATCTCGGCACGAGGCTTCTCCTTGTCACGAAGGCTGTCCTCTGATTTGGGGAGTGCAAATTGCATTTTGATAGATATAACCTACAGAAAAAATATTATCAACAAAGGGAAAGAAGATTAACTGCTTGCCTGGAGGCAACGTTTGAAGATTTTACAGATATGGCTGTACCTGCTACAGCCGGCACTCCAGTTACAGCGGGTACAGCAGGGAGATGCGGCTCATGATATACCAAATAAAACGGCACCATTTTTCATTATGCCTCCGTGGTAATGCTCTTTTTTTAAGGTGGTCCATCTGTGAGCTGCATCCTTCTGGAACCAAAGGTGTTTTCAGTGCTCACTGAGGACTCATTTAACCTCTATTTTTGTTCAAATTTCTTTGGCAGAGGGAAAACCACGCCTTTCCTTCGCAGCTGATGTATTGGGAATGCTTCCAAGTGTGGCTGTGAGCTGGCATTAAACTTGCCATGTGTCCTGGTTTCAGCTGGGATAGAGTTAAGTTTCTTCCTGGTTTCAGCTGGGATAGAGTTAAGTTTCTTCCTGATAGCTGGCACAGCGCTGTGTTTTGGGTTGAGTAGGAGAAGGATGTCAGTAACACCCTGATGGTTTCAGTTGTTGCCAGGTCGTGTTTAGACTAAGCCAAGGGCTTTTCAGCTTCTCCTGCCCCGCCAGCAAGAAGGCTGGAGGGGCACAGGGAAGGTGGGAGGGGACACAGCTGGGACAGCGGACCCCAACTGGCCAGAGGGGTATTCCGTACCATGGGGCGTCATTCCCAGTATATAAACTGGGGGGAGTTGGCCTGGGGGTGAGCGCTGCTTGGGAACTGACTGGGCATAGGTCGGCAAGTGGTGAGCAACTGCATTGTGCATCGCTTGTTTTGTGTATTCCGATTCTTTTATTATTATTATTTTCACCATCATCATCATCATCATCATTATTATTTTCTTCCTTTCTGTCCTATTAAACTGTCTTTGTCTCAACCCACAAGTTTACTTTTTTTTGATTCTCTCCCCCATGCCACTGGGTGGGGGGAGCAAGCGAGCGGCTGTGTGGTGCTGAGTTGCTGGCTGGGGTTAAACCACAACACCAGGGTTTGGGGTTGGCTTTGGATCTGAACCCTCAGATTTAGGAAGTGAGTGATGTATTTCGTGTGGATATGCTTTTGGCTGGTTTAGCACTCACGCTGTCAACCATTAGAGACCAGGAGGGGCTTTGCCAGTGATCACTCCTTTCTCTTCAGCTGGTTTAGGACAGGAATAATTTTATTTTCTAGTGCAAATGGTGTAAAAGTGTGAATGTCAGATCAGAGCTTTGGCCAGTTGGATTAAAGCCGTGTGGGGTCTATGCAGGTTCTGCGAGGCCAGCGATTTCCTTGCAAAACCAAAAAGGACTGTTCATGTGAAAATTCGTAAGCTCAAAACCACAAGCTCATTGCAAACACATGCACACAGGTTCACGATGCTCTTGGGTGTTTCAGCCTCATTTGACCTGGTCACCCATGACATGTGTGGGCAGGGCAGTATGTATGTGCATGGGGCAGCGCTTCGGGGTGTCTCGCTGTCCTCCCAGGTCCGGGAGCCGACTGTGAGGACAGACATTTTCTCTCTCTTTAGTAGGCTGGACCATGTTTTCTAGCTTGGATTCCTAAGAAAATGAAACAAATGCAATTGCTGAGTTTTTATTTAATTCTCTAACTTGCTGGCTGATTCCTATCCTATTTGACAGAAGAGCAGAGCTCATCAGAGGTATTAAATTTCCACATTTTATGAGGACAGCTGGCTGAGCAGAGGAGAGAGACCTTTTAATAACACTCCTCTGTGGCAAAGGATGAAGTGTGTGAAAAGCTCTTATTAGACAGAGAAACTGCACAGAAGAGCAAGGGCCACCACGAGCAGGGAAAATACTAGTTTTTTAATGTTTTGCAGCTCAAAGCTATGCAAGGGATGAGCTTGGCCAGTGCTGACAAAAAAATGGCAGCAATCAAACTGGGAAACTTCTCTTCCTCAAGGCTTTTTGGGGATGGACACCTCCGGCAGGGCCCCGGTGCTCTCCCACGCTCATGCCTGCAGGGATCAGCCCTGGGATTAGTGGAAACCTGGTTGTTTGCCTTCATGGGTTTTTGGGGATAAACAGCCTGGAAGGGTCTCCTCAACATTTTGTGCATCGCTGTCGATTAACAGAGCCCTTTGCTCTCTGCAGAGCCTGGGACGCTCCATTTCATGCATCTCCTATATCTAAAAGCCCAGTTATTACAGATGTCCTGCTAGGACATGGCTTGCAAGATTTGTATGTGGCCTGTTATAGCTTCAGCAGCTGCTCTGGGCAAGAGTGGGAACAGCAATACATCACTTCAATGAACCTAGCCCACATCCCCAGCGTGAGAGCAGTTTTAATCTTGACTTTGTCTTCTTGTGCTTTGTTGTATTTAGAGCCGGCTGCTTTTCTGTCATTATTTTGCTATTTTCTTGGAGGGCAGCCATTTCATCTAAATGCCGACTAGCTGCTGCCAGTGAAGGAATATCCAACAATTTGCTTTTAAATAGCTCTCTCTTAAAAGTTAGTGGTCAGCAGACAGGTGCAGATGATTGTTGCGGTTATTCAGCGCTGGTTTCCACGCTTCGACGCTGGCGTTTGAAGGGGTCTAATTCAACTGCCACTGCAGAAAGAGAGTTTCTTTCTTTATGTCTCTCTTTCCTTTAAAGCCCCCTTCTCCCCCAGACATGAACTTCCCCACAAGCACTTGTTATGTTTCCAGCAGGAGCCCTACAGTGCCGTATTCGCTGGAAGATGGAGTCTGGGCAGCTGTTTAAGCTAGTTAATGTAAACCTCTTTTTTACAGCCTCCTGAAAGAGTTACTCTGGGATAGAAACTCACGGGAAGTACGAGCTGGTGGGAGAGCGGGGAAAGGCAAGTGAGCACCTCGGGAGCGTTCTGCTAGAGGTGGCCTTGGGACAGAAGGAGCAAGAATGGGATCTGAAAGAAAAACGGTAATTTTTATACGTTACTGGGTCTGAGAGTCGATTATTTCTCATTTTCTGCTTGGCAGTTTAGAAATCTCCTGAGCTGTGCTTGAAGCTGGTACCAGGGAGCACAAAATGACCCCAAAGCTGTGCTGTGTTGGGAGTGGGGTGGGTGGTTTAACAGCTCCAGGCTACTAAAGCCACGGGAAACCTGGCGTCAATCGGCACGTTACAGCATCCCTAGGAGAGGGTCCCTCCAGCAAACACGAGCAGTGTGGTGCCAGCCCGGGCACAGCTCCCTGGGCTGGAGCTGGGGGACACAGGGGTGGAGCGAGCGATGCAAAACCCCCCAGGTCGAAATCCACATCGCAGAGCCGTTCTCCTGTCCTGCACTGGATGAATCGGACCCAGAGGATGGATTTTGGCAGAAGGGGTTTTGGCACATCCAATAGTGCTATTGTAGTGAGGCGCTGGGCGACATGATGCCAGCAAAGGGGACTACAAGCTCCAGAAGAAATAAGGAAAATGAGGGTATTTAAGGATGCTAAATCCTTGAGTTTGTCACCCTCTTGCCCCGCTCCCAGGGAAGGGGGGGAGTGCTGGCATCAGGGCGGGCTGTGGCAACCCTGAGCTGATGTAGAAGATTTTTTGATCTTGGAAAGCCAGCTTGTTCAATGCAAACCACAATAATGCAGCAGAATTAGCAGCTTAGCCCCGGGCGATCGACGGATTGACAAACCGGCCTTTTATGTCCACAGCCTGTTTTGAAAGGAATATTAAAGCTGCGACATCCATAAAACACTGGGTTTGCAGCTGCAGAAGGAGTCAGAGCGGGAGTGATTCTGCTTTATTTCTTCCCAAGAGCTGCTGATACAGGGAGACTAATAACCATGATGTTCCATCAACTCCGTCTTCCCATGGACAGATGAAAACTTCCCCGACCCAGCCTGCAGTTTTTGGGGGAGAAAACCCAGATGGGTCCTGGTAAGGCTTCCCAGGGAGCTCCGACAGCCCCGTCAGAAATGCGGTTTGCAGAAAAGACACCAAATCTGCTCCGATAAAGGGTATTTCTAAGAGCAGGGGTGTTGATGGGGGCTAAGGAAACAGCATCCCGCCTCCCAAGTGGACAAGGGATAAGGCTGGTGCTAAGCAAGCTGATGTTAATGAGGGTAAATAATTGCTCTTGCCTGCCCGGGTGGGGACGTGTGTGTGTGTGTACCAGGATGGCAGAGATTTACCTGTGTTGTATCTTACTCCCCTGTCGCAGCCGTCTCTCACTGCTCACGCCCTGTAAGGGGCTGTAGGTATGTTAAGCCTACCAGGAGTCCATTCTCCTCGCCGTGTAAAATATATTGAATTACTCCATGCCTACCTCTGGTGAAGATAACCGGGATGCAGCTTTCCCCAAGCATCCTCACGGGCACGGAAAGAGACCGTCATTAACTCTCGTAATCACTCACCGCAGCCTGCCTAAATTCATTTCACCTATGAAAATCTAATTATAGGAAGTGACTCTTTCAGTCGTTAACGGCTGCAGGGGCTCGTCGTACAGGGTAAACTCCGGCTGCCGTCTTGGGGAAAAGAAAATGCCTCCAGTGCGTTTCTCTGCTGCCGTCGCAGACGTGCCCATTAGAGAGATATTTATTGCCTTGCTCTCCCCCTCGCTTCCTAAAACCTCCCTGCTGAAAAGCCCCAGCTCCGTGCAGTTAATCCTGATGAGCCTTTCGCAGCCCGGACCGGCACACCAAGCACCCCTTTGCCGATGGGGAGGATTAGTGCCCTAAAAAGCCCCTTTGGGTCCAAAAAGCAATAACTCCTGATATAGGCATAGGTCAAAGCTAAACTTTCTCAGTGAAGCTTGTTGCGCTTCGGCAGGAGAGGGGAACGGAGGATGGGAAGGGGCAAGTTGCAGAGGAAATCAGGGCATGCCACTCGCAAGGGAGCAGACGTTGGCAGCTGAGCTGTCTCGGGAGCCCTGACAGAGGCTGTGACTATTTATACATTCAAACAAACAGCTACTCAATGCAGAAGTAAAAAAAAAAAAAATAATAAAAAAAAAATCATCCCTTTATAGCAAAGTATCTGCCTGAGGATGACATTTATAGAGAGAAATGGCAAAGGGAATTTCAGGTGGTCCATGACAGCCCTTACCGAAAAGATCCATTACCACTTCGCTGCACAACTTTTCCCTGTTTTTCTGCATTTTAGCTCATCGGCTGTGCTATTAGAGCCCGGCTCTTCTGTGGTGACCCTGGGAGCTGGGGGCCTCCATTGCTTTTTGTAGCCTAAACTTACCTTTGGGTGTTACAGGGGGGCCAAATTCCTTGAGGGTTTCTTAACTTGCGGTTCACTTTAATTAATATTTCTAATGACCTGCAATGCACAAGTCATGCTCAGCAAAGATGCAGAATCACCTCCTGATATTTTCTGTTTCCTTGCAGCAAATGTGCCATCATGGAGTTTCCTCCTTCTGCCTCTGCATTTTCTTAGGCTGTTGGGTAACTAGGAAGGAGATAAAAGCAGATTTATCTGTTGAGAGTGGAAACACAAATAAAAAATGCTGGCTGAGCCATGGGGAGAGTTACAGCAGTGCCGACATCTCCCTCCCCCCATCTCCCAGGAATGTATTAAACTTTAACAAGTAAATGAAACTAAGTTTGTGAAATGGAGTTAAAATTGCATAAGGGACATTTTCTTGTTCCGTGTTTGCTGTGATCTCTGCTCGGCTGAGAAATCCATCTGGGTTGCGGGTGTCATGGCAGTCCTTGAGCGGGCGCCGGCCCTGCACCAGTGCACGGCCTCCCAGCTCCTGCTACTCATCGCTGGCGTGTGGATGAAACCCGAATTAAACACTTAAGCCCTGGATAGGAACCCGGACAGCTTTGGTACAGCCCTGGCACCTCAGTTGAGCAAGATTTTTGGTTTAATAAAGAGCATCCTCCGTCAGTCACCTGCCCCTCATGCCGCTCCAAGCAAAGGTGGTGTAAGTTGAAGCTCGTTTTGGAAAATTGCACAGTTTCAGGGATTTTTTTTGCTTCAGTGCAGACACTGACACCTCACCTAGAGAAAATATGCTCAAAGCATATTTTCACGACAGCACTGCTGGGAGGATTTCTGCCGTAATGTGGGATCCACCTTTCCTCTTTCCCTTTCTTCCAGCAGTTTTTCTCTCTCTCGAGCTTGGGGACACTTGTGCTTTCCCCAATATGATTATCTCCCTGGGTCCACATATTTGGGTGAAGCTTTGTGAAGCGGAGGCACACGCGTGAGCTGCCCGTATGGCAGGCGCAGGGGGGAGCCCGGCTGCCCAGGGGGTAGTGATGCCCACTGGGGACACCAAGCCGCTTACCTCTGCTTTTAATATCTCACCCGCGTTAACGCAACTCCGTCCCTGCAGGTCTTTTGGCAGGCATTATAAGGTGATAATGAGCTCAAAACGCTTCTGCCAGGGTTTTAACAGCTCTGACACATTTCTCTCTATCCTGCCGTAAAGAGCCAACACGGGAAACGCGTTTGGGCTGGCGGCACAGCTGCCGCCGGAGACGGTGGTGACGTTGGTGACAAGGGCGATGAGCCCACTGTGCCTGCACGAGGTGTCTGCTGCAGCCAGGGAGCGTTGAGCACATCCTCGGATGGCAGCTCGCTGTCGGGTCTTTTTCTAAGGGTTTTAGGCCTTTTGAAAAGGGTTTTGAATTAGCTTAATCCCACATTCATGTAGGAAGGGGGTTCCTGGAGGAGGCAGGAGATGTGGTGGATGTCAACAGACCTATTGAAGAGCTTATGCTGCTCAGCGCAGTGGGGAAAGGCAGTCTGGAAATCCCCCAGCCAGTGCTCGCCACATGCTCTGCAGGCATTTCTTGGTTTGGCTGAAGATTTTGGGCAAAAGCCTTTCTGGAAAAAGCGAGCGCGGCTGAGCAAGTGCCGTTTCCACTCCGCAGCAGCCATCACCCGACCCACGTCTCTCGACGGATGGAGTTTGGCCCCCTGAGCTGCTCAGAAAAGCCACAAATGCTTTAATAAATAAATTAAAACTAGCTATAAGGATACATTCAACTGCACCAAGCTGTATATTGGACTGGGATTTTTAAACACATCCCTTTGCAAGAGAAAAGTGCCAGTCCCCGCACAGCTGCCGCCACCCAAATATCCTCGCGGTTGCACAGGGAAGGATGGACCCTTGGACACTTTTTTCCCGACGACTTTGCTATTTACCTTAAAGACAGATTTTTACAATTTTTTTTTTTTTTTTTTGGTGAGTGATCTGTGGTCCTGTCGATGTCCTCCTCTTCAGTCTTAATTTCCTACCCCCCGTGTTTCCCGTCCCCAGGTCAGCGCCAGGGAAGGTGCAGCTGCAGCTGCCCCGATGCTCAACCCGAATGGCTCCGAGTCACCTCCCTCCTCCTCCACGTGAGCGACTTCTCCGCACTTGAGCTCCCCAAGTGCAAGCCCCTTCTTCCAAATTTAAAAGCGGTTTGAAGCTTTAATCCCGTTGTTGGCTGTGAATGACACTTTCTCCCTGGCGGAGTGGCGTAGAGCGCAGCTCGTTACTCCCACGGGTGCTTTGCATTTGCTGCTTGGTAGCAGTGACGCGGAAGAAAGGAGCCACGGTTTTAATTTTGGCTAACGGAGAGCAGAGAGCCTGGGGGTGTCCAGGGTTTTGGGAGATGAAGGCATGTCCTGGGGAAGCTGCTAGTGGGATTTAGTGACCAAACCCCTCCCCTCTGCATTGAGTCTGCCTGCAAAGGCAGGATCTGAGAGACGGGCTTGGGCTTGATCAATGAACAGTAAAAAGCCACAAAGGGTGGACGTGGTGGCAAAGCAGACATGGAGTCCCTGTACCCGTGTGTGAACTGACCACCGTGGTGCTCCAGAGCATCTGACACAGCTGAACCCTGCTCTGCGCTAGAGGAGAGAGCAGAATTTGTCCCTCGAGGGTAGAGAAAACTGCGGAAAGCCGGGTCTCCTGCCTCCTTATGTCTCCTTGGGGCAGGGAAGGGTCTTGGGGGTTTAGGGGTGCTTTTAAGGTAACCCAAGGACCTGTGACAGGTGCGAAAATATACGGCCTATAAAAGAAATGCAAAGTCTGAAGGCACTGTTGCAATTCAGTCAAATGCTCTGAACCCAAATCTGTCTGTCCTCTTTGTCTGCATTGCTTTATGTGATTTCTTTTTCTTTTTTTTTTTTTTTAACCTTAAGGCATAGGGAAAAATGGAGGTGAAGGGCCAGTTGCGTCGGAGGTGAGGGAGGGCTGCCTGTGCGCTGTGTTACTGAACGAGCTTTGGGGAGGAAGCGTCGTCTCTGGGTGCCTCCGGCTGCGGTGTTCTGATTTTGGCCTCATTTCTCAGAGGCGTGAAAGCCCCTGGAGGAAGGTGCTACGTGAGAGGGAGGCTTGTTGTGCCGTTTCTGGCACTCCAGTGGGGTCTGCGCAGGGACCGCAGTGCTCGGTGAAGAAAAGGTTGGCTTCTGGGTGGCAAACGCTTGGCTATGTCTTTCTAAGTCCCAGCACTACAGAGGTGTAACGGGGCTGCTCACTCTCAGGTGCCGCTTTTCAGCTCCTTGGCTTTGTTAGCTTTTTTTAATCACATGTATATTTATCTCCTTGGCTGAAATACAATATTAAAGAGATATTACGTTTCCCTCAGTGAGATGCAAATAGATTTAATTAATGTCAATTAAATGAAATTCAAAGGGAATTCTAACAGAGCTGGGTCAGGAGGAGGCACCGAGCTGCTCTGGGAGATTTGCTCCCCTGCGTGCGACCCGATGGGTTGTACCCGGGCCGTGCCTGGGATGAAAGCCGGTGCCTGCTTGGCCCGGGCAGGATGCGGTCGGCAGCATCGGCACCTCTGGGTGCTGTGTTCCCAGCTGCCATGGGGTTCTGGATTTCGGAGGTGAGGATGTCAGTAGATGGAGCTGTTTATTAATGTTTCCCAGTGATTTACAGTGCAAAAGGATGCTTCGGCGCTGGGTGGAGGCTGCAGGCGTTTATGGCCTGTGGGAAGGGTCCCCGTCCCATCCCTCTTTCACCATGCTGCACGGGGCTGTTGGGAGCGCGGGAAAAAGGCTGCACCTCCCTGCCTGACTTCCCAGGAAAGCAGATTTTTCGCCTCTGCTGTGAAGGCTGGGTGGGTGGCCAAGAGCAGGACCTTCACCGTGGGGACACCTGAGGTGGACGCAGCAGCTGGGTATCCCAGAGATGTGCCATCGGGACGATGGTGGCGTCAACCCTCCACCGAGACCACAGTTAAAACAAAACAGCTCTGTGCAGCGCCCGGTGCTTCATCCTGCTGAAGGCGGCAGGTCCCCACGCCGTGGCAGGAGGTGGCATGAGGTGGTGGCTGTGCAGCATGGTGGGATGAAGATGGAGCGAATTAAAGCAAAATGCTGCCTCCCTCTTGCCCCTCAGAAGGCTGTGGCCACCGTAATTCTTGTTTTTTCCCCAGTGACTAGCGGAGATGGAGGCTGTCCTCCTCCCTGCTGCCAGGGCACCTAGCAGGATGCCACCCCAAATCCAAACAAATCCAAACACTTGTCCGAAGCGTGCTGCTCCAGGCACCCACGTACTTTCCTTAAATACTCTCTGGCATGGGTAACTGGGAAATGGTCCACACACATGCTATTTTCAGTCCTGTCTTTTATAACATTTTCTGCCAGATCTCACTTTTCTAGTGATTTAGGGCAGCTTTTAGGTCAAATCCTTGTCTGGAGTTCAATGGGATGGTGAGATTTAAGTGGTTAAGAGAGAAATCTGCTTGACTTCAAGGGCATAGCGTGAAGATGTGAAACCACTGGTGCCAGTTCAGGCCATGCATCTCAACCAGCTTCTCACTCTGTCGGCAGCTGAACGCGGACAACCAGGGGAAGTGGAGAAGAGCTTCCCCACCTCTGCTTCATCTGCAGCTGCTCTCTGGGTCAGGGGCCCCCGTTGAAGGTCATCCGCAGTGGTACAGACACGGGACGCCCCAAGGTTGGACACATCCAACGGCAGCAAAGCCTCATTCCTCACATCCTCCAGGTCTGGGCTCTCCTCTGCGCAGGCATCTGGGAAATTATCCCCAGCTGCCACAACACTAATTTTAATTTTAAAGAAATGAGCCATGAACTGTTGAAAATAATAATTTTCAATATGAACACCTGAGAGGCTGCTGTGGATATCTGCCAATACATTAATTTTATCTTAAATTCCAACAGGCTGAAAATCTGCTTATTAGTAACGTAGAGAAGAAATATGTTGAAATATGAATAAGACAGTTGGGAAACAACAGAAGAAACCCCATTCTGGTGGGTTAGAAGGAGGTACACCTCCTGTCCTCCTGCCTTCATTGAGGTCCTGTGGAGAGAATTCATTTCTTCTTTGAAGAAAGCAGAAAGCTGGGAAACTGGGAGAGGGAAAATTTAGATGACATAAAGAAAAAAATTAAGCAAAATCAAGAGGAAGAACTCTGCTTTTATTTTTTGCTTTTATTTATTGTATTATCTGCAGGCCAGCACAGCACTTCATTTCTGCTTATATTTAAGCGCTTGAGTATTTTTCTTGGAATATTATTGAACCTTGGCCCTGGCCAAGGAAATCTTAAGAGTGTCTTGAATTTAAATATACAAAAAATGCCATGGAAACCGCAGAACCTAAGGGTGACCCTGAGACTGCCGGTGCCATGCTGGCAGCGCGGGGTAGCACCTCCACGGAGAGACCTTTGCGTGATGCTATGAAGTCGCCTTTAGAGTCTGAAGAAGTATACTTTCTTTTAATAATTTTATTATTAAGTAATTACTTACATATCTGCTTGAGGTTATAATCTAATATATGGGTTAGCTAAGTCCCACAGCCGAGTCGCTCCGCAGTGGGTCACAGGCAGTGGGCTCTCTGGTGTGATGTGCTGGAGGTGGGGGACCCGGTCTTGCGCCTGCTCTGCAGCCAGAAGGGGCAATGGCACCTTAAGGCAAAGGAGCTGTCTCAGTTTAGAGGCATGTTTGCATTATTTTGGGATTGTCTTTTCCAGCCAAAGCATTGGAGAGCCATAGGGTTTGCTTTTGCTGGAAAGCATCGTGACTGCGGTGCAGGGGAGAGACATGGATGCTGCAGAATACACGTGAAGGGACTGAATTAATTTTTTTGGAAATGGAAATTTTTGCCCTTTTGCCCGTGTCATGCTGGCTGTCCTGTGGATGGTTGTGGTAGCGAGCTGCGGGACTGCATCTGCAATAGCTATGCTGGTGTCTGCTTGCATGTGTGAGTCTCTTTTTGTGCACCGCCAGGCATGGCTGGATGCAGAACTGACATCTCGTTTCCATCGCTTGAATATTCAAAGACCGCATGGAAAATGATGATGTGGTTTAAACGTGTAACATCAGTGCAAGTGTCATTACCATGGCCCTGCGGAGGGGCTGGTCCCCAAAGAGATTGCTCTAAATACATGACAGATGTGCAGCACACGTTGAGGACGAAGTCTTGGGAAATGCTAGAAGATACAGGCTTGCCATAAAGCAGCCGTAAGTGTCCTGCTGCGTTCAGCAGGTTATGGACCAAGTATTAAAATATCAGCAAACCGGGGAATTATTTCTAACAGGATCCCTCCTACGACAGACACTGGGTGCCAGTGTGGGGGGCCCCCTTTCTGCACACTCGGCATTTTTGCCCAGTGGCCATCGCCACTGCGTTGCAGAGGCTGTGACCGCAGGGCTGGTCATTGCAAGGGATTTTTTTGGGTGCTCCTCCAAGCTGAGAGGGTCCCTCATCAGCACCTCCCACCCCCTTGTCTTTGCCCAGCTGGTGTGGACCCCATGCTCCGGTAAGCATGGATCGGTGGGGTCAGCTTCTCTCCCTCCGAGCGGGGATGGAGAGGAGGGCTGCCGAAACGTGTTTCCATGGAGCAGCTGAACTGGAGACGAATATTCCCCTGAGCACCGATAAAATGCTGGGGTTGCTGTAGCAACATGTTTGGAGGTAAAAGAAAAAAGCCAAAAAACAAGGTGGAGAGGAAGATTTTAGGAGGGAATTGTTGCCCGGGTGCCTGAGATGGCCCAGGGGGGCTCAGCATGGGGGTCACAGCGAATTCTACAACTCCCTGAAAGGAGGTTGTAGCGAGGTGGGGGTCGGTCTCTTCTCCCAAGGAACAAGGGATAGGACAAGAGGAAACGGCCTCAAGTTGCTCCAGGGGAGGTTTAGATTGGATATTGGGAAGAATTCCTTTACGGGAAGGGTCATTAGGCCTTGGAAGGGGTTGCCCAGGGCCGTGGTGGAGGCCCCATCCCTGGATGTTTTTAAAACTCGTGTAGATGTCGCGCTTAGGGACATGGTTTAGTGGGGGACTTGTCAGTGCTGGGTTAACGGTTGGACTCGATGATCTTACAGGTCTTTTCCAATCTAAGCAATTCCATGATTCTATGATTCTATGAATTGCCTGGAACAGAGAGCGGTGTGGCACAGGGCTTTGGAGAAACCGTGCCTGAGCTCACCGATCCCTACACCCATCAAAGAAAATGACCTTTCCATCCATTTCCCAAAAGCCGAATAACAAGAGCGCGGTTTTGATCTGCATGCTGCTAATTTGTTGCAAAGCTGGAGGTAAATTTGCTCTCCAACTCAGCACTTATGTCTGATTTAGCGAATTAACCAGACCCAGGGAACAGCCCCGCGTGCTGCAACTCCGATGCCTATTTTGGCACCTTGCTGAAATGATTCCTGTGGCCACCCCATTTGGGAGATCTCAGACATATGGATGCAGGCTCATCCGCATGGAGCTTTTGTTGACATTTCGTAGGTGAAATATTTCACTTCCCCTTTCTGTTTTTTATTTAGCGATGTTGTGAACAAAGCAGAGCAGTGATTTGTGAATGGAGTTTTCTTGCTTGATGATGTTTAGCATCATTGGTAGGAACTGGAGCAGTGCTGGGTGTCCTTTTCTTCAGTTCTTCCCAAACTGAACAACTGTGAAATGGTCCAAGGAAATCCCTTTCCTGGAGTTGGAAAAGCAAAGCTGATTGCTGTCATCTTTAGCCCGAAAGGCAGGTGTTATGGTGAATGCTGCAGGTTTTTTTTCGCTTCCAGTCCCAGGAGCCCAGCCCTAAATTCCCTGCTCATTTATCTGCTTTTTTCCTAATTCCTCCTGAACGCTTTTCTCTTAGAGTACGTAATGGCAGTTAAGAAATAACGCACACTGGAGGGTTTCTTGCTCCCGGCTGAATAATGTTGCATAACTAATGTGATCCCAGCAGGGCTGGAGCCTATTTTTCAGAGTTGAACGAAATTTTTAGGCAAGTGCTGAACTCTCCTGTTGCTCGATACGTGCTGTTTGGGGATGCAGCTGGGTGGTGCGGGGATGGGTGAGGGCTGCCTGGGCTCGGTGTCGATAGCAGGCATGCCTGGCTCACCAGAGCATCCCCATCAAGGGGCTCCCCTCCAGCACCCCGTGGAGACTCAATGTTCCTCCTCTGCCCTTAGCTTTTACAGGCTGTTTTTTTATTCCTCCTTGTGCAGCAGTGGTGATACTGGAAAGTACATAAAATAGAACTTCCACCTCTGTTCAACAAGCTTTTCTTCTTCTCTAACTGTTCAGTATCAAATAATAACATGCTATTGAAGTTGTTTTCCCTTTGTATTTTTGCTTTGTGGAATAGCCTCACTCTTTGCATGATATATATCTTAATGGCACCTTGGATAAAGCAGAATGCTGCTAATTCCATATTATGGGATTATTATGAACTCATATGAATTAATGATGCTTATAAATATAGCCCCATTGAAATCCTTGACACTGCACATTAACCTGGTAGCTGAGCCATAAAATGCAATGCATATTAAAAATCAGCAGACTGCACTTTCAGTGCTTTCAAAATAGCCAGTCTTTGTGTGATATATATGGTGCAAAAGGGTTCTGAAAATCCTAGAAGAAAGTAAGAGCACTTCTATGATGAGGGCAATACATTTATACAGGAGGGCTCTCACTTGGCCTGGAGGGTAGGATGGGTATTAAAATACGTAGGGCCCTTTTTAGGAGAATTCAGCTTTCTCTCCTGTTCAGCCGTTATTTTGCCCGTTGGGAAGATCCCAAAGAGTTTAGGCGCACTGGCAGTGTTTAAGCCTGTGTGTGTGAAGGGGGTCTCTGCTATCTCTGGATATTGCCGTTTTGTACTGCAGAATAAATCTTTGCAAGAGATGGTTTCCTCCTGGTTTCACTCTTTGCGCTGTTTTGCTGCAGGAGTTAATAACAATAACCCATTGCCACGAACTGCCTGGTTTAGTAGTGTGCTGAGCCACCTTGAATTTTAGGGCGGGCTGGATTTTTTGTGTTTTCATTTTAAAAAGTCTCCGTTGGCACGTGCCATTCATTCCCTGCTTGTTTCCTCCCATAACGAGCCCTGTTTCTAGACGTGGCTGCCTTAGGAGCCCAGCCGAAGCCCACGTTTATACGCTCCACTCCCCGTGCAAGCACATAAACCTGGCATTTATGTGCCCACCAGGTAATTAAGCATCCAAATGAGGGATTTGTACATGCTGTTTAAGTAATCGCTTCTGAACATCACTGAAGGGATCGGACGCTTTCAATGTGGGATGCCATGTAACCTGATGACTTAATGGCACGGGCTGGCTGCCAGCAAAATGCATCCGCGTCAAAATTAGGGTACCACAAGGACGTACGTTGCATTTGGCTTGAGCTAGGCATCTAGTTCTGCAGAAAAGGTGAGCTGGGGGAAGTCTCGTGTACCACTGCAGGTCTTCGTTTGAAGCTCTCACTCTCATCTCTTGGACCACACCAGTTTGGAGGAAACATGCTTTGGGAACACAAAATGCAGCCTCCCTCCTTCCCTGTGTGACGAAATCTCCCGGCACGTTATGTTTGCTGGGCTGTGTTTCTGTTTGTGCAAGCAGAGCAAAACACTTACTACGTCTGTATGTGTAGTATGCGTGACCGTGCAATGCAGCATTTAAAGGGCGAGGGGAGCACGTTGCCTGCTCCCCGGGGAGTTTCGGTTCTCTCCCGCCCTCCTGATGAAATTACTGAGCGGCATCTACTGTATTTGCATCCTTAATTACCAGCCCTTATGCTAATTATGTTTCTTCTTACTGTCGCTGTTTAGAGCTCCAGCCTTGGCGTGCTGGAGTGAAATGTCTGTTATAAAGATAGATTAGATGCAACCAAAATATTGCCATGAATATTCATCCCTTTCCATTTTGGAACAATTTCTCGTTGGCTCCATTTGCACACCTCGCTTGTTTTGGTTTTGGGCAACCAAGTTTGTGGACAGGATTGTGAGTCAAAACAGAGCCTTTTGCAGAATTCTTGCAGGAAGCAATTTTTTGTTGTTTTCACAGCCAAGATAAAAACGCCCAGAAATTTGCTCTGAGAGCCATCACTGGATGTGTGTGCAGGGTGGGTGGGGGGGGATATCTGTGCTCCTGGAAAAGTGCATGGATGGAAATGGCCTCGCAGTAGCAGAGTGCTTTTGACTGTGTTTTTAGGTGCTGAGCCTTTGGCCCCCTTAGTCCTGTGAGCTGTTATCTGTCACTCAGGTAGCTTTGCTCTCCTTCATAACTACTACAATATTAGTGCTTATAAGCAGAGGAGTCAGTTTTGTAGTTACATTTTAGGTTGAAGTGGAACAATGAAAGAGGTTAAAAGTTTCTTTTTAAGCTTTTTATTTAAAAATGATCTGAAAGGGGGAAAAAGTCTGACCGGCTTGTGTTTCATTTTTGCTTTTCTGAGTTTATTGCCTTTTTCTGCATCAGTTCCCCTTTCTCTCCCCCGTGTGCCTAGTCCCTATGTCCCACAAAGGAGTAAAAGGAAACATGAGGCAAAACCCATTACTGTTTCTCCTGTGACCTCCCTGACAAAGTGTTACAATTTTAAACCAAAAAAGGATCAGTATGTGGAGCCCAAAATGATGTTTTTGTATATTCCGTGAAAGCTGGCCCTTTTTGACCATGCTTTGCTCACTTTTCCTGTGTCAGACCTGCAGCTGGTACCTGACATCTTGGTCCTCACCAGCTGGTCCATAAAATTTGCGAGAAGGCAGCAACGAAGTGTCAAAGACCTTGGTGTCGCTCATTCTGGAAAAGAAAGTGCTGAGTCTAGATTTGCCGCTCTAGTAAATGATATTATATTGTCTGCTTTCCTGCAACCCTGACTAAAGTGGGTGCAGGACACAGAGGTGACATTGCAATGAGAGAAATCAAAACCGCTGTCTTGGTTTGCCCCACCATGGTCACAGCTTTAATTCTTCTATTGGTGGCGATGGGTCTCTCGGCTGCTCTTTACCCCTCTGGCTGCTTTTGCTCAAGGACACTGAAACCTGCTGGAAACGTGACATGATACAACAACTTTTGCAGGTGACAACCAGCAAACCCCAGAGCAGCACACCCAAAGTGTCCAAAAAGCCCTTTGTCCTCGGTCTAACACTGGCTGTTGCCCACTCAGATGTAATGAATCAAGGCAATAGCGTTTTTGGTTTTACCTATTTATGCCTGTGTATGGGAGGCTGGCGGTGGCCCTGGCTCTCCCTGTAATTCAGCTACCGCAGGCAGCATTTGGATCCATCACCTGGACACGGTGATGCCTTCTGGAGAGCAGAGAAGGTCCCGAGGTTAATTCCAGCTTGCTGTAAACCGAGACGATAGTGTCTCCCAAACCTCTCCCTGATGGGTCTGGGAGAAAATGGCCCTGAAAACAGAGTCTGTGATGAAGCGATGTATTTATGCAGGAATTAGGAGCCTGGCTTTGTCCTGGGTCCAGGTGACCCATAACGCACTGTGCTGCTGGGGTCTTCCTCCTGAGCAGCTACTGAAGCCAGACTTGGGCATTTTCTAAAAACCAGTTTTATTATTAAACGAGTTCTTTTTTTACCAAGAAATAACCCCATTATTTAATCCTGCTGCCTTTATCATCTTACACAGGAGAGAGCCCATCCTTGTCTTGGGGGACCCCTAAACCCTGCAGTGTTGCCAAGAGCGATTTGCTATCTGTAGGCTCACAGCAACTCCTTCTGCTTTCCACCTGGGCTTCTCGTCATGGGTACGTGATGGCAGGGGCCACAGGGCAGGAGAAGAAGAGTCACCCAAATTGGGACAGGGCCTGACATGTGCAGGGCGTCCTGCTGCCGCAGCTGCCTCCGTGGCAGCTGTGGGTCCCAGCTTGGATATGCAACTGGCAGAGAGCCTGGGGTAGGGCTCCTGTTTTTGGGGTGCAGATGGAGCTAGGGTGTGATGTGGGTGCGTGCCGGAGGTAATTCGGGAGGCAGGCGGGCCCAGGCTGCTGGCAGCTGGCTCTGAACCAGCCTGGTCCTGGTTGGAGGGGGCTGCTGGAGATGGGGGGCTGCCACAGCTGGATGGATGCGGTGGTGTGCACCGGCTGCAGCGCGTACCCTTTGCACACGGGCGCGCAGTTGCTCTGCGTGCTCCGGGTCTTTCATTTCTCATTTTCCTTCTTTTTTTCACCCCCTGTCTTGCCTTCAAAGTTGGTATTTATTTTAAATGAAGTGAGCTTCTCTTCAAACAAATCCAAGCCATGGATGCTATAATTAGCAGGATATAGTAATTTTTCTTCAAGCATAATTGGAAGGTTTACCATTTAGGGATAATACTTAAACTATCCTATTTTATGGCTCATTTGCCAGAAAATGCCTGTGAAGCTTACAGCTTTATCAAACCTTATCAATGGGTAAAGAATGTCAAAGGAGGGTGTTTCAGCTATCTGGTGATAAATGTTGTTGCTGCTGCTGTTAAATCTTCTAATTTTACTAACTTCTGTTAATTGAACAGTCTTCCCTAAGTGTTTGGTGATAACAAGCTGCTAAAGCACTCCTGAAAACCGACACAAAAGACCCACTGCAGGGCCTGAGGATTTCCATCTCTTCTTGTGGGGGCTAGTTTTAGGCTGGGGTCATTTTGGATGGATGCCCTGGGTAGTCGACTGCCTGCCCTCAGTCGTGCCTGCAATGTTATGCTCAGCTCCAGGAGGTGATACAGCCCTAACCACAGCTGAAGCAATCCCATTAAGATGCCCATGGTGTGTTATCCTGATTAGCTGCTCAGCTAACGGGCCAGACTTGTTTTCCCTTTCTAATGAGCCCAAATTAAATACACTTGATGGCTTCTCTTAGTGTAGCTTCTCCTCCTTTTGCTGAAGGCAAAAAGGCACCTTCATCCCTCTTCTTCCTCCTCACTGAGCTGCAAGGCAGGAGAGGAAAGGCTGTCAGTGCTAGCCAAATTGAAGCAATGCTGGCCCAGTAGGCATGGGACGAAAGCACCTCCTGGCTGCCTGGGGCGAGTTGCGGCTCAGCACCCTGGGATCAGGTCTTGCCTATGTCCCGATGGAGCAGAAACGAGCCCTGAGGCTCTGTTTGCTTGTAGAGGTCTTTCGTGGTGGGTTGTTGCAGAGCTTTGAGCTGCTGACTTTGACGTGAAAGGCACTGCAGTGCTTGCAGTGCCCCAGTAATGCCATGGGAAAGTCCCGGCATTGCAGCTGGGTTTGCAATGGATGCATTCATGCACCAAGGAAAACGGCTCCTGGACCATCTTGAGCACCGTGGCCCTGCCGTGCCCTGGTGAGCGCCGAGAGGGCTGGCTTCTGCAGGGTCCGTTTGCTGAAAACACACTTCTGGGCTTGAAAGTTTTTCTTGGGAAGTGATCTGAGTTGTATTAAATTTTAATCCTTGGGTTTTTTTTTTTTTTTTGATGCTTTTCTGGCTTCAGTGGAGATTTATGAAGTGCTGTGGCCTTGGCAAAGATCAATAGATAGCCTGTTAAACAAAGACTCAAAATTTACTGTTTGGATGATTTCAGAGGAAAAAAGAATCTGAAATATTTAATTTCGTATTGAGCTAAGTTTTGTAATAAGGAGGGAGAAAGCCCCTATCCCAAATGAAATATGAAACTTTTTTTTCCCCCTTAGATTGCCTGAAGCCTTTAATTAAAATCCTGAAGAATTATATTTGTACTGCTTAGTAAAAAAACCTGAAATATTGGAGCAGAGGGTAGGAGGTTCCAGCTCCAGTTCTCTACTGTTACAGCACGGCTGCATCCACCGCCTTTCCTTAACCCACCGAGAGCCACCCAAAAATCAGGCAGATGTCATCCCTCTCTCCTACTCCTCTCTACAAAACTCTTCTAGACTGTCTCCTTCTGATTATTAGAAAATCTCGCCGTTTCCAGCCTGAACATGTCTGTGGCCAGCTTATCCTGATATTTTCCCCTTGCTAACATTGTCTTTCAGCCTAAATACTTGTTTTTTTCCCCCCTCTTCCTTTGCTGGCTGCCCTTCGCAAGACTAGAGGAACCAAACTCTGAGGCCCCACCTTGGGTCCCAGCCTTCCTCCTAACCCTCCCTCGTGCTCCAGGCCAAGCACATCTTGTTTTGGCTGCGTGGTCTGGATCGCACAGCATCCCAGGTCAGCTCTCACCAGCGCTTCGTACGATGCCCTGTTCCGCCAGGGCTGTTGGAAGTCTCTCTCCCAGTCCAGCTCATGAAAGCATTTACTTTTCACCTGGGCTGCCTTACGCCTGTGCTCTGGTTTCTTGTGTAAGCTTTGGTCTTCAGCGTGACCCCTTTCTCCCCCGCCGTGCCCAAACGTTTCAGGTTTTCATAGTCTCGGACCTTGGGTTATCTTTGGCCCCCCCAGCAGGTACCTGGGAGACCTTAGCTAACTGCAGAACCTACCCCAAAATGTTTTATCATTCTGTTTTATTAGGTGCGGATTTACCCAGCTGCAGAGGGTTTAAACGTTGGGTTTAGGACTCATTCTGACCGGGTTTAGAAATACACTGCCCGTACGAGCCACACAGCTTGAGCGCTGCCTTGTTGGGAGGTTTAGAAAATTGAAACAGACTGGAGGACCCTCCAATACCAAAAATCCATCTCTGATACCAGAAATCCACCTCTGCACAGGGGGTTAAGTGATGCTCCAGACCTCGTGATAGCCCCTTGCATGGGCAAAACCCGTCCTGAGAGAATTGCTTGACCCGTGCCTGTTTATTAGCTCAGCAGGAGGAAAGTATTGCCAAGAACATGGAGAGGAGGCGGTGGAGCAATCCAGTTTTATCTCTTTGGAAATAATGAAGCCAGGAACATTCGCTTCTTCTCGATGGCTTAAATTTACAAAAGTGAACAATACTTTTTGAGCCTCTGAGAGTGAAATGTGGGGAAAAAACCCCTACCTTACTGTCTTTTTTAGCTGAAGCAGTACAGGGAACACTACTTAGGGCTCCACCACACTAAACTCTAATTCCTGGAGATGTCTTTGTTGATGCATAAGCTGTGACCTAAAATATTGACTTTATAAAGTAATTGAATCCCAGAATCATGTTGCAGATGAAAAGCACTTGACAAATGACTATAGGAAGGAGCCGAGCCCAAAGGCCTGAGCGTGACTGTAACGGGATTTACTCCACTCAACTCCTGTCAGCCTCTCGGGAGAAAATTCCACACCAGGCAGCCCTGCTCCAGGCTTGGGGTGAATTACAGAGCAAGAAGAGGTAAGTCTCAGTTTTTTTCCTTTTTTCACAAGAAGAAGGGTAATAAATCCTTCTGGCTCTATGAGAGAGGTGGAGACAGAACACCGTGTAGCTTGTGCAGGGGGTGGGTGAACATTTTGGGACAGGGGGACATGGTAGGTCTTTGTGGATGCTGAACTTGCTTTTTGATGTGTCTTGATTTGCTTTTGTCCATGGGTCACAATATCTAGTGTCTGCACCGAACCTGAGTTTCGGAGGAAGTCCTGGCTCCAAATCTCTGCTGCGCCTTTATGTACAACTGTGATCACCTCATGTCATCTCGCTGCTCAGAGCAGAGCAGCTACTGGAAGGAAAAGGGGAGGATCCAAATGGGCAGATGCCGCAAAGCCAAAGGACCACGGTAAGACTCTGGTTTAGCTCAGGTCTCAGCCCTGAGCCATTTCCCTGGAGCCCAGGGGTGGCTGGGGCTGAGGGCTGTGAAGGTGAGATGCTGGAGGAAGACTTGTGCAGCTCTCAGAGAGAAATGATTTCGCAGCCAATGCTGTGGCCCAACGACAGTTCCCTCCTTTCACTGCTCTTCAAAACAAATTTCTCTCATTAATTAAGAGGGCATAATTATATTATTATTTCAAATGGCTCAATTTAAACAAGGCCTTATTTCTGACTTATAAATTGTTACCTTGCTCATCCTGCAATGACTGTTTTTCTTGTAAGTACGTTAACCTCTCTGCTTTCTTTACTCAGACTTTTTGCATAATGTTATAATAAGCATTTAAATAACTGTAAAGGTTCCATCAGTTCTTGCTTTCATATCTTGCTGTTGCCACGGCAACTGGCTATACTTCTCTGTTGATTTTACCTTTTTTTAGATTTGAGTTTCTCAGTCCAGTCACTTTAAGATTGAGTTGGGTTCTCTACTCGTTTGCGCACGATGTTGAAGCGCCGTCTGTGCGTTGGTTTTGCTGCTGGGCTATGATGATTATTTTCACTGCTGGCTGTTAGTGAGGGTACTTTGAGCTGGGAGACTCAAATATATTTTTCAATTTGTGCAATGCACCGGAGGATGGAGAAATACGCGGCGGTAGTTACTGGGATTTGGAATACCAGGCTGAAATCAGGGCAGGTTTAGTTGAGTTCAACTAAACTTCACTTTGCAAAGCGATCTCGTTCCAGTGCTGCCACAAGGGGATGACACATGGAGTCCCTCGATGATAATTTTGTCAAGGCACTTGTTTAAAATGAATCTTAATATCCTATTTCTCCACTAAATAAAAAATATAAAAAAATCGTACCACATCCTAATGCAGGATGGTATATATAGATCTGACAGACCCAGACCATGGGCTGTGTATCAACGAACGGCAAAGCTTAATGCAAATTGCTAAAATGAACCTGGGAAGGACTAATTCAATGGGACTGTCTGCCATTGGTGTGAAGTTCCAGCTTGTCTGGGGACTTAATCTTTCCTGGCAAAGCGGGAGTGAACAGAAGGTAGCGGCAAAGGCTCGCAGTTCATGCCAATCTGCATTTCCATCTGGAAGTAGGTGCTCTCGATGATAACAAAATGGCAAATGAAAGAATTCCAGAGAGGCTGCTAATTTCCTACCCCCCCCTCCCCCCCGCCCAATATAACATGCTGACACGCTGCCGCTTGGGAGTGGCAATAGGAAAGTGACACAGATGGAGCACAAGGCAAAATAAAACCCTAAACAAACAGGACAACAAAAGCTGCTGGCATTTTATTGCTATTTATTTCTAAGGCTGCTCAGAAATGCGCTGTTGGAGGCTTACAGTGACGCACAAAATGACACAGTTGGTTTTGCCCAGGACTCGTGGAAGCGTGCGTGGGATCACGGTGTCCGAGGAGGGATTTCTGGAGAGTTTCTGGTTTTAGATCCCTGTGTTGCAGAAACAGGAGGGCAGATGTTTTGCAGGAAGCCTGGTTCTTCATGCTGGCTCTGCCCCTACCGCCTGGTTGAAGCAAACACTGCGTGGCCTTTTTGTGGCAGAAATGGTGAAAAGCAGCTGCCCTGTTTCATTTGCACTTTGCAAATGATCTCATGAAGAGTTTGTTGGCCTTGGTTTTGGGAGAGGTCTCCATATGCACTGATGCAGGGAGGGCTGGGGTACAGTTATCCTGTACTATAGGCAGAGGCAAAATCTGGGTTTTCCTTATTTGTTAGAGTTCTGTCTCAAAAATGTTGAAATCATTGAATCAAGCAAGAAGAACAGTCCCACTGGAAGAAGAAATTGCTGGTAGAAGCAAAGAACAAAAAAATCCCTTAAAGCAGCTAAAGTTGAGCGGGTCCATTCAGGTTTTTGACCATTTTCCACTATCACAAGCAACGAGAAACTCGTCTGGTGTTTTTCGTCTCTGATTACAGCCCTGCAGTGCTGGAGCCCCTGATTAATGGGCCCTGTGGCAGCTCTCACTTTCTCTGTGCTCACAGCGGCAGGGGCTTGTTTGGAGACAGCTGCGCTGTTCGGGAAAGGTATTTTTATGTTGAAGGGGGAGTTTGAAGAATCCCCATGGTCCCAGGTCCTGGGACACCCCTGGCTGGGACCGTCACCACCTGATGGAGGAAAGGGGCTGTGGGTGAGGCTGAAGCAAACAAAATTGCTAAGAAAAACTTCTCATCAAGGACTCCCAAGGAGGAAAACACTTGAATCAGCTAGTCCTCATCACTCTGTTTCTCTGCTAAAATCAGATTCGTTGATTTAGCTGACTATGAAACCTGACAAAGGCTTTTCAAGGCAAATTTAAGAGAATCTTTGCATTTGCGGCTGTGCCCGTTCCCGTCCTCGCAAGGAGGAACGGATGTGCTCTGAGCGCAGCTCATGACTAATTCGGAGAGCACGTGTCTGCAAAGCGTCCTGCAGCAGTTGCATGTACATTTTATCAGTGTGGGGGTAGACTGCTTGGGGGCTGAGAAAGGTGTCCCAAAAGTTTGTAAGTGGTTTAACCTGTTCTGACTGCTGGGACAACATTCCCTCACCCAACAACAGCAAACAGGTAGCAAAAGTCTAGTATAAATGTATAATACAAGGTTTTTTTCTGTCTCTTTTTATTCTGCAGGAAGCTGGTGCGTTAGTTCATGGGAGTTTGTACGGTGTATCTATCTATATGCCTCTCTGCAAAGTTGAAGACATTTGAAAAAACTTGCTCTTGCTCATATCTGATATGATATTTGGGGCAAAAGAAAGCGAATGTGTCTTTGGTTACTTTTTTTCATTTATCCATATCCAAGTGATCTCCCTTGCATGTCAGTACCTAAACAGGATGGAGCAAATTGATGGTGAAGGGATGCCATGGCACTTTCCATGCTCATCATTAGCACTGTGTCTTGTATGAGGGATGTGTATGCACCGGGAGGTTCGTGTCTGCCAGCGTGCTCTGTGCCTTCCCTTGCAGCAATCCCATTTCCTGGCATGAAAGCAGAAATCAAAGCACAGGCTGAATTAATAGAGATGGACACTTGAACGTACCACATCTGTGATCCCTCTTAGAAATGCTCAGCGTGTCTGGCTAATTCATGTAGCCCGGTGTAAGCTGACAGAGCAGCTTTTCTTACACACACTATTTGGTAGTTTGCTGTACACCAGGCAGTCATGTTTAAGATGTATAATTGTAATTGCATCATGTATTAAATCAAATGGCTTAATGCATTTCACAGCAGCGACACGTGACCAGCTATATTGCTTCTGCTCACTTGCAGGCTTGTTTAAAAACAAGTGCAAAAGAAGGGCTGGTGGTTTGGGTCGGACCTCAAGCCTGGTGATGCTCTGTGTGTGGTAACCCTCTTCCCAAGCTGCGCTTGCTGGGGCTCAACCCTGAGCAAAACATGCGTGGGGCTTCCCTGCCTTGCACCTTCTTGCTGCGCTGTCCGTGTCTGGACAGGCAGTGTTTGCTGCTCTGTTACCTTCTAGTCAGTATTTTTCCTTTGTTTTTATACTCTGTATAAATGAATTTCTGCAAGGTGCCTGCTCCGTTTTTGAGCAAATCAAAGAGGGCACAGGGAACTGTGAAATGAGTCTCAGAGCAGTGTCCATCCCACCATCTGTGCTGATACATCATGTCCTGCGCTGATGAATCCCTCAGTAGTTATCAGAACACTTTGCACATTTTTAGTGCATGAATATTCTCCCCGATCTGGCTGGGGACTGGGAAACGTTCTTTTCCTTCTTGGGGGTTGCAAAACTGTTTCCCGTCCTGACGTTGTGTACATTTGGGTAAGGTTTGCAGAGGGGATGTCTGTGAGGATAGCTCATGTCATCCAATAAATTATATTGGTTGTTAAATTAAAATAAAGGGAAGGGAAAGGCTCTGCAGCCTTATAGTTGCAGGTAAGAGGGGCAGAGTATGGAAGGAGGCAGGGCACGGATGGGCATTCAGCGCATCTAAGGCCACTGAAGTAGCTGGCCAAAATCTTGTAGTATATTTGCACCAAGGTGTATGGGAACCTGGTACTCAGGTTTAACTCGTGGGTTTGGTGGGTCCCCAAGACCCTGCCTGCTCAACGCAGACCCGCTTTCCTTGCAGTTTTCCCACTGTGTGCTGCAGTATGCATGGATAAGCCACTTTAAATGCCATCTGCATGCAAGGTATAGCTGCTTATGCGAAGGCTGGTTTAAGTGTCCTTTACTGGTATTTATCCATCTGGTTAGTCCAGATTGCCAAATGGAGGTATAGGAAATCAAACCTTGGCCAAATGTTGCCCCTTCACTGGTTCACTGCTTTTTGCAGAGAGCTGCTGAGAGCCGCTGTGCGCAGAGCTCGCACAGAGTTCCTGTGCGAAGCTCGACTCGCTGCCAGCCTTTCCAAGAGAAAAGGTCATGAAACCCATCAGAGAGAAACCCTCTCAAGTTGCTCTAACATGATGGGTTAGGGCGTTGCATTTTCTTCCCTTACTCTAAAAATGGGACGGGTTGTAAAACAATGGAAATGCTTTCTTTGTCCTTGCTGATTCTCCGTGGGCTGGCCAGGTCCTCTCGCCTGTCCTGCCAGGGAGCTTGCTGCATCCCCGCACTCCTCCAGCCCACGAAACCCTGCCCTCCTTATGGTGAGTCTGTGCTGGTTACGTGGGCTGGGGTTGTGTTCCACGGGGATGGATGGTTTTCTGCCTCTGCATGGTGCTTTGCTTATGTGGCAATTCCAACTCGGTGCTGAGGAGTCCATCCCACAACCACCCTTCCCTTTTCTACCCCATCCCACCTCTCTGGGACCTCTCCGTCCCCAACCAGCCTCTGCGTCCTCTGCTCATCCTCACCTCCCGCTTCAGCATCTCCCATGTGGCCAGTTCCCAAATGCATCAGCGCTGGGCAGGTACCTCCCTGCTCTTCCTCCCTCCCCGGTGACCACAGGTCAGGTTTGTTATTTCTGGGGATGGCCAAAATGCATCTTTCTCTTGGTGTATAAATGTAATGTTGGCTCTCTGCTCCGCCTCTTGTGCAGCACTGGTGAAGCTTGTTCTGGAGCGACTAAGGAAAAATCGGTGGGAGATGGTTGAAGCTGGGGAGAGTCTGGGAAAAATAACCTGATCCTGTAATTCTGAGCAAGGCTGAAGGCAAGAGCTGGCTGAAGAACATGGGAGAGGAGTCCCACAACGGGAGACCCAACCGTGACCTGTGTCCGTGAGCGGTGGTTTGAAGGCGGCAGCCGGAGCCCATGACGGGACTACAGGCCAGGCACAGCCTACTGCCAACCCCAGCTGGGTTGAGGCGAGCGAAAGGCGTGTGCGGATGTGTCCTTTCCTGTGGAGATCATCCGGGTGGCAGCAGGAGCTGTGAGGGGGAGGATGACAGGGTGAAACTATGGCCTTCAGCTGGAGAAAGGGAGGGGGCTGAGCGCCCGTTACCCACCTCGGGGTGACTTTGCTGGGAAGCTGTGGCCAGGCAGCCTGGGAGCGGCTGGGGAGAGGGTTAGGCATTGGCTTTGGTTTCTCCTAAGACTCCGGAGCAGCCTGAGGAAATGGCCGACACGAGCGTGAGACCTGGCCCTACCCTAGACACGAGCCCGCGGAGCCCGAGCATCAGACGGGTAGAGGCGGCCTGGATGGGGCAGGTGAGCTTGTGAGCAAAGCTGTGGGAAGGTGGGGAGGGAGGAGGCGTGCCTGTGCTCACCAAGTGCACGGTCCTCTGGCAAACCGCTGCGTTCAGGGTGGTGATCGCTGGTGGGTTCCACGTGGGAACTGCACTGGCTGCAGCTCTCAGCGTTTAATAGGGAGAAGTGCTGCTTGCGTTGGGCTGGAGGCAGAGGTTGAGCGGCGCCCGGGGTAACCGCGGCTGTCGGCAGTGGGTGAAGAGGCTGGTTCCTGCGGGAATACACGGTGTGCAGAGGTGGCCTGGAGAGGTCCTGGTCAGCTTGTGGTTGTGAAAAGGGTGAAACAGCCCCGGTCTGGCCTGAAACACTGTGAATTTCCCAAACAGAGCTCTGCTGGGGGGAGCTCTTGGAAGGGGCTGCCGTGCTGAGCACATGAAGATGTATAAGAAAATAAGACCACTTTGCTATTTTTAATTCACTTTGGCTGAAAAGCAAAGTTTTCTGAGGAAAGCTTTGGATGTCCTAAATGTTTTTTCCTTGTTAAAATCTTTTGACTTTTTCTGAGGGGGGAAATAAATATGGAGAAGTGAGGGATGCAAATCACAGCAGCAGAAAATGTAATCACAGTTTAAGGAAAATGCCTTCCTGTTTGTTACTTTTACCTTCAGTGTCTGCATTTTTAATTTTGTTTTGTTTTGGTTTGTTTGCTTTTTTTGTTTTCTGGGGAAGAAAAAGCCCCTTCCTGACAGCTGCTGTAAGTGGCACCGCTTCCCTCGTTGCAGACTTGCCGCCTGCCTGTTTGGGAAGCCGTAGCTTTCCCTTATGGAGCTTTTACCCTTTTCATCATGTTCTACCTTTTGATGCGAGGTTGTCAGAGCTCTACGAGGCTCTGGGTCCGCCCCCCCCATCACTCACACAATATAAGTGATAGATACTTTATATACCTGTGGTAAACAGTTGAGGGCTGAGGTTACCACCTGAAGTTGTATATTTGAAGGGAGCTGCACACTCCAAATATACAAGTTTAGAGGTTTGATGGAGGAGAATAAGCTGGCAAAGAGGTTTGAGCAGGGCGTGCAAGGAATAGAGAAGAATATAAAGCGGTGTATGAGCTGGGAGATGGATCTTCGAAAGGAGGTCCTCAGCTTTCCCGCAGAAGTTGGCAGACGGTGGAGCTGAGCTGCGTGCAGGGTCCGCGTTTGCCTGGTGGTCAGTGCTTCTGGCTGGGTACAGGTGGTTCAGGAATTACTTCTTTTCTGCAATTTGAAAACTTTATCCCACGGCTCCCTGCTGGCAGAGTTTTAATGCGGTTGAGTTACCCCTCCCTTACAGCCATTGTTTCTGTAGAGGAGTGTGGGATTGTATGAAAATGCTGATGGGAAAATCATTAAATTTGTTTTAATGCATTAGAGGTGTACAGTCATTTAAATAACTTACAAATCTGCTGATCGGCAAATCAAGCTGCCTAGTGCTTTTGCCTGTGTGTATGAGTTGCATATAAACGCTAACAAGGTTCATTTGCTGATCTGCAGACCTACATGGTGCCTAAGTGACTGCGCTGTATAAATTAAGGGAACGGAATCATTAAAATAAACATGTCATTCTTCTGGTAGTGCTTTCATTAATAAAATAAAACCTCAGATGGGGAAATAGTTAACTCGTCTCTCTCTGTAGGTTTGCAAAGTAGTTAAGACGCAAATAATTAGTCTAAGTATAGACTGCGAGCCTTGCTACGGGCAATCTTTTGCTGTGCATATTTCTAGATGTTGCTTGCTTGAAGGGGAGAGAAAAATGCTTTTTACTGGTATTTCAGGATGTTTCATTTTTGACCTCAGAGCTGACTTGGGAAGCTCTGTCTTGTAATCACGTACCTTCCGAGAGGAGGCTGTAGCAGGCGGCTAAGTTGTTTCATTCATCATCACCAGCACGCTCTGTGTAAGAAAAAGATCAGTGCTCTGGCTGGAGGCGTCCACCCTCTTTGGTCTGCGCTCGGCTGGTCTCTTGAGTGCCTTTGATATTCAAACCGCTGTCTGACGGCAGTGACTGCCCTTCTCGGACCTGTGTCTTCAGGAGCCCTGTGCTCGGGGAACGGCGGAGAATCATAATGCAGGATCCGCTCCCTGCGTTCGGGGATGCCGGAGGGCGTTTTGGGAGGAAATTTTGTTATAAATTGCAGATCCAGGCTCAAACTGCCGTTAGGGTTTACAGCCCCCGCAGAGGAGACTGGCAAGGGGCAGGTCTGGGCTGGGGCTGGTGTGGGTCTCCCTAGGGGTTTTGGACCTCCCCATCTGAAACACTGCTGTATTTGGCTCATTGACCTCCTTTTTCTGTCAGGAGGGGAGGAAAGACCCCATTTGCCCAGGACTGCATTATTTGGGAAAGAAGGGGGTGATTTGTATGACTTGCTTTCCTTGAAGTGGTCACTAATGACTAGTCCTCAGTGACTTTCCTTATAGTCCACTTGCAGTTTGTCTGAAAACTTTGACTCAGGTAGAGAAAGGATTTTCCCTCTGGTTTTCATTAGTTCAATGAAAATGCCCTTTTGCAGTGGAAGCAATCCTCTCTTATTAGTATCTTAATTTTTACTGTCATTACTTTAAATCTTCCTGAAATTTAGCCTAGAAACCAGCTTCGGAGTGCAAGTCCAGGACAGGGACTTTGCAGAAGAAGCAGGAGTTCAAATTACTGTGGTTCTTGAAAATGGGTTGAACTTTGCATCCAGGGAGGAGAAGCTATCAATGGTACCAGGACGTGCTCTGGGCTCAGGCGCTGTGAGCAAGGGCTGGCCAAGCCCCTTCACACAGTGATTAAAAAAACCCCCTCTCCTGGAAATTTGTGCCAAATCCAACAGTGCTGATTAACCTGTTCTTTCCTTGAAATGAAGTTACAGTTGCTCTATTCATAGACTCTCTTCTTCTGCACGATGATGAAGCCTCCTAGCTTTTGATGGAGAAGAAAATGAATCTCTCTGCTTTGGAGCTCATTTTGAAACTCAAGTTACAGCGGCTGCTGTTCAGCAAGTTGCTTGGGAAGTTTAACTTCAATAATCTTGTTTTTTAAAGATAGGTGCATGCTTAACTAATTTGCTTGATTGATCCTAAGGAAGCGGTTAGCGCAGGATGTTCAGGCAATGCCACCATCCAGCTACCAGGATTCTAACTATGATTTTTTTTTCTTCATAGTGGTGCTAAGCTAATGTATAATTTTCATTTTTGATACCCACCCTTTGCAGTTACGTTGAACTTTACAGTGAATATTCCAGCAGAAAATTCTGGGGTTATGCATCTGTGACTGAAATATCTGATTAGAATTACAGCCCTGTCCCTCACCTCTGCTAAACACCTTTTAAAGCTGTCCATCTTGTACACATTGCCACGAGCCCTGCTCGTGGGGTTGCTGCCTTGGCTTGATGAGAGCACTCTGACATCTGACTCTCGGGATGAAATAGCTTCTCCATGTCGACCATTCGCTCCACAGTCCTTTGTAGTGTGCTGCGGAGAATTACACGCTTCTGGTGTATCGGCTGGAGGTATGAAGCTGCATGGCTTTTGTGAGATCTCTGTCATTCCCACGCAAACATCGCTCCTTCTCCATGGTGTGAGAACCCTGCAGACCTCCTCCCACCTGGCCCCCATCCTGTATTTGGTGTGGGTCTTTGTGGAAGGGGATGCTTTGGGGGTGAGGCTGTTTTTGGGGCAGGCTGGCCCCATCCCCGCTGTAGCCTTGCTGCATTCCCTGCTGCCCTTCCCTTTGCTGGCTGCAAGCGGGATCCACGTTTCCACTTTTGGACTCTGATCCCATTGGCATCAAAATGGAGGTTTAATTATCTGGAGTAATATCACCCTCTTTGCTTTCATTACTGTGGCTGCATTTACCCTTAGACCTTTACGGATTTAATTGCATCAATCTCAGATCTTTCTGCTGAGTATAACGTGGCGTTTCTTCAGCGCGTTCCTCTACCGCTGCTAAAAAGGTCTCTCCAAGTCTGACAGCGGTGGGAGCAATTTGTCACTGCTTGGCCCAGGTAAGCTTTTTTGTCCAGCTGAGCATATTGTCCCTAAGCATTTGCTTTTCCTCCTAATTTCAAACTGAACGTTGCTCTGGGTTTTTGTTGGCTTGCCACTATAACAGCTTCTGAATACAGGAAGACCAGTCCTGAGGATTATTAAGCACAGTGGACTGAGCGCCAGAGCAGTGCCTGACTTGCGTTTTCAGCCAAGCTCTGAAGAGGGGACGTCTTCTGGGATAAAAGTTATGTTTACAGTCAGCTGCTAATTAGTGGTAGCAGAGTAATTATGTAACTGATGAAACAGGACTGCAATTTATGATTTGAAGGCTTTTTGAGTTATAAGCATAGAGCTCAAAAAACCCACAAAACAGAAAGCATAGTTTTATTCCACTTGGGTTGTTTTGATCTGGTATGTCATAGGTACCAGGGGAGTTGGAGGAAGATTTGGGAATCTGGTAGGATTATCAGTTGTTGGTGTGGGTCTGAACAGTTGGGGTGAGTGTGGGAGGGACTGGGAGCAGCGGAGCAGCTCCGTCTCCCTGTGCGACAGTCTGGCCCTCCTCCCTCGTGTTTTCCTCCCATTGCCAGAAGATGAATGTCCCCACAGCGTTATCTCTATTCCAAGCCTCCAACTCCCTCCTGAACTATCACTTTCCGCAGCTGTTTTTGTAGCTCTCCTGCTGAATCCAAATGAGCTCCCGTCACGTCTGGGGAGACTGCAGTGCTGAGAGGGTTCGTTTGTGAATACGCTTCAGCCAGTGATCTTGCACCCGCACCCAAGGAAATGAGGACGGCGAGGAAGGCGGTGGGATGGCTTTTTTGTGCTCCATGCACACGTTTCAGTGCCTGCTGTCTGTGCGCGGTGAGAGGAAAAAGTTCAGCCTCCGCCTTTAAGGTCTGCATCAAGCCCTGCCAGCGCATCCTTCTCTGTCAGCTCATTTCTTCTGGTGCCCGCAGATAGCTGGAAAGCAACATCAGCTGCCAGCCCTCTTGCATTGCCTTTGTGTTTTAATGCATTTTGTGGTTTTTTTTCCAGGTCTGTGTGGAGCTCTGGGTGTCACCGAGACGTGGCACAGCTCCGGTGACTGGGCACCATCTGGGCTGCTTTCTGCGGGCACGGGATGAAGGTGCCCTGTGTGGCTGTGGAGTTTCCAATGAGCGGATGTCAAGATTTGCTGTGCCTCTGATGTGTAGCACCGATCTCTGTTGGCTGGCACGTGTGCTGCTGTTCCCGGTGTTGTCTGTGCTCGTCATAAATCGAAACTCCATGAAGTGGCCTTTGGTTCAGCTCAGCCAAGAGTCCTCCAACTGTGACAGCACTTCTTCTACAACCTTTAATAGCTTTTTGGCTTTTTCAGTTATAATGGGCACCATTAAATCATTTCCCAGTCAGCTCTACGCAGTTGCACCTGAGAAACCACAGTCATTTCCTATCCTAAATATAGGGAACATCTGTGCATGCATCTGCAGGGTTACTGTTGGTAAATGTTGGCTTCTTAATGGGGATGTTAAGACACAGCAGGGCACGATGCTGTCCTGAATGGTTCATTTGTGGAGTGGTTGTTGTGGCCTCCGAAGCGATGCAGGAGGGAGCTGGCTGAGACAGTAACGCAGGTTGTGCACACCTTGGAACAAAATATGTAAAGACCGAAATACTGAGTAGAGTCAGTAATGAGAACTGAAGTTTTATTTCTTTGCAGGCTGTCTTGTAAATCTGACTATCTTGGAATGACAATCAGAAGCGGGGGTATGCTGCAGAGCACCACAGCATTGTATCACTTGGGAGCGGTCAGGCACAGAGGCTGGGAATTCCTCCAGCCTTGGGAGCCCTTAAAAGTTGGAAACTGGGGGTGACCCTGGTGCAGAGACTGTGAGATGAGTACCCATGTTGCAAGAAACAAGGAACCTTCAAGAGTGTCAGAAGTGATGGGGGTGATGGTGCTAGGAGGGGATGGGAAGGCTGAATTAATCTCGTGTGTAAATGAGAGCCTGATGAGAGGACAACCTCTGCTTGCTTACTGAGGGCTTTTTAGGGTAGTCTGCCTGGATCTTGAATGCTTATGCCGTGAAGGCTTCCAGTCCAGGAGCACTGGCAAAATTTAGGGGGTGGCGGATGGACTGTTCTATGTTTGCTCTAAATATCATGTCTTTGTGGTGGAAATGTGAAAAGCCCCTAAGTCACTCCAGACGTGTTCAAGAGAAGTTTCTGGGAGAGGACTCTCTCCAGTGATGTAACAAGCTGCAGTTTGCTCCAAACGTTAAGTATTATAAATGTGGCTGATGTAATTCTATTTCAAAAAGCCTTAGAGGCTTGCAATAATAAACAGAGCTTTTTAGTATCAGGTTATTGATGCAAAATAGTTTAGCGAACTGAGTTGCTGAAGTGCAAATGCCATGTATTATTCATTAGATGCTTTCTTTCCACAAATCACTGCTTTCCATGGCATAATGTTCCCTGCTTCCCGTAGCACCGCTCTTCGGGAAGGTCTTTGGTGTGAGGCAAAACATGGAGGTGCAGACCCATCCATCAGGGCAAGCAGTTGGTTACGTTGTTGTCTTCCAAATGGAGTTCATAATGGGCAAAGAGGTTTAATTAATGCTTCAGAGTAATGTGTCTGTTTATAAAGAAATAATGTACTATAAAATTAGGCAATGCATAGTGAAATGTACCTCCTAATGGCTAGGCTGGCATTTTAAGTGATCAGTAAATCACTTAAATATTAAGACCTTCTCAAACAAGGATAATAAAGCAAGAGATTTGGAAACGGTAGATACCAGTACTTACAATTATCCACTAAATAAAACATTTTTATAGTGATCATAGAGTTAATCACCTTACAGAGCAGACAGGTGATGGGGACAGTGGAAGATGTATGGCATTATTGCCTGCAGAAAAAGGAATTTCAGATATATTCTTTAAGGCCAGAGTCAACAAGGAGAAGATATAAACATTTTCTGAACTCTTTATCTATTCTTTTGATGAATAAATGCAAACAACCATAGTTATATAGAAAAGCTCATGATCAAAATACGATAGACCACGAATATTCCCCAGACAGTGCTAATGTAGTTGCATGGCAGAACAGAGTGATGATCTATGAATATTGTTTTCAAACTCGTGCTTTAAATATTTGAAAGTATTCTCAGTTGCCTCCATATTTTTAAATGCAAGTTGGGCAAAAATACTGAATTACTACTTTACAACTCTGATAGAATAATGTTTTGCAGTACTTTTGCAGTTCTGTTCAATGATGGGAAGGATGCAGGAGGAGACTCCCAGGTATACACTGCAAGAAGTTTTGGCAGTTTTGAAGGTGAAATGAGATTTTAATGAACTGAATGACATCCAAATGGTAGGGATGATTTTCCAGTTAAATATACAGAAACTAATGGTCTGTAGGAGATACAAACTGTTTGCATAAGAACTAGCACAGATTTTTGTCCCAAGATAGGAAATTATCATAACAGCTTTGAAAGGGTGTGTAACAGCATTGTGGAAAGGAGCGTCCCAGGTGGCTGGAGACTCTTCAGAGGTGAAATCCAAACGGGTAGGATGTAGACACATGTGTGCCTTTGAGTATGTCTCTCTGTTATCATCTGTGTGAGTCTCTGACTCCTGACCGGACAGAGTGCATCCCCTTTACCAGTGCAAGTCCAGAAATAGTCCACAATGGTGTACAATTCATGAAAGAGAGATTTTTCTTACAAGTGTTGGGATTTTCTTACTTAAAAGAAAGGCATCAGTAGGCACCTCAAAGAATTTTTAAAAACAATTCAACCACAGAAAATAAGGAAATATACTTGTGTAAGATAGTTTACATCAACTGAAATGATTGCTGAATTTGATGAATGAAGAGTTAGCTCTCGGTTAAGAATTCAGAGAAGTTAAATGTCTCTGAAGATGAAAAATAGATTGCACAATTGCACATGCTGCTTTCATCGCTTGGTATTTCATCATTTCTCTATGTGAAAAAATGAGAAAAATGTCTAAGCAACTTTGCATAAAGAGGATGAAGAGATGATGTGATGGATTCCATCTTTGGGAGCTGGGCTGGTGATTTCTAGATCTACCTAATGTTTTGGCTGTCAGAGATTTTAAAAAAGAAAAAGAAAAGAAAAAAGAAAAGGAAAAAAAAGAAAAAGGGGATGATCAAGAATGAAGAAAACTCAACCCAGGCATCCTGGCTGCTATCTGAGATGCACTGAAACAACATATCTTCTAGAATAGCTTTGATATTTTGTGCTGAAGTATTTCACATTGGAATCAATACAGAGACAGTTTAGGAGCAGCTGTGTTTGGTTGCCAAGTCTTAACTTGATCTACTTTTATGGGATAAAAATTAATTTTGGAATAATTTCCTCCTTCAGTTAACATTTAGAATGTTTCTAAAATGAAGAAAAATGTAGCTTCAAAAGCCCTTTCGTGAGAAGCATTCTTGAAAGCTGACAATTTCACAAGAAACAACAACAGTTTTCCTAAAAGAGATTTTCAAGAAAAAATATTTTGCACTTCTTGGGATCCAGCCTTGTGCCTGTTGCAGTGCTGCTGGGCCTATGAAACCCTTGAGTTTTGAGACGAACTGGCACATATCTCATCCCAGATTCTGTTCATGGCAGAATAAGCCAAATTAAAATAGTAACTGACCCTTAGAAGCTGTGGAAAAGACGCTTCAGATGAGAAGAAGTGATTTATTCTGATTAGTGCTGACTGCTTGTCAAACACTAGCCTAACTATTCCCTGCCTTCTGCCTCACAAGGTCAGAGAGCTTGACCTTAACTCCTCCTGGATTCACCTTAAATAACAGAGAGGGAGGGGGAGGATGGTGAGCCGTTCGTAGGAATGACGACTCAAAGATTGTCTATGTTGTGGTCACCTGGGTCATTTGCAGCTGGATTTCCTTTTGACCTTTCTGCCCCATATTGTTAACAGCAAAGAGGTCCCTCCTCAATCCTTTTATTCTGAAGAAAGCTGCCAGGTAATGCTGAAAGCACATTGGGCTATATTTTCTGTGCAAACAAACCCAATTTGTGATGAATATTTAGCATCCTGGACGTTTTGATCTTGATCGTTAGCGGAGAGAAGCGAGCAGCGGGGAGCTCTGCCCTGCGGGTCTCTGCAGAGAGGAGTGCCTCGGGGACAGCCTGCCGGGGCTGGCATCTTCTCACCATGAATGGACGTGCAAAGGATGATACTTCCTGGCATCTATGCAACAAGTAAGGTACATTTCAAAACACCATTTTTTTGCTCCCTTCAGGAGGACAGGCTTGCCCTGGAGAGGTACAACTGGATGGAGAAGCTGCTAGGGCTGGGCCAACCCCTGCAAAGTCCCTGCAAACCTTCTTGGGCACCTTGCTACCAAAATGGTAAATTCCTGGGAGGTCACTTAGCAGGGGAAGAACGTGTTCACCTTCCAGTTATCAAAGCTGCAATTTTATTCAGGTCTGAGAGCAGGACTGCTTCCCTTCCTGACCTCTGCTGCACCCAGGAGGGAAATCCTGATTGAACTATGAACAGGAGATCTTCACGGGGCAGAGATCAGGTGTATTAAAGGCAATGTGATCAGCTAGCATTTAATTTACACTTGGATAGCAATCGGAAAACTAATTTCCAAGAAATTTTGCTGCTTCAAATATTTCAATTCTGAAACAAAAGGGAGTAAAAGTGACATTTTGTAATACAAATTCCAGGAACCCATTTGCTTTAGGACCAAACAACTTTATCTGAAATTTGATTTTTCTTTTTCCTTAGGAAATGCATTTAATTAAAAAAAAATTGTTTGTAGGAGAAATCAAATCATTTTGGAAATGGTGGAATAGGGCGCATCAAAGTTATCAAAGTGCTTTTGCCTAAATAAAATATTACTGACATTAGCGAGGTTTTGAAGACATTCCGACCTGGATGAAAATGCTCACTGTTCAACACCAGCACTTTGAAAAATTTCCAGGCAGAGCGAATTCAAGTGACAAGTGCATTTCCCCTGATTTGTTTTTGTGAGTGCCTCAATCCGTTAATTGCCGTTGAAGTGAACATATAAAGTGCTCCAGTATGCATTAAGATAGTCCACAATATTTTACTTCCCCCCATCTGTGACGTGGATGTTGATCTTCAAAGGTCTTCCCAAAGTGTAGGTCTCCATGCAAAAGCAACTTCTATCCTTCCTGCCTTTTCACAGATTGTGCAAAAGCAAGAATTCAGTTTACGTCCTGACATCCACAGCTCTCTTTTCCCAGGTCTGATATTGGGGTTGCAAGCTGTAAGGTGGAGCTTTTCCTAACCAAAAGCAAGTTTTGTGTGCCTGTATGCTCAGCAGGAGAGCGTGTCTGCACCATCAGGTACTGTGTAGCTGATGGCTCCTGCCCTGGAGAGCCACAGTCCTGTGAAAATGCCCCTTTTCTTCCTCCAGAAAATGCAGGTGTCTCTCAAAGCTGGGAAATCTGTTGTACTTGTGCTTACATCTCCTTCTCCCATGCTTCCAGCACCTCATCCTGCAAAATGCAAACCTTCTGGCTCATTTTCACCAAAAGAAACTTCTGTCCTGCTGCCCAAAAAGGAGAGGCCCCTACCCCTCCAATTTAATTTGCAAAGTCCTTGTTTTTTTTCCTTATGAAACTCTGAGAACAAATACTAAATTCTACCCCCACCCTCTCCCTCTTGGGTTTTAAGCTAAAATTAACTTATATTTTCTCTTTCTGTATGTTTGGGGAGAGGGAAGGTATTTCACTTTCATCATTGCTTCCTTTCCAGTTCCCCCTGCTCCTGCCCCAGCATCTCCCACAGGGGAAATGTTAACGAGTGGACACCCCTCCCCGCCAGTAATTTAAAAGCGCACAAAAATTTCCAACAGGAAACATCCTTCTAGGAAAGAAATGACTGGGAATAACCACTTTTTTTGGTAGGGAATATTTAGGGCTGCCTCCGGCTGCAGATGCGAGTGGTCATGCTGTGGACATCACCATACATCAAATATTCAGTGTTGGAGAAAGTTGGTCCTGGATCCTCCTGCATAGCTGCTAGGAGAAAATGATTTACAGGACTGTGGGCTCGCCCTCCAGCACGCTGCTCTGAGAGGGTTTTGAAACGGGGACAGGCCAGGTCCACTTTGGGGTAGGAAAACTGGTCTTGATCTCAGCAGGAGCAGAGTTTTTTGGAGCCGAGATGGGAGGAAACGTGTGCAAAAGGAAATTTATTTAAATACGGTTTTACATTCATTTCATAATAGTAGCATTTTATCTTTTTTACATTGATTTATGGGCACTGAAGCAGAACAGAGGAGTCAGAAGAAAGCAATTAATGAATAAAGAAAAAAAAACCTGCACAAATGCTTCAAGATAAAAAAAAAAACCCTAAAAAAAGGAGAAAAATATTCCAAAAGCTGAAGAAAGCAGGATAATTGATGGTTCCATTTTAACCTAATGTTATTTCTGGATCTCTTTTTTTTTTTTATAAAGTGTTATTTACTGCATAGTTTAGAGCTGACAGAAAATAAACAGCATTTGCAATATAATGTCGTTAGCACCCTGATGCACTTGCTCATCCTACTTGGCTGTCAGGTTCCAACTCTAACCAACATCAGTCAACGTCGGCTGTGATGGAGTCTGTTTTTAATAAGCACGGTGCTATAATTACCTTATTGCAAAGTTAAAGCCAAATGACACTTATGATGAAGGTTTCATGGCTAAACAGTAAAGCCAGTGAAGCATTCGCATACCAACTGTCAGATAGGAAATAGCTGTTGGAGGATTTGTGTCTTTATTGCTTGATGAGGGTCACTTCGTTTGTACTTGGAAACTTTGTCATGATACAACAAGTAGAAGAGGAAGATGAAACTCTGAAGAACAGGGGAAATTCTGCTGAGGCTGGAAATGGTGGAAAGCTGCTGAAGGGGCAGGTGAATGTATGTTTTATGAGAAACCAAGGGATAGATCAAATTTGATGCTGGATGTGCTGCTCTGTCACGAGTTCTTCCTTCTGCTTTAAATCCAATGGGCACCATGTGTGAAGGGGTGAAAACATATTTTGAATATGATGGGGGTGGCCCTTAATGTTGTCACGGATTTCCCAGTATTTGATGTTTCTTCTCCTGGGCTCTGCTGGCGCATGGGGCAACTGTGGGGGAAACTCTGCTTTCACTGAAATTAAACTTCTGCTTTTTATGACTGCTGGAAAAAGTTTGGAAGGGTGAAAGCATTTAATCTGTTTTTTCCAGCATAAAACTGGAAACACTTGGTGAAATAAAGCTTCCTGCAGGAAAAAAAATTACTTTTTCCAGGGAACTTTATGAGAAATTGCCTATTAATTGTATCCACTATAAATTGAACTATTTAAATCGTCTTCCAGTTGCACATTATTAGCTGTGCTCCCTGTTCGTGAGCTGTTCATCCGCTAGAACTAAAAAGGCTCAGCCTCGGTGAGCTGGGTCTTCTAGATGTTAAGCTAAAGAGGGATTTTGCATTTGACACCAAAGTGTCTGTGGTTAAGTTTAAATCTCTCTCTCTCTCACATTAAATTTAGCAATAGCTAAAGGGGGGGGCTGGTGTTAACACACTCGCAAGCACATGACATCACGTAGATTGACTCTCAGTTCAGTTAATATCAGGAATGACCATTTTTCTTGTCTGCTTTTTTTTCATTATAACTGAATTCAGGAGCTTTCATTCCCTTGTTGGCTGGGGGACCACTGGAAGTAAGTGGAGCACCATCATCTCCTGGTTCAGGGATGTGTGCCTTGTTCCCTCTGCAGCTTTTCCTTCCCTGGCATTTCCAAAACACTGCTTTCATGGGAGAGCAACTCTGCAGCCATCAGCCCAAGAAGGAGGTTGAAGGTAGATGTTTTCAGCTCCCTTCATGCCCCATGGCCCCAGGCTTTGCAGCAGCTCTCCCAGCTGCTGTGGGAAGGCAGTGGAGTGGGAAAGGGGGTATTTCGGCAGGAGGCAGAGGGGTGTGGAGCAGCACGACTCTTCTGTCCTTCGTGGAGCAGGTTCAAGGTGTTGGCTGAGGGCAACCTATCCACCTTGTTTCGATGTGGTCCTGGCCTCAGTGTTGGCGTTGGGATGCTGTAAGCCAGCATCCTATGATTGAGGGTGGA
>JAVKLA010000040.1:19866110-19881771 GCA_034782735.1 Sagittarius serpentarius
CATTGGCTGTATCGAACACAGGGGAAGCTTCTAGCAACTTTTAAAGAAGCCACCCCTGTGGCCCCCCCGCTACCAAAGCCTTGCCACGTAAACCCATTACAGCAGGTAACATGGCAGGCTTGGAAAAGGACAAATGGGCTGTCAGCTAGCACTGCGATCTGGTTGTAATTTTAAAGTCATGGGTATTTTCATTTGTTTGGTAATGGAGGATGCTGTTTTCTGTGCCTAATAGACATCTCTAGATGTTACAGAAGAGAAATGATACAGAAGAGGCGGAGCACAAATGGCCAGGTTGTGTAGGTGCTTTTCTGTGTGTAATGATGCTCCCCTTCTAATGTTCCATGGCTGCATAAGAGAGGAGTGAGAAAGATACTTAAGATGTAAAGTTATGGAGAATCTTATTTATTCATCTGTCTCCTGGAGTGCATCACGATCACAAATTCTCGTAATATGATGAGATTTTAAAGCTCTGAGCAAGTGTCTTTCTCGTGGAAAATACTATTGCAAAACATGAAATAATATTTTCATAATTACGGTGCCTCAGGAACATCTGACAGCTGCTGTTTTGTCCTTATCCTTTCTGTGATTTTCTCTTTATTGAGTGGAACGAGACAGTTCTGGCGTGGGGAGAAGACCCTGTTATTACCTTACAACAGTCTTTTACTAGCTTCTGCTGCATAATTTCCTGAGAGCATGGAGAAGGACTTGGAAACCTCAGCCAGCTCCTGTCCTAAGACCTAAGCGGTACCGCATTCAGAGAGCTACTGCAGCCTACTGTGGTTTCTCCTATGGATGTGAAGAATCGATACGCTGTGATGGTATAATTATTAGCAACCTTGCTCAGGTTGTTTTTCATAGTTATTTCCTAACACAGAAAGAAGGCCAAGATGAACAGAAGTGCTTAACTTTAGTGATCATAGGAGTATTAGTGATTTTCTGAAGGACGTTCTTCATGGCGAATGGAAACTCTGTCTTGCACACACTCCATCACTGCGACACCTTATTTTGGTCCTTGGCTTCTATGGGCGTATGGGTAAGTAACCTGGTACTCCAAGTGCATTTAGCTTGTTCTTTTACAGTTGCCTGTTGTGAGTTTCATTTGAAACCCTTTGAAATCAGTCAGAGAGTGATACAGAGGCATATTGATCTGACCACTGTCCTCCAATAAAAAAGAAGGATGCTTTAAAATCTGTGACAAAGCTTATCCATCACACCTTCAGCTTTGCCGCTCACACTGCAGTCATTAAGAATCACCAGTCTGTTGAGAAGGTCATGGTCCTGACAGCTATATGTGTCTTGAGGGAAAGCACGAGAAAACTGCCAGGCCCTTTGACAGGGGAGTCTAGGTGGTCTCAGCACCAGGTATCCTTCTTTCCTACATTTGTTAAAGCCTTAAGGTTTATGCAGCCCATGGGATGGTCTATGTGAAATTTCCACTCTGCCTATAATTATAAAGGTTGCATCAGGAGAATACTTTTTTAGAAATACAAGAGGGCATGAAGATGGAGTCTGCATACCACTCCCAAACCACACCTTCTGCAGAGCCGAGGTAGGGAGAGTCCCTGTCCTGCAGAATGAGGAATAGCACACGCTTTCTGATGTCTTTCCTACCTCCACTGCTTTTCTTTTGTGAGGTCTGGATGGTAGCATTTCAGAGGTCCAGCCTGCGGCACCTCTGCTCCTCTGGATCACCCTGTCCTTTCTCGCCCTGGTCTCGAAGACTTCACTCGGTGAAGATTTGCTGTTGCTGGGATTCAAGCTCAGAGCTGAGTTTGGGAAGTAGGCAAAGCACTTTCATTTCTTCTCTGCTTTTCCCATTTTGTCAACTAAAGAAGAACTTCGGAAGGTGCAGGCTCTCTGTTCTCTCCTCAGTCAGCTATCAGCTGTCCAGGGCTGCTACATCTCTGTTGAAATCAATGGCACAATATTGACCCCAGACTAATAGTTTATGTGCACTAACAATAACCTATATTTTGCTAGGGCTTCCAATTAATGCGTTTCCTGGAGCTCTCTCTTCACCCTCTTCTTTCCATCATCTTCTATTTTCCACATCCGTATCTAATGGGTCCTCACATGTCATTGCTCTGTAGAGGACGAATAACTGTGCATCTCCTCCGTGGCTCAGCGCTTTCATTTCTTTGTCTAGATCAATGAATCAAGGCTTTGCAGTAATCTGTATTAGGTAATGCACACTAAATGAATCATCGTATGATTGTGTCAAAAGAGCAAACTGCATAAAACCTCAGTTCCTACTGCCCTTGCTGGGAATTGATGTGTCTGCCTTGAACTTAGACTTGCTTATGTTACACGGGTGGATTCACAGGCTCGTCTCTGCTTCGCAGCTCTGTTGCTCTCTGTCCTCCACATCTGAGCTCGTGTCTTCACCATCACAAACTAGCAGCTCTGTAAGTGTCCAGCTGGGGACAAGGTGTCTGAGAGTTTCATCCCTGTCCCAGGGGAGATGCCTCGGAGTCCTGCAGCAGCACTTTCTTCCCTCCACAGACATGGTTTCTCCCCGCGACTCTCCCCTTTCCTCCCTGCATCCCACCTTCCCCCTTATTATCGTAAAATAATCAAATCCTCAAAAGATTCCTCAAATCCATGAGCCTGTTGGCTTCTGTTACTGATTCCTGACTCTTTTCTCTGAAACTTACAGCTTTTCTGCCTTATTTGCAAATGATTTACCACTTCTATAGATGTGACTTGAGTCTCTCTGTACAGCCCAGATATCTGAACTCTGCCTACAGTACTGTTGAATAAGAAGCACTATGAAACTGTCTTCTGCTCATACAAAATGCAGCATAATTTAAACAACTGGCTGACACCGTGCTGGAATATATATCCCTTTTTAATAGCAATTTTAAAAGCAGCAGTCGGACTTCTCTCTGCTGCAAGTTAAATCCTGTCTCCATTGGAAAAGAGACAGGCAAACTTGCAGCCAAAAAATAGGAATTATTAGCTGGTAGAGAAATTACTGCTTGGCTGTGATGACTGTTCTTTAAAGAAAACCAAGCAAACATTTCGTTGCTTTTCTAACCCAGCTTCATTTTAATTTTCAGCTATAATGAAGTGTACTTTATTTGTTTGCTGAAAACAAGCTGGAATAACAGCAAACCACTTACACCCCAATGTGCGTGACTGCATTGAGCTGCCAGTTTGTTAAATGACTGAGGCAAAAGGTCTTCAGTCCTGGAAGAAACCTGTGTTTATTGCAAGGTTTCCCCTGGAGAGGGTGGACCATCTCATGGTAAAAGCAGGAGCTATCTGTCAGGGCTAAGTACAGTTCCTGGTTGTCACAGACTTCTTGTTTGAGCTTGCAGAGGTATCTGCCTTTGGTCTGCAAAATGGATGCAGAAAGGCTTTCTTGCTCTCCTGTCTCTTTATACAATACGGACTGGGGTGAAAACGCTGCATACACCAACAGCTTTGGCTATTATTATTATTATTCTGGCCGTAAACCCAACTAGACTTGGTATGTTGAAGCTATAGCAGCCCTGGGATATCTCAGGGGTGTTTTGGAAGTAGGAGCCTGGCAGATGCATGCACCAGAACGAGCCCCGGGCAGGAGCGTCAGTTGAGGTCCTGGATGTGAACTGAGCACCAGCCTGCGTGTTGGGAGGATGAACAGCAAGACCCAGCACCAGCCTGGGGACAAAGAGTGAAAAGGAGAAAAAGCAAACTTGTGATTGCTGTAGGGACTTCAGCTTCTCTGCTCTTTTACTGCAGTGGCCCCAGATCTCCAGCTTAACGTGTGACACACCTGCACAATTCTTCCAGGCATCCCATGCTTATAAAAGTAATAGAAGACTCCTGTGTGTATCACCAATATCATCAAACAGCTCTCAAGTACAAACCTTCCCCATCTTGTATTTTCTAGCAGCACTGGGCAATTCTTTGGCTTAAAAATGTTAAATGCTTAAGCCATGCTTTGCTTCCTGCAAAGGCATCAAGATGTGGTCTAAAGTGTTGTACCTGGGTCTTTCACCACAGCTTGCCAGCTTCCGTCATTAAAATAGGCTCATCTAAAAAGGAGCTTTACATTTCCAAAGTGTGTAGTTTCTGTTAGCCAAGGAGATAATTAGGTTTGTCTCATAGTTATTCAGAAGCCCAGGTGGCAACTAAAACAGGGTTTCATCAGGAAATTTCTGCCCAGTGTTGTGTTGATTAATGAGCATTTGCTGCAATTATAGAGAAACAGATAACAATTATCTACCTGCCCTGTAAGAGAAAGAGGAGTGTACTAAAAATAAGTAACAAGAAAGAAGCACAGATGTAATGCCTGGCGGAAATTAATAAATAGCATTTTCTGTTGTGGCACTACCTGTCTTCTCTCTGCTGCGAGACCATGCTATAGGCAAAAGAGAGCAGGTGGGTAAAATCGACATGGAGAAGCACGTCGGAGAAAGTGAGGCAAGGACAAATCATCGCCTAGCCTGGGCTCCTCCTCTTCTCTTGCATTGCCCCTCCATCTCAGGCTTGTATTGCCCCTCCAGCTCGCCTGGCTTAGGCTGTGGTCAGGACTGTTTGGGTTGGGGGAGCACAGCAAACACCCTCAGCCCTCCCAGGAGGCCTCTGTGCTCAGTAGGACACGGTGGTTTTGATTGACTCCTGGGGAAACTTCAAGCTGTTTATTTCAGCTTCAGAAGCATCTGAGCATCTTTTTCTTGATTTCTCCTCTCTGCAGCTAGGATCAGCAGGGATACATGCACAGGACTGGAGTACCTGAGGGATGGATGGAGGCAGTTCCGAAGAACAGTCCTTCAGTTCTGCAATTTTCCTCCTTTTGTGGTCTCAGGTTCAAGTGCACTCAGGTGTGACCTGCCCATCCTGCTGCCAAGAAGGTTTCACGGCTTCATACAAGCCCTCTCCTCCTAGAGACGCACAAACAGTTAGAAAAGTGCTAATCCAGGGTATTTTCCATCTCTGTGGGAATCTTGAAGGGAGGTAATGTAACAAGAATAGAAATTGTGTTTTTAAGGCTTTTGGCTGCAGCACATTGAGAGAAAATAAACATTTTAGGTCCAAGTCATTTTAAATAAGAATAGATCATATTTATGCTGAAAGAAAACCAGATTGATGAGGGCAGCAGGGCAGCTTTTTCCTTCTATATCTTATTCTGGAGATATCAGACAGAGGTGGTGTGATATTCAGAAAGACTGAAGCAGCCTCCCACAACTGTGGGTCAAGGGTTGCCTGTAGAGGAGATGTAAAAACACCCCGAACAGCTTGAGGCTGGGTGGGAGCAGTGCTCAACCCTGGGACTGCTGTGGTCCCCATGGGCTCTGTCGCTCGGTGTCACCTCTGTGGCATGCCTTCCTGTAGTGCGAATTGACCCTCACGCAGCTTTCTGCTGCTGCTGCTGCGTTAGTGCATCTTGGCAGTCATTAAAGCTGAGCTGGATCTCTGCTTATCTCCCAGTGGTCATTTGAGAAGGCGAGAAACATCTTAAACTTGTCCTTTAACCACTGAGATGTTACATGGATGAGGACACTTATCATGGTTGGAGTTTCCATCAGGTCTTGATTGACATTTTTATACAGAGGTGGAGCAGACAATGGGGTGAAACTAGTTATGAGGTGGGTGGAGACTGGCTCAAAGTACATCCTTGGATTCATTAGTGATGTTTCACTGTCAAACAGGGCGAACATAGTAACTGGAAGTTGGAAGACGTCTCTCCTGGCTCCAATAGCAGTCAGAGATTTTGAGGAATGAGCTGGATGATGGAGTAGAATGGATTATAATATTTGGAGTTGAGACTATGCTGCCAGAGGCTGAATAGGGATAGACCACACAGGTAGGACACACCAGAGAAGTGGTTTGAGAAAAAGGCTAGTCCATAAGGAGAAACGCCAGGTCCTGCATAAGGGCTGCATCAGCCAGCAAGGTCACAGTTTTGGAGAAAAGACTCTGGGTATGAGGGAGTCACACAAATTACTAATGCCACAGTGCTCTGAAAAAGGCAAAGCATGTCCTGGGATGTGTAAGCAGGAGTCTCCCCTGCAAGATGTGCAGTCAAGTCCTCCCACGCTGCTCAGCTCTGGGGTTTCGGCTGAAGCCTCTTACCCAGTTTTGGCATTGGGTTCAGGGGAGTACTGGACCAAAGGGATGCTGTGCAGAAGGGGATGATTACTATGATCAACGCGTAGAAAACAAAGGTCCTGAAAGACCTGGGATGGTCTAACCTAAAGAAGAAAAGACTGAAGGGACATCAACATACCCAAGAGGCGAGGCAGCTGCAGAGGGGAAGGGAATGGTCCATCCTCCACATCCACTGTAGATGGGACAAGAAGTAGTAGGCTTAAACAGGGGTGCATTTTTGAGTTACTCTAGAGTTACTTGGAGCTACTTTAGTGAGGTTCAACACCAGGACAGATTGCCCAAGCCAGGAAAGGAAACTCCATAGCGAGAGTTTTTTAAGGAAAGGTTAGACAGGTATCTCACAGACCGAGTGAGGAAAATAGCTTCAAGAAACAAATTGCTGATCCTCATTCCTCTCTCCACTGTCCAAACTTGAGGGTGCAGGGATGGAAAAAGGGAAAAACTGGGGCTGGGTATTAGCAGTGGCTGCCTATGGGTCCTGCTTTCTCCTGCTGCTGCTCTCTTTGCTGAGGAATATTTCTGGGAATGTATCTCAATGTCATATTTAAAAGGCTATTTTTGTCAGCTTAACAACTATACCCCAAAACAGTGAAAAAAGTCTTTGCACAAAGCAGCTGGTATTATTTGGCAACACAGTGTTTTCTCTCTGGAGATGGGTGAGGAGTTATGGATGAATCAAATAATCTCCTCATCTCTTCGAGCCTGCTGTTTGCCCTCAGTCTCAGCTTCTCCCTTAGGCTTTCTCCTTGTGGACCTACTGGGATACGTACTGGAAACCAGTCCGTCCGTTGGTATGTGTTATTAGTGAGTGCGTGCACTGTGGGGAGCTGGACCCTTTCAGTCTCCCAGCTAGAAGTTCCTACCTCCACCCCTGGGACTATTCAACCTTGCGCAAACCAGAGCTTTGCAGTTATTCAATAATAATAATAATAAACACTTAAAAAATACTACTCCTTTTAAACTGCCAGACTCAAGAATTTGGAGTAAAAGTATGGCCACAATAGCTAAATTGCCATAATTGTAGGGGAAGGAACCTACTGAGCTGGACTGATGAGACAGCGTTGTAGAAGTACATAAAATACAGAACATGGTGCAGAACAGAGTGAAATCCATTGTGCCTCTGGCAGAAAGAAGAGAGGTCTCTGACCCATTGCCCTGTCCCAGAAAAGATCGTGGACTGATCCTGACTGATGTCTGACTGGTTCAGAAACACTTTCAGTGATGGAAAGCCCACTTTCCTAACAGCAGTCTTGCAGTACCTCAGTGCTACCTGTGTCTACGGAAAAACTTGCTTTTTTGGGTTTCTTGGTTTTCAATCAGCAACATGGACTTCTGCTGCTCTGTCTAAAAGCACTCCAGTAATTGCTGGCGATAGCAGGTTGCTGGGCCAGTGGATGAGCCAGGACAGTGGGACAGTACAACGACTACAATTTTTAGTAAATTAAATATCATAGAATCATAGAATGGCTTGGTTTGGAAGGGACCATCAAGGGTCATCTAGTCCAACCCCCCGGCGGTGAGCAGGGACACCTTCAACCAGATCAGGTTGCTCAGAGCCCCGTCCAGCCTGGCCTTGACTGCTTCCAGGGATGGGGCTTCTACCACCTCTCTGGGCAACCTGGGCCAGTGTTTCACCACCCTCATTGTAAAAAATTCCTTCCTTGAATATGTATCTATATGAAATATGTACCCGATTCCCCATGCCAGGATTACAGGAAGTCATTAATGATGCACAGATCCTAAATACATTGCAGGAGGCAGCAGATAAACGTGGCTACACCGTCATTTCCCTGCTGTGCTTCTGGTTGCATTTGCTGTTTCTTGTTGGCCCCCTTCAGTTTTGTGGATCTTGCTAGCATGAGCAGGGGCAGAGGAGGCAGGGAGAGGCGGTAACTCATGACACCTGGTGTGACTGAGCAACGGCTTCATGTTCTGCTGGGTGTAAAACATCCCAGCCTAAATCTCCTTCCTCAGAGAACTTTTCTAGCAGAACAGTGCCATTATGGATGTGTCAGCTTGGATAAGGGAAAGTCCACGAGGCTGCTCAGAAGGAGAGCTTCTGTGACATATTAGGCCATCAACGCTTTCAGGACGGGGAGTTGTCTTCTATCAGTCTTGGGTAATGTACTATATCTGAGCACACTTCTAAGACTAAGAGCTCAGACTCTGCTTGCAGTGACTAATCCCAGGTAACGCATAACACACCTGGCAAAATCAGCTGCAATAATTTTGTGCTTTCGATTCATATCCTTGCTGTCTTGGGATGACTTCTTTGTATAGACAAACCCCTGTTTTTAACACGGATACATCGTTTTCCCGGATGGCTGCGCCCCTTTCTCTGGCTGATGGGCAGGGAAGGAAGATCAGAAACAGGGCTGGAGGAGGTCTCTGCCACTTAGCAGCCCTCCGAGAGTGGTCCCAGGGTGTATGCTTCAATGCTTTTATATTAGGTTTCTTTGCTCTTTTAGTAGGCAGATTCTTGCATTGTTGATTTACTTCTGGCTCTTTATATATGGTTTCTTTACATATAGGGTCACGCAGCTGTAGTTTTAAAATAATGGAATAATTTTGCCTTTACAATCATTTCATTAGCTTTTGGAGTCATGTTTGGGATGTGACAAGCCTCCTGCTGCCTGTGTTGGTTTAGCTAATTGTTCCTCTGCTGTGGGATAATTTATAGGTCCTGGTCTCTAACGCAGCAGCAATAGGGTAATTTTTCTCCACTTGGTAGACGGGAGGGCAGCTGCCTTTTCCCTGTTTCTGGAAACATATTGCTTTGGGCACGGAGGGGAATCACTGGGAAGCTTCATGCTAGTGTGTCGTGCCCTGAATGTGGGAAAGTCAGAAAGTAAGGAAGGAGATTTGAGACTCCATCACTGCCCTCGGTTGGGAGAGCTCCAGTACCCAAGGGCCCACGATACACAGTCCTGGACATCAGTCTTCACCAAAGACTGGGGGTCCTTGTTCCCTTTAAATTCCAGCTCCGGGGGCAACAACTGTGCTCTCTCACAGCAGCCCCGGCTACGTACAACAGAAGTGAACTGGAAAGGCGTGCAACCACCTGCCGTGTCTGGGTTGCCCCAAGGGGAGCTGTGCCCGTAGAAGAGGAACCGCTGAGGAACCGCTGGCCTGGAGGAGAAGAGCTGCCAGTCCCTAACTCAGCGTTTCCTTTTGAGGCCAGCCGCCTTGGTGCTGCTCCCAGAAATGACACCTTCCAGGTAATTAATTTTGTCGGCATGGCGTGGTGGCAAAGCAGCGTTTCTGCACATATGGCATCCATACTGGCCTCCATTAAGTCCAGCCGGGGTTTTTGCTCCTGGCTTTCTGCCTTCGAGGTGCTCTTACTCGAGTGCCGTTGGGCAAGAATAGCTTGGGGGCACTTGGGATTTGTGTGTACAGTGAATACTGCTTATTAAACCTTCACATCCGTCATATTCATCTGAATGTCAGCTGAAGAGAGATCTCAAGGACTGTGTTTTGGAAGGCTTGGGAGGATAGGGAAATGTTTTCTTGCTGTTTGGTCTCTCCTGTCACTTCTTCTTTATGGCTCTAATCTACCTTGTTCTCCCCTAAAAGCATGCAAACAAATAAACACAATGACAGCAGCGCTCTGGAAGTCCAGACATGCTGGAGTAATTTGCATTTTTTTTTAAATTTGTTATCCCTGTTATTTTTGTCTTTTAATGGTCCCAGCTGGTTTTTGGGCTTGAGGATTGCCTTTGATTCAAAGCTTTATTTAGGTCTCGCCAGGAGCACGGTAGGACCACAGAGTGCGTTGCTGTGGACCCGTGGTTTGTGGTCACCCTATTGCCATTGCCTGGCCCCACTGGCACGTCCTGCAGCTCACGTTGCGTGACTGTGGCTGCAGCAGGAAGGCCAGCTCAGGTTTTACATGAAAGCAAAAGAGATGACGCCCTACAGAAAGACCATTTTTTGACACATTAGTAATCTGTACTTCCTAATTACCTTCTGCATTAACTCTCAATGGCTAACGCCTTACCACTGCCTGGAGATGAAACCTTCTAAGGAGGGAAAGTTTCTCAACCAGTGCTGCTTTCTGGGGGAAGTTCAGGGCTGGGCTTCCCAGGGAAGAGGTTCCCTGCTCTCCCATGAGTGACAGATGGAGTGCTAAAGGCACGAATGCTTGCCATGTTTTATTGCTTAAATAAAGCTTTGCCTGGGTGCTTGGGAGCAAAGCTGAACCTTCAGGTCCAGGGAATCCATTTCCCTTCTCTCTTAAAAATGGTTAGATTAATTTTCAGTATATTCTTTAACGAAGTCCCCCCAAAAGGGTTTTCTTTCTTTCTGCCTTACAGTATTTGTATTAAGCAATTTTTAAGCAATGTCTTTGGCACCTGAGGACCTAGTACTTTGGAATGAGATGGCTGAACGTGAACCCTATCCAAAACCAGACGTAGACACCTGAGCTTTGCAACCCTCCTGTGCTCCACACCCGCATTCCTGAACACAAAACATGATGCAACACGTGTTGCCTGTGAGGGCTGAGATCTTGGATTTGTGTGTCTGTGGCGAAGATCAGTAAATCACACAGCACTGAATGCGTCTGGCTCAAAAGCACAAAAACAGGGGCTCTGAACCCTTGCAATAAGCTTGAAATTGTGCAAAGTCTTAAAATTACCTGTAGTGTGGTGGAGTTGTTGGAACACTGTAGTAGATGTGGCCTCCACCTCTGTTTACTGGCTGCATATGCTACTGTAATATACACATTTAATAGCATGGTGAGCAACCTTTTTATGTATTTGTATGTATCTGAATGACTTATTGCAATGGTTTCCCAGGGTCCTCTCTGATTAGCAAACTTCTACATGCTCTTCTATTATTTGGAAATAGCTGCCTCATAGGTTTGATAATTTTTGTGTGCTCTTTTGTTATTTGAAAGCAACTGCGAGCTACTTTTGACGAATAATTTTCCACATGCTGGTTGGTAGCCTACTGCTCTTTCTGCATAGCTGGTAATTTGGTTTTTCAAGTACGGTACTGAAAGCGTCGGTCATGTGGTCCTGTTAGGAGGTGCAAAGTATATTAAAGAGCAAAGGAGGAAAAGCAAAACCACATTCCCCCTGAAATTCTGCACTATAGAGACCATAAAGTTCACTCCGCTTTGGGACACATGAAAACTAAGTGCAGGTGCATCACTCATGAACTGTGTAGGTCTGGACACCCTGACTCTGGGATGTAAAAATATGGGATAAGACCAGAATGAAATGGGGTAACAATTGTTGCATATTTGTTTTGGAGCCTGCTGGAGCTGGGGAAGGTGGTCTTGCATGGTGTGTAGCTGTGGGGCCTGTGGTTGTGGGGTGCATCCTGCTACTGGGGCCGAGAGCCGCTTGGCCATACAGGCAAGCTGTGGGGACCAGTGCCAGCCACAGAGCTTGCTTGCAGTTCAAATTTGCCCAGGTAATTAATGTGCCTCTTCAGCCATTTTAATAAGCGTGAGTTTCCTGCAGCCGGTGGTTTGTGGGATGCTCGGCAGCAGCCCGCTCCACACCTCTGACAGTAGTTCACCTTCATCAAATCTCCAAACCTGCGTTCTCAGTGCTGAGCGACCTTTACTAAACAAACTGACCAGTTCAAGTACGTAATTTAAAAGTTCTGTTCAAACATGGTATTTTGATCTGATCTCAGTTTCCCTGTAAAATTAAGGATTTAATGCTCCCATTCCAGCTAAATGGACTTTACGGCTTTCGGGCTGAAAAGACTGCATGGTGGATTAGAAAGCCATTGTGAAAAGTGTCATTGAAAACCTGTAATTTTTCTGTCTCTCCCTCTTACTTCAATGATCCATTTTCATGCCATATTTCAGGAGACAAATGCATTAGTTCAGCTGGGCTGGTAGGGCTTTGCTCTTGGTACGCATCTGCAGTCTTTGGGGCTCAGCACAGGAGCTTTAAGGTGGAAATGTGCAGTTGGGAATCTGCAAACGGGAAAGTCAATGCTCAACATGCGACAGGTGCTTTTAAATATTGGGAATTTACGGCTATTATCAGATGAAGCAATGTTTTTTTATTCTAACATGTCTAATTGCATATTAGCCAAAGGCTTGCATAATTTATTTGAAGGTTTAGCTGACACTAACCATTCATCTTGTACGGCTCTAACAATCCACATGCTTTTGGCAGATCTTCCACTGTCTATAAAAAATATCTAATAATCCATTAACAAGTCAACTTGAAAGCCAGCCTGTGAGAATATTATTGAGTTCTTTCTTTATTACTAAATTTAATGTTACGAATACTCACCTTACATAATATGATTTACTTTTCTTCTCTGCTCCTGCTGAATCTAACCATAAGACAATCATAAGATCAGGGCTGCATTTGGGTGGTCACTTACTTGGCATGTTCATTAAGCAATATATCAATTTATAGACACTTAAACTCAGATTAAAGACAAGTGGTCTGACTCATGGTGCAGTAATTAAAGCTCCATATGGTGTCCCTTTATAGCCCTGTTAATATTACTATAGCTGTATTGTGATGTGGGTTTTCTGTTGTTAGTGGGGAGCCCCACTGCTCATCCCCCCATGTCTACTGCAAGGGGGGAAAACTCTGGCCTCTTTGGGATGATGTCTCTTTTGGCTATGTGGCCTCACCTGTATATCGGAGAGAGGGTTTAGAAAAGGTTGGAAGTGCTTGTAAATTAGTGAAGGCTGGGATTTTTCATAGAAGCCACTCTAATAGCAGTGCACGTGGCCTGATCGCTGATAGACGCCAGCTTTTGACACCGTTGAAGTTGGAGAAAAGCCTTTCAGTGAGAGCTGGGGGGGATTTCTGACATACCAGTTTGAAAATACACCTAAGCAAATTTTGGTTGAAAAGTGGATGAAACTTTCAATTAACCAAAAAGCTAAGAAAAATATTCACACTGCAAATGAAAACCTGAGACACAAGGCTGATCCCCCCCCACCCCAGTTTCTTCCATTTCTGCGTTCTCTGACGGCTCTGCTTTCTAATTTACCAGCAAAGGAAACGTTGGTCCCCCTGAGAGCCGATGCAGTCGGGGGTTGGTGCCGGTGTTCTTACAGACTCTGTGCTTTAAGCACAACTGCACTGTGTCAGCTTCCCATTAATGAACTGGGAATATTTATGCCATGAGGATTAAGAAGGTGACAGTGATAAATAGCGCTGAAGATGAAAAATACTTGCAATTGCTAAGTAACCGTACCTTTCTGCACGTTGACTGTAACCTCTGCAGAACCTGTTGCACCAAGGTGGGGTTTTAAACTTTTGAAAGATGCTAATGCATCTTTGAAGATCATCTGCTTCTGCTGACACTTCATTTTATATTGCTTTTGCAAGAATAAAACCAACCCAGTGAGCCCCCAGGTCTCTCTGCAGGCAGCGACAACCCCCAACACACCTGGACAGTGCTCCTCCCGCAAGCTGCCCCAAAATTGCAGCATCTCCCAACTGGGAAATGGGTTTTTAGTCAAATTCTCTGGCATGGAGAATTTGCTAAATCATGACTGCTCACAGCTGGGTGAAAAAACAGGCTTCTTGGGAAATGTGACATGATCTTAAAGCCTTTCTCGGGTACCTTACCTGACTGCTGCAGGAGCGTCTTTTTCTCATTGCTTGAATTCATCTTGAAATTCAGGCTCCAGAGTGACTTTGCAAATAGGTTAGTGAAAAATCTATATGTTAGAATAATGCTGAGTATAATGAATGACTTCTTAATAGCTAGGAAATAAAGCTATAGCTAGCTAAATAAAGCTTTGTGGCTCTGGACTCTTGCCTTATTCTACATGGGCTTTTAAAATAAACCATAAATTCCTTGAGTTTTACTATTGAGATACTTAACTATTCAAGTAGGAAAACTGAAATATATATTGCATTGGAAGAAAATGAATGCCTGAGCCTTCTTTATAGTTGAAGCAAGGCTGACTATGGAAGACTACATTTTCTGAAAAGGGGGAAAATATTAATTTGCTATTTAACTTGGTATCAAATGCATCATGAACAGTTTCTAGTGGTCATTGCCATAATTTCTCCGCCACAAAGACTGTCAGGCAGGCTTGAGAAATAGCTGAGCGCCTTCTCAAACTTTTATTCAACCAGTATTGTAAAATAACTTCATCCCCATGCGTCTCCTAGTTTTACAGTACCTGGATTTAAAATCACCATTTCCATTTTCGGGGACTACATTATATATGGTTTGGTTTTGAAGCAAGACATTCACACGAGGTGAGGAATTATCCTCCTGTGACTTTCATCTGTGCAAACTCCTCTGGCTGCTCCGAAAACACCCGGAGGCTCCAATGAGCTGCATTTATGGAGGAGCTTGGGACAACCTTGAGGGTTACTGTGAGAGGTCCAGCTTGTTGGTGTAAGCTAGGATCAGTCCCATAACTCTGCTCCTGAAGAAAAGAGGTACGAGGCAAGGATTAGGGTCAGAATATTTAATCCCTGCCCATCCCCTTTTGGTGAAACTGTTCAGCTTTTTTGGTATTGTTGTGTTTCTTTCTGAAGTGGGTTTCTTAATCCCTAGGTTTGTGGTGAGCTGACATAGGGAGGGAAATGCAAAGGGAATTCAGGTCTGATGTCTGAGTCTGGTTATGATTACAGGACTTTTTTTTCCCTAGGATATACCAGAAAGAAATGTGCCTGATAACGATGGGAGCTGAACTTGCTCAGTTTGGGGTATGGGAGAGGATATGGTCCCTTGGGGACCCTGTGCATGAGCCAGTTTTAGTCTTTGGATTTGATTCAGGGTCACTGGAATTAGGTGACAGGCAGACATTTATTCCTGGGGATTTTGAACTGGTTAATAGATATGTTAATCTTCTTATAACATTCACATTGTATAGTTTGTTATATGAATTTTTTTCCGCTGAGGCATTGAAGGTAGGTTGCTGCAGGGACTCACAGCTAGCTGGGCTTCAGCATTTCTAAGGCAGTCACTTGATGGTCATAGCTTAGCGAACGTGACTTTTTTTCTGTGGAAGTTTGGACCAGTCACTGTATTTTTGTTAGAGTAAATTGTCCTGGTTTGGAAAAGAAGTGCACTATATTTCTCATAAATATCCATCTATATATGTATATATTTCCATGTGCCTAAGTGAGAGCCCTCAGTAATTGGACCAGCAAGGCCAGACCGAAGGCCATGCCACAGCTCGGGCATTAGCGAGTCCTGGACGCTTTATCCTGAGAAATAGGTCAAGAGGAAAAAATGAGAACATGTGGAGACGTGTCGTATAGGAAGCTGGTCCTGAAACCGCACCGCAAGGTTAATGCAACGTTGCGTCCTGCTAATCCACCTTGAGCCAGAGCAGCACGGTCCAGCTTCTGAGGTCGCAGCCTTTTGGGGTACCTCTGCACAAACCTCACTGCGTGTTCCAGAAATATTCAAGTTCCTTTGCTGCATTGTGGTGAGTTGACCTAGCCCGGACGCCAGGTGCCCACCAAGCCGCTCTATCACTCCCTTCCTCAGGACAGGGAGGGGGGTGTCAGAAAATAAGATGAAAAAAACTCATGTGTCAAGATAAAGGCAGTTTAATAAAGCAAAAGCAAAGGCCGCGCGTGGAAGCAAAGGAAAACAA
>JAVKLA010000040.1:19887730-19899674 GCA_034782735.1 Sagittarius serpentarius
TCAGCCTGGAGAAGAGAAGGCTCCGGGGAGACCTTATTGCGGCCTTCCAATACCTAAAGGGGGCCTATAAGAACGATAGGGAGAAACTTTTTAGCAGGGCCTGTAGTGATAGGACTAGGGGAAATGGCTTTAAACTAAAAGAAGCAGATTTAGATTGGATATAAGGCAAAAATTTTTTACAATGAGGGCGGTGAAACACTGGCCCAGGTTGCCCAGAGAGGTGGCAGAAGCCCCATCTGTGAAAGCATCCCAGGCCAGGCTGGACGGGGCTCTGAGCAACCTGATCCAGTTGAAGGTGTCCCTGGTCACCACAGGGGGGTTGGACTAGATGGGCTGTGATGGTCCCTTCCAGCCCAAGCCATTCTATGGTTCTCTGATTCTATGATCTGCCCCAGCATGGATGGGCCTCCCCGGGCTGCAGGGGCACAGCCGGCCTCACCGGGGTCTTCTCCACGGGCCGCGGGGGAATCTCTGCTCCGGCGCCTGGAGCACCTCCTGCCCCCCCTTCTGCACTGACCTGGGGGTCTGCAGGGCTGCTCCTCCCACATGTTCTCACTCCTCTCTCTGGCTGCAGTTTGTGTGCTACAGCAACTTTTTTCGTTCTCAAATATGGTATCGCAGAGGCGCTACCGCCGTCGCTGATGGGCTCGGCCTTGGCCAGCGGTCGGTCTGACTTAAAGCCGGCTGGCACTGGCTGTATCGGACACAGGGGAAGCTTCTAGCAACTTTTAAAGAAGCCACCCCAGTAGCCCCCCCGCTACCAAAACCTTGCCACGTAAACCCATTACATCCGATCTGTACCGTCTACTTGAAACAGGAGCTAATGGATGCAGAAAATGCATTCTGGTGTCTTCCCACATAGGAAGGCAAAACCCAAAGAGGTGATGACCTGGGACACGAGCACTTTGCTTTAACTGGATGTGCAGCAGATGGGAGACCCAAGCAGGCGCCGGCTCTGCCCCCAGGGTCTCCGTGCAGCATGGCTGCTCACTGCCGATGCTTGTGAGCAGGCTCTTTTCTTCAAGCTTTCCGAGGAGGGTGAGGAGGGGAACTGGCCCTTTCCCATGCTCGGGCCACCACAGCCCAGCAGCCTGTTACTGGTGCCAGACTGAGCTGCTCAGTACTGAGATCATGGGAATCTGCTCCATTTGCATTTTGTGGTGCTTTCTTGACACTTTAAAAAAACATTTTTTGCTTAAGAATAGAGTCCTTTTGTTTCTTCTTCTTTCAGGGTGTCGGCTCGTTTGGTTTTGAACACTGGGAAACTGTTGTTACATGTCAGCCCACTTAGGCAGTGCCTCATTTCATCCAGAATACTGATTATTAATCCTTAATTTTTTTTTCCACATTATAGAAATTTGAGTGAATTTTATAGGTGCTGTTTATTTTTTCTCAAAGGCTTTACTAACTACTTTTTATTTAAAAAGATCAAAAGTTTGAAGAGCAATAGTAATTTAAATGTAAAAACTGTGAACTAGTCTCCGGTTTTATAGTCAATTAGCTTGCTGAAATAGTGCAGCACATTATTGTGTGCAATATATGTATATATATATATATATATATATAAAAGGTTGATCAATGGAGGTGCTTGAAAGACATGTCCTTGGAGTCCCTGGACTTTGTCCAATGGTCTTGGACAACACTGAAGATGTCCAAGCAACCTTCCTTGAGGACACAGGGGCTGTGGGAGAGTCAGCTGAGGAACTGCTGAGCGTTAGTCCGTGGACGCAGCCCCGTGGGCTGCCATGTCCCCACCCTTCTGCTCGTTTCTTCTTGTCCCTCTCTAAATACCACCGCATTTTATTTATAAAGAGGGTCTCTGGAGCCAGCGAGCTCTCACTCCGCAAAGATGTTAATATACCCTGGTACTGCAAAGGCTGAAATTTGGAAACCTGGCTGCGTATTCTGCGTATCTGAAAGGAAAGCTGTATGTATTTTGTTTGATAAGGAACTGCATGGTACGCTATTTGCCATTTTTAATGCATCTAGATGAAATGCACTCTCTGACATTTCCTTCACTAAACTCAGTGGCTTAATATTCAGCAATCTACCCTTCATTATGTTAAATGCCTTTTAAAAAGTAACCAGAGCGTTATTCGGAGAAGGCCTACTGGCATACAAAATGGCTTCATCCCCATAAAAATGCAAATTAACTCTCTGGAAGTGTAGGTCTAGCTCATTTGTATAGAAAATAAAAAAGGGCTTCGAACAGAGCCCAGAGGAACTCTGTTAACAACAAGATGTTCAGTGACATCAGCAGCCCAGTACATTACTGCAAAGATAATCTCTCAGCTCTTTCCCAAATTTTCATTTCTGTATTTAACCCTGAATTCCCACCAGAACCCAGGTGAGGAGACCCTGGTCTCCTGACAGGTGCCTGCTTTTCTGAGATCTTCATAAATGGTGCAATGCCATGGAAAATAAAGGTTTTTTTGCTGTCCCGGTCAGCCAAAAGTAGCTACACTGGCTGTAACACTCAGGGGTTATTTGCTCTTGAATGCGGTTATCAGTTCTGGAAGACGTGTATCTGTCTTTACATGCAGGTGAGAAAAAAATCAAAGCATGTTGCAGGAACCTGACTGTTTCCCAAGGATCTCACCTGGGAAACTAATGGCTCTGAAGGGCCAACATCAAAACACCCAGCCTGCACATTTTGCACAGCATTGCAGTGCTTTCGTTAGAAGCAGTGCTGGCAAAATAGAGAGCTGTGGTGAGACACAGTTTTTCCAGTTTCTGCCAAAATGAGACTTTTCCATTATTTGGAGTGATTCACTTATGCCAGATGTTCTTCCCTGCAGAAACCTGGGTTTTGCATGGAGGAGGAGTTGAGCTAAATTTCAAAACCTTGAGATGCTCCAGAGTTTTCCTGCAGCTGTGGGATGTGGCTGCTCTGGGGGCTGTACGAGGAGACTGGAGTACTTTGGTCTTGCTGAGGTGGCTTGTAGACATGAAATATGGCACTCGATCAAATGCAGCATACTATGGAAATAATCACCGTATGAAAAACCACAGAGCTGCAGTTTCATTCATTTTATTCACTCCTGCTATTTTGCTCCAGTGGGATTTTTACTCCTTATTCATAGCGCATGGACAAGACCAGCCTTTTCCTACGGGTCTCTCCCTTTGCACGGTGTGACCATGCCACCATCTCCATCTGCTCCAAAGGAAAGTTCCCAGGGAACAACAAACATCTGAATTTTGGGAGCTTTCCTGCAGAGACACCATTGCCTTTGTTTATTTGTTGAATATGCATATTTGCATTTACACACTTTGCCTTATTGAAATAAAGGCACTATTAGGCTCTGCTTCTGCTCCCTATGAACAGCAGGGAGTTCCCAACACTACAGCAAGAGGTAGGAGAAAGACAATAAAAGAAAATATTTTACTGTAACGGAGGTGCCCATCGCCTCGCTGAAACTGGTATGTATTTGCACAGAGGACACCAAAGGACCCCAAGCACAGGAGGTTGGTCACATTCAGCTGAGGTCACATTCAGAACAGGTTTGGTACCAGAAATTGTGTCTGCAACTGTTGCTGAAAGTCACACTGTTGGCAAAATCTTTGGATTGTCTCTTCAGGCCATTGGCAGTAAATCAGCTATTACGGTATTCTGCATAAACCTTTTCCAGTGCTAGGAAAATTGTATTACCGGTGTGAGAGACTTGGGCAGGTTTGGCAACCTCAAGCCTACAGATGCCACTCCCAGCATTTACCCCCCGTTGTGCACAGGCCCAGCCTTCCTCTTGCTGCTTCCCATTTATAGCCTTTATTACCCTTTTTTGGTGTCATTTCTGCTGATATTCGACATCCTATGCCAGGCTTTTCTCTCCAGTTGTAACTGTTTAACACACACAGACTTTTTGTTCTTGCTCATTTGTGCTTGGGCTCAGTTGGGCAGGATTCACCATGCCAAGGTGTCTGTCACGGTAGTTGTCTGGGCTGTGTTCCAGTTTTGGGTCATACTTCTGGAAACACTTTAAGAATCACAATATCCACAGAGGATTTTCTCTGTGTCTTCACAAGTAGATTGTGCCCGGGGTTTTGAGGACCCATGGTCCTATCTCAATAACTAATGTTGGGTTGCACTGATGCTCTGGTGCAGCTCCCTGGGTCTGGGACCAGGGTGCTGTGGAGAGCGGGTGTGTGGCTCTCAGTGAGTGATTTCGTGCTGCTGCTCTTGAACTTGTTCTTCTGCTCTCGTTCCAGTGGAGAGCCAAATGATGGTGATGAATTTTCTCACTGAGCTGTTGTCTTCGGAGCGCATTGACTAGGTTGTATAGACATGGTGTTTCTGAAATATTTCATTCTCTTTCATCTGTTTTTATTTGCTTGAAGCAGATATTGCTGGGGATTTAAAATTACTTTTTAAGACGTTGGTTCATTTCAGTGGTGCTTGTTTTAGTCGGTTGAGTTGGATGGTACCGTATGCAGCCTCCGGCCCGATTCCCCCCCACGGTGAGTCCCGGTGACACAAATGCAGAGGGCAGCAATGGCCCTTGGAGATGACCTGGGAGAGGAGGACTGGACAGGAGGGTATTGGGAGTGGGAACGCCCAAACTTCTTGTATTTATGATGTAGAACATGAAAATTCTCTCATGCTATTAGCCAGGATCCATCTGGAGCATTCTATTTAGAGAATTGTTTTGTTCCAGTCTTTGCTCACATTGCTTTTTATCAATGCCAGGTGAAAAATGTCCTTTTTTTTCAGATGTTCTTGAGATCCATGCATGTCACAAAACTGCCCACCGCTTGTTTGACTTTCATCATAAATGGAACTGCACAGCAAGTCCTTGATGCATTATTTCAGTGTTTTTTTTCTGATGTTTGGTTCAATGCCTTTTTCAGACCTCTCATAGTACAATAAGTAACCAAAAGCCCTAACACTCAGCAGGTTTCTGTGTCCCGTATCACAGCAGACAAAAATAATGTGTTCTGACAGGTTAGGCTGGGTCTGTTTTTCCTGTATCAGTTCACAAAGCCAGTGTTGTTTTCTAAATACAGGTTTAATCCTGGTGCTGCATCTTTCATTGTCTTCACATCCACCCTTATCAACAGGATACTTGTTGTTGTACATACAACACAGACCGAGAGCGAGAGGAGCCCATCGCAGGTTTTCTAACAAATGGAGCAAACTTGTAGGTGTATCCTTCTGAAATCTGTTTATTATTGAAAACAAACTGAATGAAGAAATTAAAATGCAACATATAGTATCTGAAGCTGGACATGCACCGAAGCTGTGGGGTGTAATGTGGTTCTGTCGTGGTTTAACCCCAGCCAGCAACTGAGCACCACACAGCCGCTCCCTCACTCCATTCCCAGTGGAATGGGGAGGAGAACTGAAAAAAAAAGTAAAACTCGTGGGTTGAGATAAGAACGATTTAATAAGGACAACAACAACAATAATAAATAACAGTAACAACAACAACAATAATGATGATGATGATGATGATGAAAAGGAATATAACAACCCCCACCCCCACCCCCCCCAACCCCCCACCCTCAAGAAAAGACAAGTGATGCACAATGCAATTGCTCACCACCCACTGACCGATGCCTGAGCAGCGATCTGCCCCTCCCGGCCAGCTCCCCCCAGTTTATATACTGGGCATGACATCACATGGTATGGAATATCCCTTTAGCTAGTTGGGGTCAGCTGTCCTGGCCATACTCCCTCCCAGCTTCTTGTGTACCTGCTCACTGGCAGGGCACGGGAAACTGAAAAATCCTTAACTTAGGATAAGCGCTACTTAGCAACAGCTAAACCATCCGTCTGTTATCAACATAATTCTCACACTAAATCCAAAACACACTGTACCAGCTACTAAGTAGAAAATTAACTCTATCCCAGCTGAAACCAGGACAGGTTCCCATGTCCTGCTCTGTGGCATTGCTGCTATTATTGAGGTCTCAGCCCCCCCTGAAGCTCACGGGTGTATGTCTACACCCCATGCTACTATGCATGGTAGAGGTACCTGAGCTGACTTTAAGCACTCCAGTTCAGCACCCAGAAATGTGCAAAATGTATAGGAATGTCTACAATGATAAAAAAATCCATCACCCCATTTCTGACAGGGGCACAGCCCATGCACAACCTGTGGCTCAGCTGAGCGGCAGATGGGGGCTGCCAGCTCCCCCCTGCCGGCAGCAACGGGACCATGGTGCAGGAGCTGACATGGTTGTGTTGCATGGGAGAGGCTGATCCCAGAGAAAGTAAATGCATATAAAACCAGCCCTCATGAGGTATTCTCTTGTGCAATACTTGCTTACTCTAAATGCGTTACAACTCCACGATTGTACAGATCAGCAGCTCTGTAGTTTTACAGCAGGAAGGAGAAAAAGTGGCAATGGCAAGACTTCTATAGAATAGTCCTTTTTGAGCTGTACGTTTATCAGTGTGTTGGGTGAGGTTGTCCCAGAGATACCCCTCAGGACAAAGGGCTCATTGCATCTGGTGCTGTACAGACTTGCGAGAAAGCCGAGCCTTGAAGAGCTTATGGCTCCTGCAAGCTCTGCTGGAAACTCATCTCCAGGCACATTAAAGATGTAGTTAATCAGAACAGCGGAATTTCGCAGCAAGGTAGCATCTGTAAGGCCAGACGAGGTACAAATATTCATTCCAGCCCCATCAGTCATTAGGAGGGTGGGGAATTGCACACGAGCCAAGAACAAAGTTCGTCGCATTGTCTTTACAAAACAGGAGCTTGATCTTTGTAGAAGAAACATGATCACAGCCTATCAAGTTTTTCCAAGATACTTTGAACAAAATAATTGAGCAGGAAAGCCTCTCAGGCCTTCATTTCCAAAATATTAAAATTGTAATGTAAATTATCTTATGCCTGGAGCAAAAAACTTATAAAATGTCAGGATTGTCATGGTTTTAAATACAGGAGCACTCAATCCTTTGTCAACTCGCATTGGAATTTTAGTCATCCGAATAAATTGTTCCTTCACACAGGCACACACATATAGACACACACAAAGGGCTTTTTTTTTTTGGAAAAATAATGAACCTGCACCTCAAAGGGTATTGCAGAGACCTGCAATTCCTGGTTTCCGGAAACATCCACAAAAGGAGCCAGCTAATATTTTCAGAGCAAATCTACCTGGATATGGGGAACTTATTTATGTAAAAAGATTTGACTCTATAAAATGATTTCTGCTACTGCATCCATTTATATTTTTGTCTTGGTGTAACTAATGGATACAGCAGCAGACCGTGATGGAGGAACATTAAAGAAGTGCAGACTGGCTTGATCCAAATAATAGACCTTTGAAAAAAACCAGTTGTGAGCAAATCTTTGAATACAAAACTTGTCTTGGGGGGGATTGTGATTCAAATGATGCATCCCGTGCAGACAAATAAAACGTCCACCTCTTCCTGAAGATGCGGCAGACCCAGGTTCCAGGTTCAGGTACAAGAAACAGCGCCGGGGCGTCCCTGGGCAGCTGGGTGCAACTTGACTGACCATTAGCTGGCAGCAGTGGTCAGCGTGAGAAGGGGTAATTTGGTGCTTCTGCAGCCAATAGTCGTTTACTGCATCCCGAGGAAAAACAGGGAAAATGGGATGAGCCATGTCTGGGTACAGCTGGGATGGTGGTGTCTAAGGGTTAGCCCTGGGATAGCTCCAAGGTGTTTTCCACTTCAGCCTGTGCCTGGAAAAGCAGTAGCTCTCAGAGGGGATTTTTAAATGGCTATATTTAATTTAATGTAGATTTACAGTCTCTACAAATACTTTATTCCTGCTGATAGAGAGTTTTCCTAGGATCTGATTCATGAGTGTGCAGACGGATTTATCAGAAGTAAAAGCATCCCTCACACTTAGCCTGAGATAGTTTGCAGTTTGTTCATCATGTTTGTGGGTCATTTCTTGGGAATAAATATCTGTTCAAGTCTGAAACAAAGATGTGTACAAACAACTTAGTGTGCACACAGAGTCAGTCCTTCCTGGGTACGCAATGCCTGGGCTCAGGAAGTGTGGGAGGAGAAATTTTTCTCAACTATAATTTTACAAGGTGCTTTTTATAGCTCTGTTGGAAGTTAAAGCAAAAGTGGATGAGATCACTGGGACTCTTAACCAGTACCTGTCTGGTAAGGACACAGCCATGATGCAATTCATGGCAAACAAAAAGTTGACATGAGGGTGGCTTATACCTCATCAGCTAGGTGAAAGCTACTTTGATGTCTTGCCTGTGTTGCTCATCTGGGATCTCCAACAAGAGGTGGTGAAAAGACACGTGCAAAGGTGGTTCCTTCCAGCTTACTGTTGTACCAACAACTGTGGATGCATGTACAGAAGATACTACTAGGAACCCTGATCATGTTGGTTATATGCGGCACACTGGTTTACAGCTGGATTAAATCAAATTCACATACAGCATAAGCAGCTCCTTGTCCCTGACCTCTTGGGCAGGCTTCCAGTTTCAAGACAAGAGACATTCCTGCAAGGTACAGGATGTGTTTTCTTGCTTGTGCTCAGCTTCTCATCATACTGGGTTTTTGCTTCCGAACTGCAATATCATTAACATCTAACTGACCACATGTAAATGTTTTTGTTGTGTAGGGATCCAAGTAAAGCTGGTTTATATTTACTCTCCTGTTTAACATCTCCTCTGATGAAATTCTGCATCCTGAGCTCCTCGTCTTTTGTTTGGCAGCACATCTATCACAGCAGTGTTTGGCATTGATTTGTACCTATTTGTTTACAGTATCCCATCCACAGTAATCAAGGGTCTAATTTAATCTACCTTTCTATGTGTTGCTGATTAAAAGGCAGCATAAGAGAGGGAGACTGCAGCACATGACCTCATTTATGCAAAATGGAGTTTGTAGCACAAAATGGTGTTAATTCAGTTATACTGAAGCCCAACTACGTTGATATTTTCTTGCGCATCTCAGGCATTTCAGACAGATGTAGTTGTCTTCTGAGGTGTGTATCTCATGCTGTTGACCATGGAGGAAGCTGAGGCAACTGGTTTAGTTTAAAAGTCTGCCTTTAAATGTCTAAGGTATCATAAGATCAATCCCATCCTTAAATTGCAAGTGTTTCAGCAGTGGGTCATGTCCCAGCATCGTCTGGCAGTGCCCTGCCCAAGGCAGCTCCAGATCCAGGGTTCCAGTCCCAGAGCAAATGCAACCCAAATCGTCCTGCCACGGTGCCTGCTCTGTCGACACAGGTCGTTCAAACCTTCAAAGCTGCTACGTAAATCTGCCCCTTACCGAAGGACTCTGTGCGGTGACAACGTAAATCACTTGAGGTTTTCTAAGCCGGATGATCCTGAGCAGGGCAGTGCTGACCTGTGCTCAACATGCCATTTGCTAGCCTGTGTTGATGCGTTATTGAGCCAGTCATAATTATTGTGTCAAGGAAAGCCAATTTGTACTTGGGCAGATTGACATCTGGTTTTAGGTGGCAGCAGCCTTTCCTTCAGTAATTGAAATGATTGTTCTTAGTGTGCATTGTCAGAAAATGACATTCTTGCTGATATCACTGAAGTGACTTATATTCACTCTGGAGCTAAACAGATATTGTCAGGTCCGAGCTGACAAGTCATTTTCTTCTTTCAGGAAGAAATCTCATTACCTCCAGTGATAACAGATGGTAGTCCCAGCGCTCTTGGAGGGCTGCTCCGGGGTGAGGGTGTCGTGCTGCACACCCGAGGGGTGCTAAGGAAGGAGGTGAAGAGGTAGGGGCTGGGCAGAGGTAAGTCTAAACCCTTTCCTTGTGGGGAGGAGGCAGATCGAAAGTGACTTAAGGGGTCTTGAGCACAAGTAACCCACCGGAGGACTCTAGAGCAGAACAGTGATCTGTCCCCTTGAATCCAGTCCTGCTCTCTCACTGGGTGTGGGTGCAAACTGGAGAGCAAGGTGAAGGCTCTTTTGCTGCCCCAAGCTGGCGGCTCTGCTTGTTTCTGCATGTGGGCACCCAAGGAGCTCATCATCCCTCACCTGCAACTCCATTGCTCTTTGTGAGCCCCACTGGGAGGGAGATTTTCCCTGGTTTGTGCACCCAGTGCCATAGTCACTTCCAATGTCATTAGGGAGGGTCCCAGGAAAGGCCATGGCATGGTGCGACCATGACCACATCCTCCTACGCCACCTGTCCTTCTTAGTTCATCCTTTATCAGATTTTATCGGAGAAGCAGCAACGTGGAAGAATGGACATAAGGTCTACAGTCAAAGCCCCCATCTAAGATTGCATTTTCCCCCATCTAACAATCAGAATATTTTAGCCTCAGTCTCTCTAGGAGGAAATTTGGAAAAATGTCAGACTCTTCTAATTACAATCAAGCTACTATTTAAGGATTATTTTCTTTTGTGAATTGCTCACAAGATTTTATTGAAATGTCTATCAGAAATTGTTCTTTTTGTATTTCTCCAATAGATTTGTTGTTTCTGTGCTTTTTCCCTTAAAAAGCAATATTCACCCCCCCCCCCCCGCAAATCAGTGTATTTGCAAATCTTGTGAAATGGAAGGAATTTCAGAATTTTTGACTCTTTCTTGATATGTTTATGACCATGTACTGATGAAGAAAACAGCAGTTCCAGTGACTCCTTCATCACACTGTGAAGTCAGTCTCCAAGGGCTGAAATGGATATTGCTGAACACAGTGCGGGCTTTTGAGTTTTCTCAAAGCATCCAAAGCACAGAGAATTACTTTAAATTGTACTCAGCCTACTTGAATTTCTCCCTAATCCAGTCTTCCTAGATATTTGCACTCCTTTTTTTTAACACTGTTTGAAAGTCAGCTTGGTCTTAAGGAGAAGTATGCTGGATTGTTGCAGTTGGTGTTGTCAAGTGTAGGGGAAAAAAAAGCTAGACTATAATAAAAAAAATGCAATTTCCTTTTTGTTTTAATTAGACCCGCCTCTAGGTTTTTATACCTAAGTTAGCTGTGCATCTTCCTGCAGTTGTCAGGAACATCGGAAGGACTCTGCCTTTCTTTTGTAAAGTCGGACATGTTAACTATATAAATGTAAGATACTGGAATGATCCCCTTTTCTCAGTACGGGTTAAGTATTGACATATCTGCACCAAAGAGCTGGTAAGTTCATTATTGGCTCAGTCTTCACTGGCAACCTCTCTTCCCGCACCTCTCAAGTGGATGGACTGCAAGACAAGGACTAGGGGAGCAAAGTCCCTCCCACTGTAGGAGAAGATCAGGTTCATGACCTGATGAGGAACTTCATGAGTTCATGAGGAACCTGAACATGCGTAAGTCTATGGGACCTGATGGGATGCATCCCAGGGTCCTGAGGGAATTGGCTGATGTAGTTGCCAGGCCACTCTCCATGATATTTGGAAACTCATGGCAGTCAGGTGAAGTCCCCAGTGACTGGAAAAAGGGAAACATTGCACCCATTTTTAAAAAGGGTAGAAAGGAAGACCCTGGGAACTACCGACCTGTCAGCCTCACCTCTGTGCCTGGGAAGATCATGGAACGGATCCTCCTAGAAGCCATGCTGAGGCACCGGGAGGACAGGGAGGTGATTTGAGACAGCCAGCATGGCTTCACCAAGGGCAAGTCCTGCCTGACCAACCCAGGGGCCCGCTATGATGGAGTGACTACATGGGTGGAGAAGGGAAGAGCTATGGATGTACTTCTGGATTTCTGTAAGGCCTTTGGCACAGTCCCCCACAACATCCTTCTTGAAATTGGAGAGATCTGGATTTCATGGATGGAGTATTCAGTGGATGAGGAATTGGTTGGATGGTCACTTCCAGAGGGTAGTGGTCAAGGGCTCAATGTCCAGATGCAGATCAGTGACAAGTGGTGTCCCTCAGGGGTCCATACTGGGACCAGTGCTGTTTAATATCTTCATCAATGATGTAGACAGTGGGATCAAGTGCACCCTCGGCAAGTTTGCAGATGACACCAAGCTGAGTGGTGTGGCTGACACACCTGAGGGACGGGATGCCATCCAGAGGGACCTGGACAAGCTCGA